>JAKSZP010007985.1:0-200783 GCA_022478985.1 Massospora cicadina | reverse complement strand
CATTTGTATGCTTCGCTGACGGGCTTTCCAAGAGCGCTCCTCTATCAGAGCAGCCTCAGGGCACCCCCGCCCCAAGGCCCACGAGCTCAGCCCCCACACCTGGCTCATCTGCCATTGATCACACCCACCTAAGGGCCCCAGAGTACCCTGACCAAGGGGAACTCAGACCCAACGCTCATCTTGGGCCCTGTTTCCCCTCTGACAGCACCCCTGTTCACGCGGTGGGTTTTGTGCCGCCCCTCTCTGGCGCACAGACCCACCTACTATAACTGAAGGCCAGCGACCGTGCACCCTGGAGGAGTCAATGTCCTCCCCGCCTCTCCCACCCTTGGGGTTGCCCCCGCAAGACTCTCTGTTGCCCCCATTGCAACCATCTGGTTTGCCTTGGGGGCCTTCAGTATGTTTATAAGCATTTACTTTCCTCAAATCCCTACTAGATCCCCCCTTCTTCTAGTCACACGGATTACTGTGCCCTTGGCATTCTGGGCTCTCCACTGGGTGCTTACACACCCTGACTGGGAGCCCAGTCTAATTTTTACCAGCCGTTTCCATGACACCTGTGAAGAGCAAACACATGAGTGACGAAGAATCTAACCATTTCAGCCGCGGTAACTGTGGTACTGCAGGGAATAAATTGAGCTAACTTCTTAAAATGGTCCACCAAACCATGATGGCATTGTAGCTATAAACACAGGCAATTTCACAATTCAATCCACCAATAAAGAAGTCCAAGGCCCTTTCGCCTTTTGAACTGGTACTGACAACCCCTCTAGTGGCTGGCAATTCAGTTTCACTTGGTTGCAGACCAGGCACTCTTTAAAATACCTGCCAACCTGCATGACTAACCCCTTCTAATTGTAAGTGCGGAAAATTAGCTCCAGAGTCTTTGTCTTCCCATGATGACCAACAGTGATTCTGTCATGATGGTCCCAGATGATTTCCAGGAGAAGTGGTCCAGCGGGAACCAATAGGCGCCCCTAAAATCACACCATCTAATCCTTCACATAGTAACCCTCAGTAATATCCTCCTGATTAGATGCGCTCTTGTAAGGACCATAATATGATTAGTAAACAAAGGGTGTTATAGGACTACCTTTCAGAACATACCATATTCCTCCACAATTACAGAGAAGCAAGCGCTGGCCCATGGGCTGAGGGAGAGGGGAGCTTAGACACAATCTTACCTGACAGATTCATCAATTGGGTATTATGCACCTCTACCTCCTTAGGATCAAGAGCTAATGCAGGGTTGCGTCTCAAAGCATCCGCCAAACCATTCTCCTTGCCCTTAATAAACTCATATGAAAACACAAATTGGGCTAGATTCTCGTGCCAGAAGGTTTGCCATGGGGTCAAGACATGAGGTGCGTGGTAGTACAGTAAGGCATGGTGATCTGTACATACACGGAAGGGTTAGGATGAGCCATGCAAGTGATGATTCCAGTAAGTCAGCGCCTTAACTACTCTTATAGTTCTTTATCATATATGGCATAATTTAACTCTGGCAGAGACATATTCCTGGAAAATATCCCACTGGATGCTCTATTCCATCTTCGCCTACTTGTAATAAGGTCGCTGCTATGGCAAACTTGGAGGCATCAGTAGCCACAATAAACTCTTTATTGGGGTCAACATGGTAAAGAACAGACGTGGACGACAAGGTGCACTTTACCACTTGGAAGGCATTCTGCAAAGATAGGGACCACTGGAGCACTTTTGCCCCACTCGCCTTATAAAAGGGCGCTGTCACTCTATAAAGATTTGGTGTGAATTTTTTTAGGGACGTACATGTCCCCAAAAAACTCATCAATTCCTTAATCAAAGTTGTAATGGGCAACTCATGAATTGCCTTCTCCTTGTCTGGAGTTATCATGTGCCCTTGATAAAACACTACGTTGCTCAGGAAGGTGACCTGGGACTTGAAGAATTCATATTTAATAAATTTTAACGTAAGGTCAGCTGCCCTCAAATGCTCCACCACCTGCCATAGGTTTACTGCATGGGACTCATTATCAGGGGAGAACACTAGAATATCATCCATGTAGGCTACCGTAAAAACTCCCAGCAGGTCCCCCAAAGCCGCATCAATACAGCGTTGAAAGATAGCAGTAATATTTTTAAGCCCAAAGGGCTTAAACCAAAATAGGAAAATCCATTTTCTGGTATGGAATTTGAGTAGCTCCTTCTGACGCACTTCTTGATATGAATCTGATTGAACGCGTTTAAACAATCCAGTTTAAAGAAGACTCTCGCTTTCTCCACAGAGTGTGCAATCTGTGAGTCCATTGGGATGGGATGGGATGCAAGTATGGTACTGTGCCGTTGTTGAGATTTCCATAATCTACACATGGGCGTAAGGTACAATTGGCATTCTCCACAAAGAAAGGTGAGGAGCATACAGTGGAGGTACGCTGAAAAATCGCGCCTTTGGCCAACTGCTCCTTAACCCACACATCCAATGCCGCTTCATCCTGTATAGTCAAATGGTAAATTGGGGAAGATAAAAGCACCATATAAACAGTGAGCTTATACTCACAATCAAACTCTAAATGAGCTGGTAGTACATTGGCTGAAGCCGCATCAAACAAAGATTCCAATCCCCTTAAACAGGAAAGTAAGGGTACCTCCACCGTGGGCTTCAGAAAGGGTGCAAGGCTGAATGAATGTAACTTTAACCACTAGGGCAAATTACCCTGAGAGTCGGCTTCAGACAATAAGACAACAAATTTCTGACCATTTCTCAGAGATAACTCCAAGGTATTAGCTTTCATATTAGTTTGACATCAAATTTGCGCCATCACTCCACACCCAAAATAATTGGGTACAAGAGGTTTTTGATTGCCTGGAAGTGGTAAGCCAAATGGCACTTGTCAACTGATAATCCACCAAACCCTGAACCTTTAGCGTGGAATACTCTTGGATGCCCCTCCTCAAACCATACCACCCAGCAAGTAGTTCAACTCGAGTATTCAGCTAGGCCTTGGTCAATAAAGTTCTTAGAGGTTGTAATATACATCAAGATAGTAGTGCTGATTTTTTTAAAGGGAAAGAAATAGTAGATGACAACGAAAAATAGCCGGAATAGTCTTTATTCATTGCATATAAAGCCAACACATCCCCAGAAAAATCTTCATCAGGCATAAGCTTACCACCAGGATAAAATTTTTGCATTATAAAATGGAGAGGGATAAGTTGCCACTCTCACTACTGAGGTCACATAACCACCATATCCTTTACAATTGCATATAACTTGGCATATTGTAACAGTAATTTCTTCTCTACCTCTTGAGTCCTGAGTTTCATAGTGGGGGTCAAGCGCAGGTTCTAATGTGTAATTTGGTACAAACTGTTATGGTTCCAAGTTGGACTACAAGAGCTAGAAAGGAGTCATTAGATTTTATATATTTTTTATTAAACACATTTTCTGGTGTTAATGACACCATACTTAATCAAGTAGGCACTTAAATGTCACTATACAACGCCATTATCACAAAGCTACCCATTTATGATTTAGATAACTTCTCAGTATGAACGTTGGAAGGGAAAACATATCAGATGAATTATTCGATCTATATTCAGGACTTGCCCCTTCTGATCCATTGAATCTTATCCAAAATGGAGGGAAGATAAGTGAGAAGCCCCGCCTTATTCAGAGAAAAATCTATAGTTTGGGTGCTGTATTAATAGGGCCAATACAGGTGACATCATAACGGCATAATATATTGAGAAATTTAATAAAGATCTGGGGCTCAACCCCAGCTCACCTTTGAGTTTCCAGGAAACTGAAGGAATGGAAGGATAGGACTTCTCCCTTTTCAAAGGCGCACGCAAGAATTTGGGGCCCATATTTACAAGATCATCCTAGGAGAAACAAAGGTGGACCAATAACCTGGCCCCTTTTGGGTTGAGGCGAGGAAATCACCCCAAAGGACTTCATTCAGCTGATCAAAGCTGGTAGGGAAGTTCACCATACTAGTAAATACTCACAGGAGCCTTCAATGCAGCACAGATAAATAACGTTTTAACTATGTTGGACACAGAAAAGCCTGATGCAATGGTGATTCATAAAAATAAGGGCACACAGAACGCCCAACCACAGTGTGCCAATGAATCATGGGTAGGTTTGAAAGCAGCGGAACAAGGTTGCCCCACTTCTAAGGGCCGCTTCAAACTCTCTATAACCTCTGATACCCACAACATTATTATATAAACGTAAACCACCCCAACAGGAGCCTGGGTGGAAGCCAACACAGCCACTCAACTACTGAAGGAGGGGAGCTAGGGCTGATTCTATCAAAGTTATAAGAAGTTGTGGATAACTTGGAAGCTTAAACAACTGGGCTTGAATGGTCCATAACCATCATGTACTCACTGAGAGGGTGGAAGTCACACCATGAGCAGCAAAATGGAATAATCCGAGGTGGCACACCACCAACAAAGACAATAACGCTGTAGTCAATATATAAAAACCACAGTTTACAGCAAACGCACCCTATTACTACTAAGAAAAACTTCCACAAGGAATAAGATCCGGCAAGACCAAAGCTAAGGTTGGTCATTTAATGTTAGAACCGTGTCTGTAACGCTCCTATACCAGTAGAGTTGATGGGAGAGGGCCCACCCCACTACCTGGGAACACTCCTCTAAGAAGAGGATAAACAGAGCACCGCCAAGAAGAATGGTGCACAGAGCCTCAAGGCAAGGAATGCACAAATCATTAATTTAGCCACAGTATATAGCCGCAGGGGTCAGCCATCAAGCTGGACAGGGGTGGGCACTCCTTTAGAACCAGAAAGGGATCAAATCTCAAGGCCATTCCTCATACTCAGATCTATGACCTAGGGTATATCTTAGATGAGAGATATATAGCTGCTGCCCTCCCTGCTTGCCCCACACCTCATCTCCAGCTATTTCCCAGCCCAAGTTCACTCAAGATTTAATATCAGCAGGGTTTTATTTAAAGGGAATCCACAAAACTTGTAAAGATTAAAAAATTACTAACTCCATACCACGGGCCCATCTCTTGCCACAACGGTTGTTTCACCCAGAAGTCAACCTGTATATCAAAAACATGCTTAATAAGGCCAATATGAGCTAAAAGTTGAGGAAAAGAGTTCGAAAACAGGTTTTGAACTTGCCATTCCATTCTGACATCAAAATGTGAATTTGGACATCTGTAATTTGGGAAAATGACCCAAAAATAGCTTGGAAGTCAACTGATACTATTAAGGTGAAGTTAGTTCTTAACTGTAAAATTTAGGTTAAAAATTGGAAATTGAATTATACTACCATGGTTTGCTTAGCAACTCTCCCCCCATCCCACCATAAGACCCAGCACCCTGCTAATGGTAGGGTCTTGGGTTATCTTTTTCTTTAATTAATTTTTTTCCTTTATTTTACTTTATATATTATTAGAAAAAACTAGTTGTTAGTAATTTGAAAAAAGTAAACAATATATGGGCAACAACTACATGGGTTGGAGCCTTACCACCGCCTCCCCTGATGCACATACCCATAGTCGCTGAATCTAGGGGTGCTCAATGGACCTTGGCTGACCCTATGGGCCTTGCCATACCCAAGCCAACAGCCAGGGCAACTCTTACCACGCTGGGCTCTTAATAATCAGTGAGGTCAGCAACCAGGGCTAGATAAATGCACATAAAAATTAATTAAACTGGGTTCTTTAATAAAATTAAGATGCCCAACAAAGGGGGTTGGGTGAAATACAATAATTATAAGAAATTGGGGGTCATTTTCCATTGGGTAATGCACTGTGTCCATTACAATTAATAGCCATAAACACCCATCCTTTGTGGTTGTATAGCTTAAATATGCACAAACTCAAGATTGTTTGAAATGAATTTTGTCATAATTGGTAATATGGTAAACTAAATGGGTCTCAAATCCCCATTCTCCTACCAAACGTAACATCTTGTATTTATATAAGATATAGCTTGTGTACTGCAGGGATGGGGCTGTAATACCCCTGTGTTCATCATGCATACCCTCTGGAGCAACTTTGGGCATATTTTCCCTTACCCAACATTGGCCCAGGGTGTGCCTCAGGTCTTACAGATTCACCAATTTGCTCCTCTTGGTCTCTGCACGCTCTGCTATGTTTTTGCACTCTATACCAACTCTCAAGTCATCTAACCATGACAGCACTTCCATGGAGCCTCCTATATTGCATCCAAAAGAGTTTCTCTCCACCCAAAAACATTTGAGATAGTAAGTAGTTTGACAGCATTCACCTTTGATTTTGGTCTCAGCCAGGCCTCATCAATTAGCAAATTAGACCCTACTTACAATCTCCACTTAACAACCCAATGTTGCCTCCAATCCCAAATCCTATTTCACCTAGACTCCTTTTATTTTTTATGCATTATCTCAATACTTCATCCTAACCCATGTAGAACCATGTATTCTTCAGCTGATGCACTTTAGAAATATTTAATCATTATAAAAATTTGCCCCTACAATGTAAATTTTCCCAAACGCACAGGAAATCCCATAACTTCTAAGATGCTCTTCTACCTTCCTTTAAAAAGATAGGACAATGCAAAGTATATACTCATCATGTTTTCTGGTCATCAATCTTATATGACAACCCTATTATATTATTATAAATTACAATGGGAGCTAATTGATGCGCAAAGTTTGTCTTAGCTTCTAATCTATAGTGTCAAGCTTAAACTGTTATAGTTTCAAATGGTTCTTAAACTTTTCAAAAATTTTATTAAACCAAATAATCTTTATTTTAATTTCCTGACAGATCTTTAAAATACTCTACGAATTTAATGCCAGTGCACTTCATCCAAGGGGTATGGAATGTTTTTACATTGTAAATCCGTATTCTAATAAAATAATTTATGATCTTTCATTATAACTCTATTTTTTGCTATCCCTCTTACACCCAGACTAAAAATTTTGGACTGACAAGCCCATATAACAACAAAGCACTTCCTTACACCTCTGAACCTGCTAAGTTGCTTATTGGGAGCCCAAGAATTCTGAATAGCCAACTAAATGAAGCTGAACCCCTAAAAAGCCTTTCATCTCAAACCTATAAAAATTTTAGGATTACTATGATTTTGACGTGGCTCCTGTTTCCAGCACGGCTTAGGTGGTTAATTCTACATATCAAGAGTTTAATCTAGAAACAATGGCTTAGTAAGAAAAAGTAATGGCTTTTTTATGATATTAAATGGCTATATAGTGCTAGTATAAATACTTTTAAAGACTCTATCTGAGGTTTGGTGAAATAAACAGCTAAATTTTCATGTTCCCACATATAGAGGCAACTTCTGTCTTAAAATTTATTTAATTATATTCAAATTTGAGGTTTAATATTTTTATCTTTTGCATACCTTTTTAAATAAATTTATAGCTTTTCATTATCAGTGTTATCTAATGCAGATTTCCATATTTTTTAAAAATCTTATCTAAAATTTTTAAAAATTATGTTGATAAATGGCTATCTTCTTTCATATATTTATAGGATTTAGTAACTGGGTTTGTTCAGAAAATTTATTGTAGAATGTGGTTAAATTTTCTAGAAGAAGAAATAGGCCTCTATGTTATGCATATAAAGTAGGTGTTTATTTTCTTATTTGTTGCTGAGAACTTATAATTTATATAACTGAAATAATTTATATCTATGTTGTCATTCTAGAACTAATTAGATCAAGATTTACTTAAGTAGGAAGTTTATAAATATTTTGCAGCTTTGTATACTAACTTAACTTAATTGAAACAAACATGCAATTGCATTTTAGTTAGTTATCCACAGACTTAACTTCTTTAGGTCAGTGAAATTCCTTTATACTAATTAAAAATCTCATCTCTGCATAGTAAAGTAATGTGACTATATCCTGGTTTTCAATACTAATAGTCACCAAATTAACTTTTTTATATATTTTTATAAAGTAAATCTGAAAAGAAATATTATATTCACTCATAAATGATTTACACTTTTTTGGAAAATTACTTACCATGGCATACAGTATAATCCAGCAAGAAATTTACAAATAATTGAGAACATACTCCTTAAAAATGATGACTAAAGCAGCTCTCACTATCAATAATAGCAATATTATTACTAAGGATAGAATAACGCAAGCATCACACTAGTGACCTTAATACAAAGCATCTAAGGGTCCAAAATTGAAGTTATTTAAATGGTTACAAGCTTACACCTTAAGCGCATGTAACAGATGAGAAAAGCATGGAGTACAAACTAAGTAAGCATTAAACCTCAGCAAGAAAATTTATATGTAAATTACCTTGAATAAATAAAAAGACATATTGATCTAAAAGAGGATATAATACTTGTTCATTTTAGCACTAGGTGGTCCAAACCTAAGGGGGGATACACCAATCTTTATTTAATCACACCTGAGCTCCTAAGAGCTTGAGACAAAGGCAGGGGTAAGAGGAGGTGTTGAGAAAGGCTGGTGGAAAGTTAACCAGATCCAGTTGTCCGCTCAAACTGACCAATTAGCCTATGGCAACATGGTAAATACTCACAGGGTCATCTTGAAATGAACCTGAAAGTGGGTGATCATATGGGGCAGCGTCCACAGAGTGGAGTCAAAAGTGGCACAAAGATTTTAATTATGAATAGTTCATATCACTACGCCAAATGCCAGAACTATTAATAATTGGGAGCAATTGGGGAGTGAGAGGTTGAACATGAAGTCCTGAACAGGATGTCCTACCTAGGGTTCTGCTTGCAGGAGTTTGCAGACCTTGTTCCAGAAAGGGGCTGCAAGAGGACAATTAAAGAAGTGGTGGAGGTAGGTGTCTATCAACTCTGTGCATTGTGGGCAGCTCTTGTGCTGGAAGAAGGACCAGTTCAATCCTCTGCCCCATATGTGCAGTGTAGAACTAGCCACAGTGTATTTTACATTTTTTCAGAAAGAACAGGGTGGTTACCATCCTTCCAAAGCTCCTTGAGATCACATTCCATGGCGAAGGGTATGAGTTTATGGAGATGAGGCCACATTGGGGGTCTCTACAAAGGATGGAGGCGGGAGTTAACAATACTCCCATTATGGACTAGGGTGTGATTCCAGGGCCTATCCCAGGGCCACTCCTTTTATAAGGGAAGGCATGGTACATCCATACCCCTACCCTCTTAAGCGCAAGGAGAGCATGGTTCCAGTAAAAAGTTGATGAGGGGTTGAGGCGATGGCCTGAAGTTTGTTAGTCATTCCCCTACAGCTGTTGGCGAGGTCTGTGGGAGCCCTAGAGAGGCCGCTAAACACTGGCATAATGCTGGACCCCACTGTAGCATTGAGTCAAATCTCAGCAAATAATGGGCTTAAGGAACCCCATCAGTATTGAAGTGACATGGGACATAGCATCCAAAAGACCTAGGCCCCCTTCACTGTGAGGTCAGGATTTTTGGTCAGAGCTGTGGGTGGGTGTTTGGATCCACAGTGTAAGTACCAGGAAATTTCCCCTGTGTGTCAATCAGGCTCTCTTCCCATTTCTGAGTAAAAAGGTTATGAAGATGGTGGTTGTATTCCTCATTACCCAGGGTGACCTCGCCCACATGGTAGACAAGCGCTGGGTAACAGCTCTCCCTCTTTGGATCTCTCCCCTGATGCCCATGCTCACATCAGCCAAACTTTTCCATTAGATCAGGAAAATCTGTGCCAAGATTGCCAAACTGAAGTTGATTGGTTCAAAAATGATTGGAAACAAGCCCAATGATTGGAATCCACATAGTCAAAAAGGGATGAAGATTGATTCATTGGCTGGAATAGCTGATGGTTTTGATTTGGCCATCAGTGTGATTGTCAAAATTAACCCCCTCTCAGAATCATCAGGGATGATCCCTGACATGCAGGTAGTAGCATTGGACACCATTGACAATAGTTTGAAGCTCCCTTATATAAAATCAGGAGTTGCGGCTGATACAACACTTTTGACCAAACAAATGGCCCAGCGATTGGGCATGGGTGGGTTGGGCATCCTGAACCCATTCCCAACCAATTAGGACTGCCCCTACATGAGGTGGCCCTGGGGGATTCCTGCTGCTCATTGGGCCAGATGCCATCATGATAACTGTCAGAAATGCAGTTGAGCCTCAGTTTGGGTGTTCTAAATTTAAACTGACAGTGACTCATCCTTATGCTGAATTCTTCAATGTCAGTTCCCATTGAGCTTATCTTCTATTATCCCTGAATAATTTGCCAGTTAGGTCGAACTTGAGGGACCCAATCCCTTCTTATTCCATCAATTGACCACTATTTAATCAGTTGCATAGCACTGAAAAAATTGTGGTCAATTTCCTTCACTTTCCTTTAAATAAAATTTGCCTCTAAAAACTATCAATTTTTGACTTTATTAAATTCTTCTGGCTGTATTCCCAATGGATGTACTCTGGTGGCCTGTCAGTCTCTATACCAGATGGGCTTTACCAGTACTGATGGTTAATATGGCCCCCACCATCATCAACTAGATTCAGCGAGCTAGATACTTCTGGCAATTCAACCCCATTATTTCAAATATCCACTATCAGTATATTGGAATCTTGTGGCCTTACATCCACCATTTCCAAGCAAGGATCCACCCCCTTGTCTCCTCAGTTGAATTGAACCCACCCACTGGTACCTTGTAGAAACTATACCTGTGGTACCATCCCCTGCAGCAAGACCCTATTGTCTTGGTTTGTCTCCATTTGGTTCATTTTCAGGTTGCTGTTCACAATTGCCCTACCCCATTGGTTTATCATTTCCCAATTCACAGCTCCATACAATGTTTTACATTCAACAATGCCTCTGGCATTCTGGCTTGCTTTTTGGGTGCTTATGCATCCTGACTGGCAGGCCAGTATAAGCTTCTTCAGCCACTAATATGACACACAGATGTAATTCTTGTTTGAATCTCCTTTAAGTATCTGTTCAGGGTACAATCAAATATAGGACTCTGGTTTTGGAAAGCAATAATTCTGAATTAAATTAAATCATAATTAGAGATAAAATTTTTAGTAGTGACAATTGTAATTATAGTTATGAAGTTTTTTCTGCACAAACCTATTTTGATCTTGTTTTAGCTTATGTTTCTTTTGACTAGCTTAACTATATATACTACTAGTAAATGATGTTTGTCCACAAAACTGTAGAAAATGTATGCTTCTTATATTTTAAGAATTAAAAATGTGAGATTATAAAAGCATATTATATGAGTTTCTATAAGCTAAACCTAGCACTATCTTGACCATTCTGCAGAACACTAAAAAGAAAGGTTGAACTAGAAGCATAGTACTAAGCTTAAAATTTATATTTTTAGATAACCTTGACTTTTTTACATTTTCTTAAATATAGATTCAAATTACATTTATAATAAATACTATAAAGTAGTATTTTCTCAAGATAACAATTTTGCATGTGTTTTAAAATTCTCTATAACTGTTTTTAACTTTTTACACTAGGTATTTGATTACAATTTTTGCAAACAAATTATGCGTTTTGTCATATATAACCTATTATCTTTCAAAGTCATATATAATTTTTAAAATGATATGAGATTGTAAAATTGTTGTTTATTACTAGTTATGAATAATTAATTAGCTATACTTGCTAAAAATCAGTAACGTCTATGCAATCTTTTGCAGTGATAGATTTTAGTTAAAGCTTTTAAGACATGGGTATTCTGACAGACTATTGAGATTCTTGATGCTTAATTAGTTTTATGTTAATGTTTGTATTATTTAATATTTTTCTGTTATATAAGAACGGCAAATTGGAAAATATATAGTCTTTATCACATATTATACCTTTTTTAACTTGTTATAATACCATTTTTTCAAGTTAGATAATAGAATCAATTTCATTCTGCATGTATTTATGTTAAATGAATCTTTCACTACTTTTGATATTTTGGCCATATCATATATCTGATATTTCTGATAAGCTATACTCATTTGTATGGTTATAATAACTTACAACTTTAATTTAAGGATTATCTGATGAATATATTTTAAGATTGTTGCACATTGTCCTTCTAATTTAGTATCTGCTAAGTGCAAAATGTACAGCGTGACAAAATTGTATCTTGTGACACAGTATATGTTATTATAATCTAGTTCATACATCCAAATTGTCATGCATCTTTTCTTGTGTTACATACTAAGCCTATTGACTCAAAAATATCGTCTGTTTAAAAGAGTTTTTGTGAATAAATAGAGATTGCCTAAAGAGAAAAAAAACATGCTGAATTTAATCTAAGTAACAATTTTAATCTTTAAGCTTTTTATACTTTGTAATATTATTTTGATCGTAATTAAACTTTTACCCTGTATTTTTTAGTATTCAATATTCTTGACTATGATTAATAAATTAAAGGAAAAAGTCAAATGAAACCTTTATATCTATTAGGATGTATACTCTTTTCATGTTAAACGTAATATTAACTAGAGATTTAATATATAGAACATTAAATTACACTAGCATTATATAAATAACTTTCAGAGCAAAATTTCATGAAATAGCATAATTTATGATTGCAAAATCCAATATAGATATATCAGACTATATATATATTCTGCAAAAGATACTTTATGTTTAAGTAAGTAGCAGTAGCTTAGTTTTAATATCTATCTATTGATACGCTCTTAAAAAAATTGATGCCTTAAGAGAGCAAGTACTTTTGGAAATTCAAAAAAGGAAAATGGATAAAATTTAACTTGGTGATTTTTTATTCACAAATGCTCTAGGATTAATTTTATGAAAGTTTCTATAGATCATATAAAAATTAAAACATGATAATATTATTAGTAGTATATTTTCTGTTCTTGTAAGAAGGAAATCAATTTTTTAACCGAGGTAAGCTGGCCAGGGGACAGATATTACCAAACTAAAAACTTAAACTAAAATAACATAACTAATTTATTCAAAAAAATGACCAAATGAGCAATTGAATGAATCACATTGAACAAAGCAACCAACCAGGTGGGCAGCAGAAACTGCTTATCCCTCCATGGTGGAAGGGGAGGGGGGATTGGGGGACTCATCTTTGGCAGCAGCTATCTCTTCCCAAAGTAGGGTGCATGTCAAGGCAGATAGTAAGGGCGTCGAGGCATCAGCAGTATGTGGTTTGATATCACTGATGATTGGTACTTCCAAGTAATTGCCAACCATAAAAAGGGCAGTAATATATTTGGCTAAAGCTTTTTCAGCTTTAATACAGGTGTCTGGTTGTTTAATGAAAGTTGCAATATTGGTTTGGGTAATCTTAGCTTTCAGATTCCATGCTACAGTTACCACATTCTGGATAGCATCAGTGACATTTTTGTGTAGTTGTTTTACATTAATCTTACTTTTTGGAGTAAAATTTTTGGGGATAACAGGAGGTGAAATTCCTCCTGCAAGCACTGCCACTGATTTAGTGGCAATTTTGTGGAGGGGACAGCAATCAGGTGTAATGGCTGCTTCTACTGCAAGCAAGCTGGTGGTCACTGTGGAATGGTTTAGCATTTGGCTTTGGGGCATATATATGAGGGGTGAATTCTGCATCCATTTTGCATTACAGAACTGGTCAACTTGCAGCAATGATTTTTCAATAGTATTACCTGATTTGTCAATTTCATCCAAAAACTCTCATGGGTTCTGGCAAAATTGAATTGGGGAATTGGTGTATGGTTGAGGATTGGTTGATTTGTTGGGTGTTACATGAGATCAAACTGAGGTCCAATCCTGCGCTTGATTTAAGGCTTCATGTGTGGTACTGGGGCAAGGTGGGGTCTGATTGGTGGCTGCAGGTGCAGCTGCAGCAACAGGCTTTTGGGGAGGGAATGTAGGATCTTACCCCATGCCAGTATCTGGTGTGGGGTGAGCGGCAGATTGGTGGCCATCAGATGAACTATCAGCACTGTCAGAAGCTGCTATATATGGGCACTTGCATTTTGAGTGGTCCAACTCAAAACAGGACAGACATATTGTCCATTCACCCTTGACGTGGGACCAGAATGGATGGCCAGGGGCATATGAGATAGCAGCATGAGGGGGAATTGATAGGGCAAATTTTATTCATTTCAGGGCTGATTTTGGCATATGCCTGAGGCCAGTGAGGCATGTGGCTCCAAATGGGACCACAAATTGCAAGTTGGGGTTGGAGCCATAGGCTGCCAAACCTTCCATCAGCTCCTGGTGGAGCACCTCAGGGGAAAGGTGGGTAGGCAAACCAGCAAACTGAACCACCAAGGTGGTGTCCGCTGGGAGCTGGGTCCATGTTGTTGGGAGAGGTGTATCCTGGAAGACCAGGGGCACCATTGCCACAGTGGCAGCATTGGCTTCACAAGTGAAGCTGAGATCAAAATACCCCTTATAGGGGCAGAAGTCAATAAAACAGGCGGGTGTCATCACCACCTGAGCCATTTTGATAATGGCTTGGTCATTGTATGGTAAAAATTTCCCATGTTTGACTCTAAGGCCAAAATGCATGTTGCTCCAAGGGAGCGCCAGGGGGCATTGTGGCACCACTTGGGATTGAGTAAGGTGGATGTCAAGATCCTTTGGAGGAAAGAATTGTCTCGGGGGTTTGGTATGACTGGGTGAGCCAATCTGAGCGCATTTTCCTGTCAGATAGAAAATGGTGGGGGAGTTTTGCCACTGCCCCACACTGGGGCAGCTGGTGTGGGAATCTGATGACATTGGAGCAAAACTACAGCAGGTGATTAAATTTTTACTTTTTTATTAACCATATAAATTGCTCAGAAAATTACGCTGAGTGAAAAGAGAGTCAAAGAAAATCAATTAAAACTATCATTCTAGGAAAGTACATTTGACAATGTATAACTCAGGAGTTATCATTCTCATAAAACTCAACATATCACAGTAATGTCAGGCTTAGATTTATATTTAAGCAGTGCTCCTGTTAGAGCTTAATTCTTGTTACCTAATATACTTATGAATATTTAATATCAAAAATGTATTCAGGTAAAATTGAATTTCAGGTTTATCCTAGACTAACGTATATACACATTGTTTGAATAAGTCTGTTAAAGATTCCATGAATTATATATATATATGGCTCTTGGTCAAACTTTAACAATTTTGAAGCACTCAAATTGATAAAACTCAAATTAATTTTTTGTAGTATTCTCTCTATTTTGATCACAAATAATATTTATCTATGTTGATAGTTTTATTTCATAAATGATTTTTATATGTTTAGATAAAACAGCAGATTTATTTTTACTAATCTATAAATACAATCAAATGATTTAATACCATCATTTATGAGAGAACCACTCCTAAAATTTATAAATAAATCTTTGTATATGTCAAAATATATTTATCAAGCAATGTAACCTCTTACTACCCTTTTTGCGGTTTTATGATATTTAATTTTGCTGTAGATGCTTTTTTGAAGCTTCTATGATTTTATCTATAGGCAAGCTGTTAAAGGTGATATTATCTAATAAGAATTGATTTTTTTATCTAAATGTAATATTAATGAGCAAAATATTTTACAAAAATCATCTTATTTAAATAAATGCACATGTGCAAGAAGTTTAGTGCAGTTCTAAGGATAGACCATCTGCATATTTAGATTTATATGTTTTATCTCATCTTTTATTAAGCTGCTTGTCAATCTTAATATCTATTCTTATTAATATTTTAGTAGTTTATCATCTGTAATAATGATGTGGTCACAGTAATTTAAAAAACATATAAAAAAGTTTTTAAGCCAGAATTTTATATAAATTAAAACTTATTTTGTCTAAAACATTGGTAAAATCCATCATAAATACAAGAAAACTGTATTCTATTAAGTTTTCTATTTGTAGAAAACTCTTGTAGTTATGGAAGAAGGACAACCTTAAACTTCAATATAACTAACTACTAAACTGGCTTGTCTTATCTTTGTTGTAAGGTTTTGAATATAAGTTTAATCTAACAATTATTGTATAATTTTCTAAAGTCACCTCTAGATCCATGTGTTATATTAAGGAAATAATGCTTACTTATTTGTTATATAATGATTTATCTAAGATCATATTAAATCCAATGTTGGGGCATGTATCAAGGCTGTGAAATATCATCTTTTAAATCAATGAATTTAATTTTTCAAAATAAACTCACACCAGGTAAATTAAGGAATAAAAATCATTGGTATCTCTTTACAAAATAAAAGATGTGCTACAAGGATCTTGCCATAAATGACTCTGGTTTTTAAGTTTTATATTCTTACATAAGTCTTATTAATAAAACTGATATTTTCAGATATATAATATAAGGTGTAAAAGTTTATTTTTTCAAATAACAGATTTTTATAAGGATCAATAACTTGAAGTTATTTAATATACATACCCTAACTAAGAGTTAAGTATATTTTTTTAGATTCTATCCTCATTAAATAACAGCATAAATAATCAGACTCAACAGAATTTTTTGTACTTTCAATTGACTGAACATGGTAGCAATATGGAACCTAGTTCTCCTGAAATCAGCTATTGTGGTAACCTTGATGAAGGTGTTATTAATATGTAGTGATCTTGACAGACTTAATGCTTTCCTGATTATTGTCTTATTATCATATTCTATACATATTAAATCTAATCGTTTATATAATTACTAGCTGAAGAATTCTTAACTCTTTAATTTTTGATTGGATTGATAAAATATGAGTTATAAATGTTTATGTACCTTTTGATTATGAAAGGAACTACTTTACTACTTATCTATGACTTGTTTAGTTTTTGATAGTATAATGAGCTTCATAAAGCTGATAATATAAGTTATTTTAATATTAAAACTAATTCTAAGGATTATTGTTATAACATTATAGATAATATTCAGTTTGCTGATGACTAAATGAAATTAATTTGTAGTTCAATAACAGATTATTAG
Source organism: Massospora cicadina (assembly GCA_022478985.1). Taxonomy (NCBI): domain Eukaryota; kingdom Fungi; phylum Entomophthoromycota; class Entomophthoromycetes; order Entomophthorales; family Entomophthoraceae; genus Massospora; species Massospora cicadina. The sequence goes on along the minus strand of JAKSZP010007985.1, from coordinate 183,921 downwards.
GTTTCTATACAGCCTATATAACTTCTTTGTGGTTAATTTATCTAGACATTAGTCTAGGGTTAACAGGGCCTACAACATCTCTTACTTTTAGTAGGTAACTATAATGAGAGCAATATCATTTTATTCTCTTTGTCATTGTATACTTTTATTTATAATAAAACACCCGCCTTAGATGGCCTTTATTATATTTAATTGCTTAGCTTTAGCATTGAAAGCCAAATGTACATCAAAAAGGAAAAGCCAACTTTAAATCCTGATTGTTAAATAATAAATTTTTTAATAATATTTCTTAAGGCAATAAATACAGATCTAACTATGTCATCAATTGTTGAGACATTTTTTTTTAAGATATTGTTGAGACAAAAAGCTTACTCTGGTGTTAATTGTAACTTACAGATTGCATAAATAGTATAGTTCTCATATGTTACTAATAATTTTCACGTGAAATTTAGAAAAATAGTCTAAGAAGTGTTTTTTAAATGATTAGTTTATGCTTAGTAAGGTTATTGAAAACACTTTTCAATAAAATATTGCAACTTTGTTTTCTCTAGAACCTTATTTAATGTTTCTAGTGTTATCTCTGATCCTTATAAGAAAAAGATGATTAATTTCAGCGTTGTACTTATATTACTTGAAAGGTTAACATGCAGAAATGTAGAGAACTTCAAGATGAGTTTTTATTGCTATATACAAGAGCACACTAGGTCATAATACAAAAGCAGTTACAGATAATTTACAAACTTAAGGTAATGTTCATAAGTCATATTGATTTTTTATCCATATGAAGAAAGCATTATAAATACAAAGAAAGTAATAGCTGCAACTGAAAAAAGCTTTTCTATCTTTTGTGTCTATTTTAATATAAAAACTTCATGTAAGTTCATTAAGTTTCTAGAAAAATTTTATTCTTTAAAGTAATTAGGGTGGGCCAACCTTGAGACAAATATACCACACTAAGATTTTTTTGTAGCCAGTACAGGTTTTGACAAGTGTTGAACAGAACCTGCACTAGAACGGAAGCAGGAACTACCCTGCAAGGATAAACACCCTTTAAAATTTTTATATTAGATATAAAAAAATCCTCAAAAGTTTTAGTCAACTTTATGTTATTCTGATAGCTTTAATTGGAAGTATATGTACCAAGACGTTATTCAGAGGTTGCAATCTTTAGTAACGACCAAAAGGGGATTTATTAATCTTGGAGTTATATACAGAAACCAATTAAATGCACTTAATTGTCAATTTGGTGATCATTTTAAAGAATAATCTGTATATCTAAAGACTTGCCTGGTTAAACTAAGGATAGAAGTTTAAATTTTTCTATATATCTGAATAATACTTATATATTTTATAAACTTAACTCAAAATCCATATTATGTCCATACATGATGCCTTTTATGAATATTTTCAAAACTTATTTAATTGTAATCTTCCTTTACTGGTATACAACAAAGTATACTAATGTAAGGGACGTACTATGAAATATAAAATAAACTAATATTCTGCGAGTTTCTGAATTTTTCATGCCTAAATTAGTCAAAAAATTATATTAAATAAAGGGAAGTGGGGTTAACAGTTTTTAATTCTTCTGAACTCTAAGTTTGTCATTTATAATATTAGCTATTGCTCGTAGGTCCATTTTCCCAGGATCTAGACTTGAATACTTCACTTCACAGTGGGTTTGTATTAGCCATAAAGTCTACTATAACTTGGTAAATTACCGCTTACCATCCATTGGCAATATCTTATTACTTTAATTTATTTCTTTACATGTAAATACTTGGTATGATAGATTGGCATTGCTATCCAAATGCATTTTATATGAGGACCACTCCATTTTTCCCTTTTATATAAGCTAATTTGTTTTACATTTAAATAAACTAGTAAATTTAAAAAAACTCAAAGTATGGCCATTAAACCATAAGTTTTTTTAACTCAATTTGCTTTATTAATCCTTTGAAAGGTTAAACATTGTTAATTGCCTATAAAAGCTACATTAATGACAACTGTTTTTATAATTAAAGAAAAGAAAAATAAGGATTACTCCACTAAATTTTACTAAGTAGTTTAAGATTTAAAGATTCTGGATATCTACGCTATTACATGTAAATTGATTAAAGTTACTGGGAGAAAACAAAGTTTAAAAAGTGAATCTATTATATAGTAATATTTTTGTATACCAATTTTTGGAGCCACCCATTGTTTGTGCATTTGATAGTATAACTTATAAAAAATACTTTTTCAGATAGTATAAAGCGGATAATATTTTCTTAAATGCTAACAACACAATGCAACTATCACTTTAGCTTTAGGGGTATTTGGCCCTCAGTCACTTGTTTTATGCCATCTAATAACTAAATGCAACAAAAAATAATACTTACTATATTATCTTTATTTTAACTCCTATAAGTGCTTTAGATATTTAGTTGAGCACCATCCTTTGCAAATTTTGTATATAAAGGTATGATTGTAGATAAGAAAACAGGTAGAGACCTGCGGCAGAAAAACCTACTGTGTGATATTTCTAATCGCCTTGATGAAGCTGTTTATGTCCAAAAGTCAATGAACTCCTGTATTTATCTCATCTCAGCTTTTTAAATCATCAAGTATTAGAGAGTTACAGGATGGTAAATAGACCTGAATGACATCTATTATTATTATAAAGGCTCATTATCTACCATTGCTGAGTCTCTACATTAGAGAAGTGAATTTTGGAGCTTAGTAAAGAAACCTATATCTTATAACTCTTACTATAGATAAAATTAATGATTAAAATGACAGGTCTCATATTCTAAAGTTTATATATAGACCAGTGATTTTGATTATTGATAAAACTAGAATTCTTTGAACAGTAGCAATACTTCCACAATTAGATTACCATTAATATAGTCTAAACCCAGTTGAAGTTTTTCTACCATATTCATTTATTCTTATTAAAGTCAGTCATATACCTGCTCAAGTTCACTTTCAAATGATCTTATTAAGTAAAAAAGTTTAAATTTATCACTGCCACCTGGCCACACTCTTTTAAAATATGTCCGTGGATCAGCCGCATGCTGCTCCATTATAGGGTGGCAGTGCTCCACCACCTAGTGTTTTCTGCTCTGCAGGAAAATGCGTTTGCATGGGGTCAAATAGCTCACCATCTTCATTTAGCCATTTTGTCCCTCCATGGGATTTAGCACTCCACTTGATGTGCATCCACCCTTCTTGCCACCATCCTCTCACCCTCCCTCAATCCACAATCCAATTTTGTCTCCAAGTTGACTATGGGCATTTATTCCCATATGCTGACAAGGAAATTATTGATTTGGCCACCATTGCATTTATGCCATCAAGCTTTATTGATTTCTTCCCTTTTAAGGGTTATTTTGATGTTTATTTCCAGACAGAGGAGGCCGCTGCAGCATTGGCTTCTACTCCTTTGTATTTAAAAATAATTCTCCCTACTATCTGAACTTGCCTTCCTACAGATACCACAATGGTGGTATTTTTGCATCCCTCCCTTCCCACCTCCCACCCCAAGTTTTGTACAATCAGCTGATGGCAGGGCTTCTAGAATATGGATCTCAGCCTAACCTCATCTTTGCTGTTCCCTCCAGTGCAGAGTGCCTTGCTGCCCCTTGCGCAACTGCTACCATTATCCCACACCACCCTGCCATAGCCCACCAAATCCCTCCATGCTTGTATCACATCAGCACCTGAGCACTTTTTTAGGCTTAGGTGGATAATGGTCACCAAATGTGTCCCCTCTGTTTTGGACTTGACTATTCCAAAAAATCCTGCCCCCAAGCCACTTCCTCTGATGCAGCTTTGGAGCCACATTCAGCAGGTTCTGATTGGGGCATTTTGCTGCCCCCTCCCACCCAACATTCTCGTTTGATGAGACAGAGTGGGAAATTGGCCCCCACCAAATCAACCACCCACATTAACCCACCCAATTCTACTCCCACCAATCAGAGTTAGACTTGGACCACTATTCACCCCTAAGCAACCCATCCACCCACTACCACCCATCCAACTTCTAATGCCACTATTATTGTAAACCAGAAATACATGGGACCTATTAGCTGATATTGATGAATCAGGTAAAGTTATTATTAGTGAGCAAACTGGTCAACCTCTTGGCCTTTTCAATTATGGTCAGGCTGAATTTTTCCTCTCTGATTTTGATGATACCCCAACCACCAAACGTTTCACTCCTAAACCCAATGCTGTCCCCTACCAAAGTGACCACCAGCTTGCCTTAGCTGCGGTGGCCTCTCCTAGTGCCCAAACCTATGCAAAGCAGTGGCCAAATCAGTGGCTCAATACCATCTTGGGCTGCCCACACTCTACTTTCCCCAATTTCCCTGAATCTCCTTGCAGCGATATTTTTAAATTATTTGATGATGCCAAAGCTGCCGTCATGCATGTCGCTAAACTAGCAGATCTTAACCCATCTGCTAAAATCACCCACCAGAGTATCTCTGATTTTGCCCAACTCCCCAAAGCCCACATTCAAGCTGAACTTCACTTAGCAGAATTTATTGAAGCTGTCTACCATGATAGGCTTGATAAGGAGGTGGAAAACTCATATTACAATGCCATCAACCCACACTACGCTGATGCCCCAACACCCTGGCTCTCCACTTTAATCTGTCTCTAAACCAATATGACATAATTGGAGCAAACTCATCTGCAGACAAACCGCCTGACCCCCCTCACCCTCAGCCATGGTGGGTTAGCAGTTTCCACTTCCCTCCTGGTTTTGGTGTTTTTTTATCTTCCCAGTCATTCTTTTGATTGGGTTGTTTTATTTTATTTTGGTTTTTGAGTTTTGGTACTGTCTGTCCCCTGGTTGGCGTACCTCAAATAAAATTTAAAATTTAAAATTTAAAGTCAGTCATATATCAAATTAATACGGCTGCTCACAGATCTTAGCACTAGAATAAGCTACCTTAAAGTTTATCAAATAAACAAGTTTTGAAGTAAGGCTTAAACGTGTAGAAGGTAACCACAGAGTGACTCAAGTTAGGGAGTGTCACAATTATATGTCTTTCTTTAGTAAAGTGATATATAATATTCCTGTTCATAATTCATTTAGCTTCAAAAGAAAGTCTAACTATGATAAACCCTCACCACTGTACATTGGATAAAAAATAGTAGCAATAATACTACATTTGGTAAATCAAAGCAAAGTATAGATACTTTATAAAGTTATATAACCGAGGAGCATAATTTATCACAATTTTCTAAGAACAAAATGTTAATTTGTTTTTGCTCCAAACATCTGAGCAGCTTGCACAGAAGCAATTTGTTCTAACATCTGAAACTTCAACTCACTTTTGTAAAGTGGTTAACCATTATTAAGCACCATGACTTTAAGAATCATACAATACTATAATTCCAATAGTAATGGAGGCTAGGTACCTTTTTATATCATAAAAGGAACTAAAAAACCAAAAAGCATTTACAACTATTTCTCACGGTACTTATGTGGCAAATAATTTTATAAAAGCAAATCAGATGCTAGTACTTTCCAAAAAAAATAATGTTTATGACATACAATTTATAATCCAAGTTTATAGACCAAAAAAAGTAATATTACTTATAAAGCCTTTTAATTGCTACAGAAAATACTTTATCTTGCTTAATACATTTAATAACATCTGTTTTGAGTAACTCTGACCCATGGAAGTATTAGGGAAAACTTTTAACTCTCTTAGTTTACAGAAAGTAGCTAAGTGATACATAATAAAAAGAAGAACTTAATACTAAAGCAAAGAATATAAAGTAAGAGCCTCTTTTACTTAATAAAAAGTTTTATGAAACTTGCTTATTCTAATAAAAAAGTGCTATTAGCATTAACTAGTTTATATATATAGCTGTGAAATCTGTCTGATAACATCTAGAAAATAATTTTACATACTCATAAAAACTCAAATAAAGAGAATTTTAACAAATAGAATTGGCACAAAAAGAATCTTTGTGGCAAGTGGAAATAAATTTGGTTGTTTTAAAGTAAAATGTTACTTGAAACAATAAAGAAATATACCTATTCTAGAAGACCTCTGCATTGGGATGGAAAGAATTGAAAAAAGGGTTTTGATTGTGATAGAGACCAGAAAAACTCAAAAGGTGCTTAATAAAATCACTATATAATTCTTTAACTATAAAGGTTGAACCCTTATGGTAAAGTATAGTTTATTAGACAATCAGCATTAACAGGAAAATGACTGTACATTAATTAGGTTTACTATATAAAAGTTTCTACTACAGTAAAAAGCCCACACAATGATAAACTTACTAAAAAAAACTATGATTAAAAAGCTTTTTTAACTAAATTGATTGAGCTTTTCTGAGTATATAAATTCTTATAAGAGCTCATAATCTCAAGTAAAGAGGTGAACTTGATATGTTCCTCAATTTATATCACTATCTTGCACATTCAATCTATTTGTAAAACTATAACCAAGTACAAAACTATTTGAGATGATATAAGGTACTTGATTGACTTTGATTTTGCACATGCAATTTGACTAATGAAAGTGAAATAGTATGGTGTGGATTTATATCTGAGGATAGATCAATAAGTCATCTATATGTGCGATATGTTTACATAAAAATAATATTTTTGATGTTCTTTTATTATTAATAAAAAGGTTATATAAACAATTTAAATTATACATCAGTAGAGTGTTTTTCTATGAATGATATTCAGTAAAGTCTATAATGCCTTCTTTATCCAAATATATTAATCATTATAGAAACATACTTAAAAAACTTTTAGCATCAAATCATGAGAAATCTTAATCCAAACAAATATGTTAGAAAGCTTATTAACATTATATTGATTAAAATAGAAAATGAACAATAAGGAAATGTAAATTTTTCTTTTTTTAAGAAGGGGATTCAATCATATAGGGATAACATAAGTTGTGACTTTTTACAACATCTACCCAATTATCCACCTTGTCTATGTATCTTTATATAGAGGCTAATGGGAAATTATGTACATGTAGGAATTGCTCTTGAAGGATGCTTTTTTGGCACTATGCCATGAATCCCTTCAGGAAGGATATTAATATTTGCAGTACTCCATTTATTTGGTAGGATAAATTAATAACATTTAAGTCCTGAAATAACAACGCTTATTAAAATAAAGAAGCCAAGAGAGGATAATAATATCTTATTGATATTTTAGGAGATGTAAGAAATCAGGGAACATTACAAAAAATAATAATTTACAAATGGTCAAAAATGCTCAAGCAAGTAATTTGACACCAGCTAAACTAAAAAACCATCCATACTGGCAACGGCAAGCTTTTAGCCAAACCTTGTAGTAAGGAAGGATACAGTACTGTGCAAATTATTGTGAACACAAGTGATAATTTAAAAAAAACAACATCTATTAGTTATAGATGAAGAAAAAAGAGAAAAGAATGCAATTTAAATTGTTTTAATAGGAAATATGTCCCCCCTTAGCTTTTATAACTTAAAAAATATTCAAAGTGGACCAACCTTGGGACATATATACCACACCAAGAATCTTTCTAGCCAGTACAGGTCTTGAACTCGAAACCTGCACTAGGGTGGAAGCAGTTTTACCTGCCAGGCTAATTTTTTTATAAAAACTCCATACTTTATTTAAAAGTAACTTTTAAGGAAAAGTAAGAGGGGAGGGCGGAGTACAGGCAATCCAGACAAGGGTGAAAAGGACCAGGGGTTCAGGCCACTAGAGTTCTAGCACCTCCAACCATTGATGATTAGCGATCACCATCGCTAGCCATGGTTCTAGCATCAGCAGGCTTACAGGCCATTTGATTTTCAGTTGATTAGTTGCCTCATCATGTACAATGAGCAATCCAGCGTGGAAAGCCAAACGTGCAGCTTTATAACACCTGGTGATTAGGTGCAAAAATTTTGAGATCCGATGGAGCTGATCAGAAATAATCTGAATGGTCTTTAATACCAAACCTTTGTGGTGGGGGCGCTCATTGCTCAAAACCTTGGCAACAAGTGCACAGTGAATTACCCATACATGATAATGGTAAATGAAGGCTCATAGTTGGATCGGAGCCATTCTCAGGGTTTTTATGAAGAAAAGATCCTGCAATGGATGTATTCCCAGTGGCAATTGTTCACCTGATAGGATGTAATGCATTGTGGTCCAGTATTTTTTGAACATGGCGCATTAATAGTAATGATGGGCTATGTCTGCTTCTAGTTCAGCACATATGGGGCATTCTTTGTGCTGGTAGTCCAGCCCGCTATGCTTGCCCAATTTGAGCCCAATTTAGGATCCACCAGGTTACCAAATGCTGTTTGGCCATTACCAAATGGGAGTTCAGGACTGATATCAGCTCCTTTGTTGGGTAGTTGGTGTCATGGCCTTCAGTTGTCCAGTCATTTAGGATTTTTGGATGGGTGGGCAGATTGTGCCCCAGTTTTGGGAGCAGATCCCCATATTCTATCAGCGTCAATTTGTACCTTATTTTAATCAACTTGGCTGTGTATACGTCAGCAATTCAGTTATGCTCCTCCCAGCTTGTTTTGGAAATCATTGTGGAATTATGTGCTTTGATGTCCCTTTGAATTTGGTTGGCATCACGGTCTGATCGCTCAAATGACCATCCGCCCTGGTGCATGGCCCAATTGCATAGTCACCAGTAGTGTGGAGTACCTTTTCAGGAGGTTATCTGTGGGTGGTGCGCCATCCATTCACATATTGAGTGGGGAGAGACTGGCTCTTGGAGGCCTTGGGCTCTTGCCCAGTTCACGCCCCATGCTAGGGTCAGGCAGCGCATGTGCGTTTGTTTTAGCTTCAGGAACGACTTCCCCCATATATGCCAGGTGTGAGATTCAAAGTCCAGGGGGGTATGCCTCCTTCATTCTTTGGTTTTGACAGGGCTTCCAGCGGTATTGGTGCCACTTTTGCCTTGAATCACAGGAGAGTTTAGAGCATTGTCCTGATTTTCTTCTCTAAGTTTGGGCTCATTGGCAGCACATGAGTGGCATACCACAACTTCAAAAAGATGAAGACTTTTATTGCCTGCAAAATCTCCTCAAAGCATAGCCTGGCACTCTTCCAGCATGCCATTCAGATTGATAAGCTTGACAATACTTTCTGTTCGGTTTCCAGTACTGCTGGTCCCTTATTGTTAAAAAGTATCCCAAGGTATCAGATTGTCTGGGAGTTTTTAATTGGCATTGTTTCAGTTGGCAGGCTAAAGTTCAGGTTGCTGACCCTCATCACTGAGGTTTTTGCCAAGTTGATTTTTGCGTTCAATGCTAGCTGGTAGAAGTTTAATAGTTCCTCAGTGCCCTGGAGGTCAGTCAGTGAGCTTATGCCTACTACCATATCATCAGCAAATGCTAGCATCTTCAGTGGCATTTGGTTTGGGTGGACTAAACCCCAGAGCTTTGCATCTTCTGCCACCAGTAGGATTTTGGCTGCAAAATTAAAGAGTATCAGTGACATAGGGTCGCCTTGTCAGAGACATTGCCCAACAGAGATTTCGTTGGTTATACCATCTGCAACAATCACCTTCATTACCAGGCCCAAGTACAGCGTCATTATCCATGATCAAAAAGTGTTGGGGATACTGACCGCCTTCAGTGCCTCATGTAGGAATGACCACACTACTTGGTCATATGCTTTTTCCATGTTGAGGAACATAAGGTATCCATGTTCGATGCCCCTTGCATCCTGGAGTACGCTTTGGACTGAACCAATGCTGTCTCATATACTATGGCCTTTGATGAAGCCATTCTGGGCACTATGGAGCGTGCGTGGTGCTGTTGCCATCAGCCAATTAGACAGTATGCACGTGAGCAGTTTATAATTGACGTTCAATAGTACAATTGGGCACCAGTTCCAAAGTTGGTGTCTGAGGCCCTTTTTGTACATAAGTACAATTCAGGTCTCATGGCCTCCTGGAATTTGCTGGCCTTTTTGTAAGCAGTGGTTAAAGAAGGCTTTGAGCTCCGGCACAATGCAGTCTCAGATATGTTGTATATTTCTGCACACATATTGTTGGGGCCTGGTGCTTTCATTCTTGGAAACTCCTTTAGTGCCCTCTTAACTTCATTGATAGAGATTTCAGCGGATAGCCTGGTGACATCTTGTGGCGTACAGCCCCCCAGTACCAGCTTGTCCAGGTTGATAAGGGTTTTTGTCACCAATTTGCTCATTTCTCGTTGTTGGAAAAGATCACCATAGAATTGTTTGACCTCGCGCTTGATCATTTCAGGGTCTGTTGATACTCTCCCTTCTGCTGTCTCCACTTTCCATACCCTGGCCTTGGTTCAAATTTCCTTGAGGTGCTTCAGTCCTTCTTTGGTCATTGTCCCTGCTAGGCTCTGATATTAGTAAGTCACATTGGTCCATCTCTTTGAGTCTTGCTTCATCATTATGGCCCGATACTTTTTGTGTGTTGTTCAGTACTCACTCCACCAGTCCTCGCTGTCCCTCTGGGTGAGCCTCAGCCTTTCTAATTTAGTCTTCAGCTGCTTCATGGAGGCAGTTTGCTTGTAGGAGGTCACTTTTTCGAACTTCATAATATCAGGCTTCATTTTTGCTTTGATTGGGGTCCATCATTATAGTGGGTTCAACTCTGGGCGGTTGTCCATATATGCTACCAGGTGATCCAGTCCAGCATCAATCTTTTGGCGCCATTCCCTATCCCTCAGCGTGTCTGGTGCCAGTTGCCACTCGCAGTTCCTTGGGGGTTCATCAAGATTGATATCCACACAGATGACCATGTGGTCACTTTCAGCATTTATGCTAACCTCACTGTTGGACGTCATTGGCTTGAGATCCAATGACATTAGGATGTAGTCTAAACGTGATCCTGACAGTGGGGATCCAGCGGCATTGTATGACCACCGCATTAAGTTGGCCAGGTCATTTTCCTCTTTGTCAATCGTTAGGCACATCCCCAATTTGATTAGGTAATTGAGCATCTCATCAACCTTACTGTTGGGACGTTCTCTTGTCAGGAATGTATCCCAGCTTGCATTTGTCCAACAGTTCAGGTCTCCTGCTATAACAGTTGTCGCTTCAGATGGCACTTCCACTAAGAATTCCCAAAAATACGGTTTTTGTGGAGCTTCAGTGGGGCGTAGACTGCTACCACTTGTATGCTCTTGCCATTTCTCTGTTTGTAGCGGTCACTATCAAGATCCTTCTGGCGTGAGTTTCTTTCACAAATTCCAGGTCTATTTTCTTGTACATTGCAACGATCGCCACATGGTCCATCCAGAGGGCTTGGTAGCCTATTTGGCAGTACCACGGGTGGTTTTTTGCATCTCAGTTTGAGCTCAGCACCATTTCCTTTTGGTTACCAGCTTGTGTTTCTGAAATAAAAATTAGGTCAATATTATTATTAGTTTTTAGATGGTGCATCTTCCTCCTCCTCGTTTGTATGCTTGCCATCCCCCAAGCATTTGTGGTCGCTATCCTCATTTCTGTCTGCCTGACCCATGGGTATGAGATTTAGCATTGTCTGGGTTGTGGATCAAATTTACGTACTGAGGTCTGGTTGGTAAATGATGGTGGCATCAATGGTTGGCGGGGTGTATTATACAGTTTTTGAGGTTGGTTGGGACTGGGATTATATTCCTGGGCATCCTGTGTAATAAAATTGGTTGCCATCCCCATCTCCATGTCAATGGATAATGGGGATGGTTTTATGATCAGGTCCAGGTGCCCCTTGTCCCCTGCTGGGGAGCAGCATATTCCCCCTCATCCATCATTCAGATTCTCACCCCTTCATTCAATTTAGCAGCAGAACTCAATTTTTTAGTCGGTGATTGTCTGGTTGACTTTGTCAATTTTGTTGCACCTGCTGATTTTTCACTGGTCACCTCAGGTTTATTTGCTGATAAATTCCGATTTGATTTAGTATTTGCTTTTGGCTTGTTGGGCATCAATTTCGATTTTCTGGCTTCCTGCGTCTATCCTTTCTTGGGGGACTTCTTTGAGTTTGCCTTCTGCCATCTTTCCTCCTCGCGGACCATCCATTCCACTTGGGTTAGACGTTGCTCTTCTGGTCTGGGGTCAGTTCCCTCATCCATTACATAAGTGAAAGGGTTCAGATTTATAAATGGTTCATCATCTGCTTCAGTTTGCTTTGTCACTTCTTGTTCCCATGCTTCTCTATGTGCCAGGTCCAATTCTTGTTATTGGCATTTCATGTCCGCTACTTCCATTAGGCTGTGCAGGATCCATTCTCTGGCTTTCAGTTGGAGGAAAGTCTTGGTACCAACCTTGGTGATCCCCCCAATGGGGTCATATTTGTATTCCCAAGTAGTTTTACCTTTATGGTGGTGGCATTGAGCCATTGTGTGGCCAGTCTGGTAACAGAACTGGCACACTTGTTTGGCATCCTCCTGTTTGACATATACTACCCTGTCAAGGCCGGGCAGGCAGATGAATTGGGGTAGAGTAATTTTGTTTGGCTTCATCCAGGGTGCCAGTTTGTACAGCGCTTCCACTGTCCAGGGGTGGAGGCACTTTGTGATGTAATTGCCACCAGTTTGCCAAAATTCTCATACTTCCTCATAGTATGATAATCCAGTCCAGATTGCTTCATGTACCCACTCCCATTTGCAATTGGTGGGGAGATTCTGGAAGGTTACCCACCTTGTGGTTTTGGTTGGCATATCTAGTCAGCTCCGTTCACAGATAAATCCCCTTGTATTTGATGCCAATTTTGAGGAGTTTCTTGCGGTCCAATTCACCTGGAATCACTATATTTATATAGCCCCGTTTGGGGACCCAGTGATGATTGAAGTCCCCTCCAGCTAAGACTTTGTTGAGTTCCTGATAAATTGACATTATCAGGTCAGACCATTCCTCCTCCTTCACTAGCTGCAGGTGGATTCAGATAGCATCCTTTAGGTACGATTTCTGTGCCTGGCGTTCTGTAAAGCCCCCACTGATCAACTGATGGATGTACTCAATGTGGCTCCCTGCTCCATTCCAGGTGTCGTCATTGGTATGCAATGCCACTGCGCTGTAGGATTTGGTTTTTGCGCATGGTTTGGGTACTTTGGCGGGGGTCTTCCCCTTCAAAATCCAGCTTACCAATTCATTGAAGCTGCACCCCCAGTTGAGGAACGCTTTGATCTGATGAATGCTGATATCTCAGCGGCTGATATTTTTAGCCATTTGCACTCCGATCTTGAGGCTCTGCCACTTAAGGGCATCCATCAGTGAGAACCCCAGTTGGTACCACTTGAGGGCAGATTCCGGGTTTCACGTTGGGTGGAGGTATTTTTAAAGGACCTCCAGCATAACCAGCTACGCTGGCACCAGTCCCTTACTGTGACACTATTCCAGCCCCCATCTGTAAATACTCATGCCATGGCTGCTAGAACTCCCACTTCACTCCATTGGAATGCTTCAGAGGGGGTGAAACCTTCAGCGGTGTATGGGGCCACTAACATTGGTTCTGGGAAGGATTGCTTCCAATCCCGGATGGTTTCAATGCGGATCCCTGCTTTGAGCCATTCTCAGCCCAAGTCTGAGGTCATGACCCCTTTCATCGCCGTTGTCACCTGTGGTGAGATCTCATGTTCCATCCACAGTTGAGCTGACTCAGGGGTGAACCCCGCTGCATCCCAGTCTGCAGCTTTGGCAATTGTTGCAGCATCACGCCAGATTTTCCACTTTTCAATCAGGAATGGTTGGCCTCTAAGAGTTTCATTAATTGGTTTAGTCATCCTTAGCTCCACCCATTCGCTCACTAGGTCCATACTGGCCCCCGCTCAGAACCAGTATTTCATCTCCATTGGTGTGAATCTGTTGGCAAACCACTTGATGGCCTCTTCTGGCGACCAATCCTGGAAAGGTCCCCACTCCACCGCTTTTTCCTTTGTCCAGCCCACTTTCATCAGGTCTGATGCAGTGGCTGGTGGAATTTGGTGTACAACCAGTGTAGGGCCTTGGTGGCCTTGAACTCAGCCATGATCCACAGTAGTGCCTCCTCTAAGGAGAACGTGGTATTATACCATTCCAGTGCCATGTCCACTGGAATGGTGCGTTGGGCCCATTTGAGGGCAGTTGAGGCATTCATGAATCATTTCACATAATCAGCTAATTCTGTTGGGTTGAGGCTCAAGCTCTCGATGGCTTGGGCGTATTGTGCTGTAATGCCTGCCTTGTTATACTCCATTTCATTTAAAAGGTCAATACCCATCTCCATCCATGCCTTCACATCCGCCAGTTTTAAATCTTTGGATTGCAGCCTTAATCACCTTGTTCTCCATGGGATTTTCATCCATTCCAGGGCATCTTCAGTCTGAACTTGTGACACTTTAAATAGTACTGCTATGTCAATTGAGATTTGGGTATTGAGCCAGCGTTTGGCCGCTCTGGTGGAAAACTTGTGGTCTCACCACATAGCTGCGATGGCTGGTTTGATACCTTTGGAGACCCACTGAGTCACCGTAGAGTATGGGAACTGGAAGGCCTCCCATTGTTTGACTTTGTGGGTGGACACGCCTCGATGTGCCAACATGTCTGACTGAATCAGGGTATATTTCACCAGGGCCCTGGCTACTGACTTGACCGCTGTCAGTGTTTTGGCCCCTTCCAGTAGTACTTTTAGTTTTTTTGCCAAATTTTTTTGAGTGTCTGATCCCTCAGATTCAGTCCCCAATATAGTTTCACCCCTGTCAGGGTTGGTCCCTGATGGTTTATATTGGTTCAGCGATTGGCTCTGTGCTAATCTAATCCCCTCTGATGGCTTAAAATTGTGGGGTTTGGTCCTGATTGCCTATTCAAGATTGGCTGTCAATTCTTGGTTAAGCTAGACCCCCTGTCAACATGAATTTGTCAGAAGTTGCACCCAATGGTGTATCAGGGATAACGCCTGACGATTTGCTCATGTTGCTGGATTAATTTTGTTGGGGACCGTTTGCCCTCCCTTACTGGGCCTTGTCAGAACTGGTGCCCAACTTCTTCTTCACTCAAATACTCTAAGTGGATTTGGTAAGTTTCTCTGTGTCAGCAGAAAACTTTTTATGGCGTTGCTCCATTGGTTTGAGCTGCTGATTTTTGTCAATCAAATCTGATTCAGTTTAAGATCCAACCAATACTTCACCTGGGTTTTTGTTATTTCCACAAAAATTTTCTCAACCTGCGAGGCGCCAATCCCCTCTACTGGTTGAGGTTTGGTTGGGAATATTCCTGACACTGCGGTTCTTGGCATCAGGCCTTGCTCCCCAAAGGTCTCTCTTGTCATCTAGTTGTTGGCAGTCACCAATCCTAGGGAGTTGTCCCCGTTATCCACACTAGTCACAAGGGCACCATGACCCTTCAACGCGTTCTCATGTTTCATTGTTGTTTGTATCACCAAATTGTTACTCAACATACAAGGGTTGTATTGCCCTTCCCCATTATTAGTTGTGTGGTGGCTTGCCCAGTGGGAAGTTTGTTAGATGGTATGTCCATCTTAGCGTCCTTCATATAATAAGTGTTATTTTAATATTGGCGCAGGCAAGTCATCCATTTCTATGTGCTGCACATAGATGGGCAGATTGACTTCCCTACGCTTGTGTGATTGGCCGTGGGTTACTGCTCTATAATTGCAGTGCGCTGGCAGTTGGTTGCTCTTTCAATTCTTGTTCAGTTCATTTTTTTATTTAAAAAGTGATGTTTGCGATAGAGAAAGAACTTACCTGCCAGGCTAATCACCCTTTGGCTTTTATAACTTCAACACATTTTGGTATAGAATCAACAAGTTATTTTACAGTTTTCTGATATTTTCTGGTCTCAAAACCATGTGTGAATTACAGCCTCAATCAGTTTTGTTTTTGTTGTGAGATCTATCTTACACAGTCTAGCTTTTAAAATAGCCCACAGATTTTTAATTAAATTATGGTCTGTTGATTTTCCTGGCCATTCAAGGCATGATATCTTTTTGTCCTTGAAATATTTCATCATGATCTTAGACATGTGACATGGAGCCTAACCTTGTTGAAAAACTGCTTGACTGTTGGCATCAACTTTTCTTAGTTCAGCTTCTAATCTGAGCTCTAGCAAGTATCTGTATTTTTGTGAGTTCATCATGCTTTCAAGTGGCACAAGGCATCCGTTACCTTTATAAGAAAAGCAGCCTCAGAACATCTTCTTTAACGGATGTTTAACTGTTTGAACAATAAGAGCTGTTGTAAGTTTTTCATTGTCACTTTTTCTAATGAAACAAGATTGCTATCCTTGTACCAAAAAATGGGTCTCATATGATAACAACACTTTTCTCCAACCTTCAACAGTCCAGCTCACATATTTTTGTCCAATCATATCATTTTGTCATTATGGCAGAAGTCAATAACCATTCTTTGAGGCATGACTATTTTTCTTCCTCCTTTTATAAGTTGTTTTTGTACGGTGGAGTCATGAACAACAACTCCAGCATGTGCTAAGTCTTGCTGAAGTTCTTGACTGGTTTTCCTAGGGTTTAATTTACTTTCCCTTATTAAAAAGCTTCATCCCTTGCTGTTATTTTTCTTTTCCTTCCGCATTTCCCTTTTCTGTTCACTTCAATCATCCCAGTGTCCTTTTTTTGCTTTAAAATCTTGTTGACAGCTCCTAAACTCACACCACACTCCTTGGCAATATCTCTTTGAGTCATTGATGTGTGTTCACTCAAAAGTAACAATTTTAGTGCGCTTTTTTGGAGTAATATCCATCTTCAAAAATAAAAAGCAAATAAAGCCTACTTTAGAAAAAACACAATAATTCTAAAAAAACAAAATGCAACATGTCTGTAGCTTGCTATCTCATTACTCACTGACTGTCACAACTTTAAAACAAAATGGCCGCTACTTTGACATAATAGTGTTGCCTACTGTGAAAAAAGGTAAAATTGTGGTAATTATGATGTGTTCACATAATTTGCACAATACTTTATCAAGGGGCGCTTCTACAGCTTCATACTTGAAGCAAGGTGTGGGCCCAGGCGAATGCAAGGGTTGGGGGCATCATCAGTTTGGGGTCAATATCACAATAGGAATGTTCAGGAAATATATTGTGCTCTACAACAAAAGCACCTAAAAAGTATATTAAGATCATACTCAGTATGGATATGGACTTTGTAAAGCTTGATAAAGGTAGCATTGTTTGTTCAGGTAAGCTTATCTTTGAAGTTATGGGACATAGCCACAACATTCAAAATTTATAAGTTATTTTATGAAATTTAAGAAGGTCACACTTACCTGCAGTGGTATGCATAAATGAAACAAGGGGGAAAGAGACCCTCTGCTAGCATTGCAACAGACTTAGCAGAAGCTTTTCAGAGAGGACAGCAGTTAGGTGAGGCGGCTGCTTCAACAGTGAGCTGATGATCAGAGTGGAATAGCGCAGCATTTGTTTTCAGAGTATAAAACTGATGAGGGGATTAAGAATCATATTCTAAGTGTAAAGTCTATTTGAGATGAAGATTGGATGGTTTAATGAGATCCACCAATGAAGAAACCTCAGCCAATAAGGTCTGAGGGGGTCTAGTTGAACTGGATCAGGTTTTCAACATAAGTTTGGGTTTTGCTGGCAAATGGGAGGAAGATTGGGAGTGAACTGTAGTACTACTCAATCTCTGATTGGTTGGGATGGGTGCAGGTCTGAGTTGAGGATGTGCCCAATTGGATTCTGCTAGAACTGCTGCAGTAACAGGTTTGGGAGGAGGTGGGGTAGGATAGTACCTCATATCAAAATAGTCAAATGGATGGCAGCTGATTGGCCATAGGAGAATTTGGGCGCAGATCTTAAAGAGTGCAACCATGTAGAAAAAATTGCATTTTAAATGATCATAACTCAATTAAAGATGGAAATATTATCTCTCCGCATTTTAGGGGCCCAGAACAGATTGTTGGAGGCAGAAGGCATATTGAAACGCAAGGATTTAAAAAATATTGATTAGCACTAGGGCATATTGTGGCAATTGTCTGAGGCCTTATGAGATGGTGGCCCTCTTTGTGACCACAAAATGACGAGTGGGTCTGAGCCATAGGCAGCCAAACCAACCATCAGTTTATTATGGAGCACAGCGGAGGAAAAGTGGGTGGGCAATTTATTGAACTGAATCATCATAGTAGTGTCTTCTGGGAGCCATATGAAAGTTGTTTAGATAGTGAACCCTATAAATACCAGAGGCACAGTTACCATAGTTGTAGCATCAGCTTCACAAGTAAAGAAAAGGTCAGGATGTCTCTCATATGGTTGGCTGTCAAAAAAGTTGGCGAGTATCAAAAATTTCTGTAATTTGGGTGAATATGCAACTTTGATGTTACAATGTATTTATTGCAATAGTTGATGTTAACTGATTTATGGTTATTAATATTAGATTTTATTAGTCTTTGATAACTAATTGTGATTAAGGTCCAAAATAATTATTATAAGTTACAAAGCAATTTTTTGGGGTTAACACTAAAATTACTAAAAATCTTATTTTTCCAAGAACTAAGTGATTTCTCATAATAACGCTAAGTTAACAACCAAACAAATTCTGGATAAATCTCTCTGCTAGTGTTCTGCTGGCTGATGATACAAGAAATAATGCAAATATGACTTTATATCATTTTGATTAAAGCCTGAGGTTTTGTATAGTGGTTAACTCTCTATTACTCCATTAACCACATATTATGCTTTACCATCTATAGGCAAATGATGGAAACCACTTAACAGTGCTACCTTATATGATCTCAGTCTAGTCTTTAATAAAATCCTGATCTATCCAACTCTGAACCTGGATTATGCCATCACCTTCTACATACCTGAATCTACTTCCACCCTCACACGTGGTATGTGCAATCCCTCATCACATTTATGATTTTCTCAAGATGCTTTAAATAGTGCAAAAAATTTTAGTAATAAAATTCTTCTTACTCACTATATTTATCTTATATATTAAAAAGTCGTTTAACTTTTTTATCTTCATACCTATACCAAAGATTATTAAGCTTACTTAATAGTTGTGTTATACTTTAAACTAAGAAGTTGGGATGGCCAACTGATTGACCTGTGCAAGTAGCACGTCAAGGGACCTTGCGCTACAAAAGTGGTGCTTACCAAGGGTGTTGTAGCAGAAGATAGTAAATTTGAACCAAAAAATTTATAGGAGATATAAAAATAAAATCTACCCAAAATCAAATACATGAGATGATTTTAGAGTCATAATTAGAGTGTTTTGGTAAGCTTCTCAACAGACTTAGGCGCTAATCAAGAGAAAATATTTTTACCTGGATTGGGCATCTATTCTGAACTCCAACCAACAAGAAATCAAGGTATTTTCTATTTGTGCAGCTGGCACTGCATATTCCTCTCTCTTGCAGATGAAAATGAAGAAAAAACAAAAATGCTATACTCCATATATGAAACTATAGAGGAAATTGAGCAGGGTTATACCACACCTGGTGCAGCTCCAGGAGATATATTCCAGGTACTACCTCCTGACTAACAATAAAGCTAAGAAAACAACTCACAAGGCTCCTTGACTGCTTCATTGCCCTTCACAGATGCTTACCACTGTTTTGTGAAAAATCTAAACAGCTGACCCAAAAGCTCCCATGGCCCTTTTTGCTTCCCTGTGAAAGGTCATTGCTGTTATTAATTGAAATTGGAGCAACTAAACCAGATGCCTTAAAGCCTTTTTAAATTCCCTACACAGAGGCTCTTCCCTATTCAATTATGGAACAGCTGAACTAAATACTTATGCGCTCATTTTGTTTTTGGCCATGGCTATCAAAGCCCTAATAATTTGCTTGTGCAAGCCAAGCCAATGGACCTTGAAACTAATTTGATCCTTACTTCTTTTTTTATTTCACAAGATTTACGTTGTTATTTTCTTTTTACTAGTACTTTAGTTTTTTCAGCCAGCAAAAAATGAAGATAACCCCCTGACCTATCTGGTCTGATACAGTAATGGTTTTTATTATTTGAACTGCCAAAAACCTCAATGCTAATATAAAATTTTAAGACAAATCAGCAATCAATCAAAAGCTACCTAATGAAGAAGTACCACTTAAAATTAGAGTTGATTTTGAGGATCTAGACTGTCAAACTAGTTTTACTATCAAAATAATATGATAAACCTACAATTTCTCGCCACCAAATCAATTCTAAAGCCAAACTGCCCAATACAGAATCTAAAACAGATAATATAGTCTATTGCCTCATAAATTAAGGTTAAAAATCTCAATGGTTAACTATTAACAGTTGGTACATAATTGGCTTGATGCCCATCCATCTATTTAATATCTAGGCAAAAAAGCAATTGCTAAACCAGTTTTTCTCAACAATGTATCCACCAAACCAGTTTAAATCACAATCATGAAAATTCAACCAAAGAATTTTATTATGGAATCAAATTTATAGCTAAAACACCTTATAAAACATATAGATTATTCAAACTGAGGATGACGCCTTGAAATTTTTAATCCTCCTAAGTTGTTAGTCATCCTGATACCAAGAGCATGCTAAACCTAACCTTTGGGGCGATGATTTTTTAGTAACTTATCAGTATCAGGTCAGTTTGCGGTGCCTCTTTTTTAGTAGCCATAATAATATGTGCAACTCCATCAACAAGTATGCTTGGAACGTTACTGGCCCACCTGACATGCTTCCATCTCTCAGAGATTCCCTCGCCCATTCTTTTCTGCCTGCTGTACACCTATTATCTACACTCTCCCTCACTGCAGAATTTCTAGTTGATGCGCTTGACTCAGTAGAGTCATAATTCTAAAAGTTGAGCTAGATAATTGGTTTGCCACCACATCCTTGTCATCTCCTGAAGTGACCCCGCTCTTCCAGAAAGAACCTTCATATGCCAAGATTTGTTGGCACCCACCATAGTTGCTGACCAGAATTGTCACCATGCGTTCCCTGGGTGCCAACTCATTATGCACACCATAAATCATGCTCCAAGAAGTTCTATTAATCCTCTATTTTTCATGTTTGATTGTTAGAGCTCCATTGGTGCCAAGCTGCTTTTGGGGTCTGTGATTACCTCTGTGACATCTTGACAACTTGCCAGGGTGAGCTGAAACAGACCAATCACCTGCACCACCACTTGGGCATCTACTGCATGGGGTTAAGTAACCTTTGCTGCCATTTTAACATCATTCCGCAGGATGCCATATTGTTTTCAGAAATACTCCTCTCTGATCTTGACCTTTTTAATCGGCACATCAACCAGTGTTTGCAGCATGCCCTACACCACACACACATTTCATTGATGATGGTGCCCACGCTGCCTTTAGCTTAGATCAGCCCATGACTGAGAATGAGCAAAACTTAATCCAGTGCAGTGCTGACTTCTCCCACGCTCCCTTCTCTGACAATCTCATATCATCATCATAGATGAAGCCACCACCTCTGTTCTTTTTCCCAAACCAACATTCAAAAAACCAACTCCCGAACTAAGTGAAGCTGGTACAGACTTTACGTTTTTAAACAAATAACAATCCCAACTAACTTAGTATGTCAAATACAATCTACCCCTTATGTTATGGGTCAATATCAAGAACAACCAATCTGGTAGAATAGGCACCTCAGTTAAGCTAGGGGAGATCTTTTAGGAATTGTTTAAATTTGAGTGAAGCCTTACCTTTTTTGTTATGATTTATCTACTACTAATTAATTTTAACTTTTTTTATTGCTATTGACATCAGTTTATAATTAATAATCAATGCTTAATTAAGGTTTGAGATTAAAGTAATTATTACAAATTACTGAGCAATCTTTTTATCGGGTTTAATGCCCAAAATTACTGCTAATTGTATATTTTAAGTTCTAAGCAATTTTCTCATAATAACACAGAGTTTATGACCTAACACATTCTGGATAAATTGCTCTGCTAGTGATACAATGGCTGATTAGATAGGGAAGAAAGAAAAGATTACTTAAATATTATCTTGATACTAAACATGAGGATTTGTTTAGTGTTTAACTCCTCTATTTTCCATTAATCACCTAATATACCTTACTACCTATTGAAAAATAATGGAGACTACAAAATACTTTACCATATTAGTATCCATCCAGTATTCAATAATGGTTCCTGATTTACTCCAACTCTGAACCTGGACTGTGCCATCAACTTCTACATTCCTATATCTACTCCCACCTCATACATATTAAGCACCTACCCTTTATCACATTTGTGATTCTCCCCTGGTGCTTCAAATATTACCAACATTTTTAATAAAATTATACTTCTTAATACCTATATTTATTTTTTAGTAAAAAGTCAGTTTAATTTTTGGAGTAGTAATACCTATACCAAAGAGTAGTGAGCTTACTGCATAATTGTGCTATACAGTATGTTGAGAATTTGGAATGGTAAAAGATTGACCTGCGCAATTAGAGCATAAAAGGACCTGGCAATACAGCGGGCTAATCACCTCCTGTGCTAATTCAACTTGGGTTTGTCAGCATATAGGAACAATTTTCTCATATTTGATCAGAAAGCCAAATTGCATATTTCTCTAAAATATTTTCAGGGAACTTTGAGGCACCACCTGGGAATTTGCAAGTTGAAGTTTAATATTCTTGGTCAGAATAAATCATCCCAAGGTTCAATAGGACTGGATACTCTGGTTGGACACTTCCTCCGTTAAATGGAAAACGCTGGGAGGGGGCTTCACTACTGCCTCAACTTTGTGCAGCAAGTGGGTGATCTGAGAATATTTAAATTTATATGGGTTTTTGGAAGCTCTGAGTTATTTTTTTTAAATTGCTTAGAAAGTGATGCCACATAGAAAAAGTTATTTACTTGTCATAAAATACTAAACTTTTATAAGGTTTCAACAATTGTATCATAATTTAGGAAAAAGCTATCTTAAAAATCAATGAAAATAATACTTATATTCTAAATCAACAATTACTGGATATTATAGTAGCATTTCATAGTTAATTTAGTGGATTGACACGTGTGATTACTATCCAGGCGGTAGCTTCTCAATTGATTTGAAGTTAGGTGCAAAACAGTTCATATTGGCCTAATTTTTTTACCGATCTGTTTAAAAGTATCTGGTTGATATAAAAATTTCTCAATTGGATGGAAAGAGTCTAGCTAGTCCTAAAGTTGCCTGGCTTTGATGGTGAGTATCTGATAAATTATTAGTAATAGAAAGTCTATAATACATAGTTTTTAAATACTCTTGGGGGTTTTATGTGGTATAGCTTAAAGGTAAACTTGATTGGAGGACACTGAGATAGTCAATTCTTAATTATTCTTCTTACTTACTAAGATAATTTAAATTTTTAACAAAAATACCTACTAAGATTTATCATTATGGTGATTAGATACATCATAAGTCATAAACAAAAAAAACTAAAGATCCACATATCTTTAAATGAACTCTGCAAAGTACAAGATAGGACTTAAGTAAAGTGGTTTGGAGTGCAATAATTTGGACAGATTGACATCCGCTGGTAGAAAATATTTTATGGAAAGAATATATAGTAAAAGCTAAATAAAGTTTTTCTATAAGTATAAAAATATATTTGTCAATTTTAAAGGTTGTATTAACAATATAGACTTTAGTTTTGTCATAAAACGCAAAAATGGCAAGTTTTAAGTTAAAACATAAGCATTATAACATTCTTAAGTTATAAGTGTCAGGGGAAAGATTACTGATAAAATAGGATAAATGAATTTTTATGACCAAGTCAAGGGCCATATGAAAACTTAAGGCACTAGCCAAAAACAAAATAGGGATTCACTATGAGGCAATAGTGTTCTCAAATTCATAGAATAGCATATTACTAAGTGGGTTTATAACTATTGGAAAAAATTATATTTAGTTAGTCATCCTTATACTTTAAAGAATTTCTTAAAAGAGGAGCTAAAAAACTTTAGAGTTTATATGACAAGAGGGGTCATCCAGGGCAGCAAGTATCAGACGCCACATTTTTGTTTTACTAAACTATATTTGACACAAAGAAAATGATCTAAAAATTAAACTTTATCAGAATGAAAGTTTGAACAAAACAAGATAGTATTAATTTAAAGAAAAGCTATACTAAAAACTATTTACTTGAAGTAATCTAATGTCTTTTGATAATTTTTCATAGCATATTTAAATTTTTGTCATTAGGTAGATTTAGTTTGCTACTAAAGCTTTATGTAGTACTTACAACTGATCGTAAAGGATTAACATTATTCAAATATACTAAGCACTAACTGGAATTGGTTAGACGTAATAACTATGTTCAAGATATATCTATAAGAGTGCTGGAAATGACAAAGCTATAAAGTAAAAAATATTTTAGGTGGGCCGACCTTAGACAAATACACCACACTAAGATTTTTCTAGCCAGTACAGGTTTCGAACTCGAAACCTGCACCAGGGTGGAAGCAGTTATACCTGCCAGACTAACCACCCACAAAGCTGTAAAGTAGCAATAAACATTTATTAATTTAGTATATTACTAATATAATCATCTATCTCCTATCTATATATATAAAACAAAGTCGTGTTAGTTACACCATTTATAACTCAAGAACGGCTGACCGATTTTCATGATCTGCTTTGTTGGATTTGTCTCCGCCCCGAATAGCAGAATAAATTTTAAAAAATATTATTTTAATAGTAAAATAAAAAGTTTTATATGTAACAAGTGAAAATCCTAAATATACTTCGATGGTATTCACT
Source organism: Massospora cicadina (assembly GCA_022478985.1). NCBI lineage: Eukaryota > Fungi > Entomophthoromycota > Entomophthoromycetes > Entomophthorales > Entomophthoraceae > Massospora > Massospora cicadina. Next base: position 159,279 of record JAKSZP010007985.1, on the reverse strand, counting down.
ATATTGTTACAGCCGAGCAGTTTGATATTCAGCTGATTTGATATTTTAAATGGTTTTGTTAAGTGGTTAGTGGTCATTCGGGTATTTAACAAGTTTATCTAAATCAAAACTTTGAATCAAAAGTCCAATTAATTTTAAAAATATTTCCTCTAGCATAATCGGCTCAGCTTTTGGCTCTAAACTTCACCTCTATAAAGGTCAGCTGTTCGAATCTTGGCGTAATCTATATATATAAAAGCAAATGTGTATGTGTGCGATGCCCAGCCAAAACTAGAGCATGTAGAGCTCTAAAAATTTGGCTATAGGTGGACGGGAGGGGGTCTGTGTGCACCTTGAAGTCCGATTTTTAATTTTCATGTTCAAAAAAAGTTTTATATGTATCAAGTGAAAATTTTATATGTTTTTAATGGAAATCGGTATTTTGTTATGGCCGAGAAGTTTGATATTCGGTTGGTTCGGTAGTTTAAATGGTTTTGGCGGGTGGTTGGTGATTTTGGGTTGATTAATAAGCTTAACGATTTAAATAAAGTTAGTGATTGGTTGATTTAATAAAGTTGATTGGTTTTGGTAAGTAGTTGTGATTTTGGTTGTTTCGATACATTTAGTTTTGGTTTACGAAGCGGTTGGTGATTGGTTGATTTTTAATCTAATGGTTTTAGCTAAGTGGTTTAGTTAATTCGATAGGTTTAATTGGGTATGGCTGAATGGTTGGTAAATTTATACTGATTCAGTATAATTTGATTACCTAATTTTATCGATAACCATCTACAAATATAAAAACTATGAGATTATCAGATGAACTTTAAGCCCACAAACAAGTCTGTGTTAAACTGGGTATCAACAAGAATTAATCTTAAATTTTATTTACAAAGAATCAGTATGTTAATTTGTTTATATAGATGCATTATCTCGAGCAAATAACCAAAAATCACCAAACTTGGCACAAGTATTCTATAAAGTTTGGGAACGGAATGCTAATATGTAATTGTTTAGTATAATCATATAAATTTAAACATCAGTTCTATATAAGATCTAGAACGTATATTTCTAATGGTAATTATATAGCAATTTGGCTATGTATTTTCATATTCATTTAATTCAATAGTTTCATAGGCTTTGATATTTAGTTGGTAGTTTTTGGCTGTTTTGTAAGTTCAATAATTGTTTTTGCTGAGTGGTGGTTTATTTTTTGGTTGATTCGATAGGCTCAATAGTTTCAGATAAGAGATTGATGGTTTAATTAATTTGGCAGAATTAATAGATTTTAGCTAAGTGGTTGGAGGTTGATATTTTTAATAGGTTTAATTGTTTCTGAACTTATTGATAGCTATCTACCAATATAAAAGCTAAAATAATTTAGAATCTGATTGATTTGATAAGTTTATTTTATTTGGCCGAGTGGTTGATGGTTTTTGGTTGAATCGATAGGATACAGTTTAGCTTTGGAGGTGATTAGTTATTGGTTGATTTGATAAGTTCAGTTAGTTTTAGCTGAGTGGTTGGTCTTTTTGGTTGCTTCGATTGAACAATTAGATTTAGCCGAGTAGTTATTGCTTAACTATATATAAAATCTAAATTAATCAATTCGAATCATCTGAAATTCTATAGACACCGTAGCGAAGCACGGGTAACTCCGCTAGTATAGATTAATTTTGAAGCCCAGCCCTTCACCCCTATATCCTTCCCAACTGGTGAATCTAATTTACCTCACTTTTTTGACCAGTAGAGGTTTAAACTTGCACATACATTGAACTTAATTGTGGTATTGTGGATTTCTCATTTTATTTTTATTAGTGTGGATATATTTTAACAAAAACCCATTGTCTCCTCCAGTACTCTGGCTCTCTATTTTTGTCTGATAATATTTAGCGTAATCGATAGTATCCGGAAAATTATTTGGCTCTTTGATCTGACTTCAGAGAATATTTATAACTTCCATTTTTTTCTTGGTAGCCCTACAAAAGCTATTTCCAAGATATTTCTTTGTGGCCTTCAGAGAACAGCGCCCGTTGCGCTTCAGAAAATTCGTGCCTGCTTGAAGATTTAATCTATTTATTTGATACGTGCTCTTTCTCTTTATATGTCGTTTCAAAATTTTTACCTTGACGCCTTATGCTTTACTGCTGCTTTTTCCTTTGATGAATCTCATCATTTTTTAAATTGAAAAACGGTTCACGCTTTTCAATGTGAATCAAAGTTTGTCATTATTTTGACTGTTTTTTGAAGCTGGGATTTCTTCATGCATTAACAACCTTAAGTTGGGTTCTAAACTAGTTTGAAATTGAGAGCATTGTGGATAACCCGGAAGTTGATTTTTGTTTTTTTGGCGAAATAACTAATATTTGTGATAACTCCAGGCTATTATTGATGGCCGACTTTGGCTTTTAACTGAATATAAGCTTCTATTATTTTGCAGATCGGTTTTTAGAACAACGTTGCTAATTGATGCGTTTGACATTTTCTTACTTATCTCAGGTTATAATGGCTCGTCATTCTAAAAACAACACGGCCCTTGGGTTTTTCACTTACGATGAGAAAAAGAAGGCGCAATGTGGCACCAAAAAGGTACCCGCCCTATGGCAAATGATTTAAAGGTTAAAGCAACGTTTGGGGAGTGACTCTATGCGGAGGTTCGATCACTGTTATCTGTGCCTACAGAAAGCCAGAACGCCCATGGCTTGGTAAGCATACCTTAATATTTACTTCGGCTTGGATACGAAATGCCTTCTTGTAATAATTTAATATCAGCACTAAAGGGCACGTGTCATGCCGAGAATGCACGGTGGAACATATCGTTACCCAAAAAGCTGCACTGGCGCAGCAGGCCAGGTTGGCAGAAATTCAAAGTAAAGCTGAGCAAGTAAGCTACCTGGATTTAGGCTTTTGGATTGGCATCGATTTTGAAATGATGTTATGCTTATCTTTTTCGATCTTTAGATTTTATATATTAGTTATATGAAATTAATGCCCACAAATGGTTACTATGCTAATTGTTAAATAATTCTTCTTACGCTATTTTATTCAAGCTTAACTTTTAGCCATTGTTTCGACTCGCGATCAACTTAAATTCAAAAATATAAAAATATCTGGTAGCTTGCTTTGACTTGGCTTTCCTTTTTTAATCTCATTTTAACATGGGATAGCTTTGATTTGAGGTTTGATACATTTTTGTAGTTTTTAAACTTTGAGTGAATCTATTTTCATTTTTGATTAAAAAGGCGCCCTAAACTACTTTTTGGACGTTTTTGGGTGCGCATATATTGAATGAGATTTAATCGACTTGCTGTTGTAGCTTTTAATGATTCAAACTAATATTTGACTTACGTAGTTAATTGTAGTCCACGAGCAATCGGGGTTGAGTTTTGCCACTTAAAAACATTAGCTTAATATTTATCTGTTTATTATTTTTTGTCGTAAGTCATAATCTCTGTTGATTTACTTTGATCTGTATTACCATTGTATCTAAGCATATTTTCATCAAGGATGTACTTAAAGCCGAAGAAAAGGCTAAATCTCAAGAAGCGCTTGCCGAATTCGAGAAACTTCAGTCCCAAGTGACCTCAGTCAATGCCATAACCTCATCGAATATCCAAAAGTTTTCCAATAACAAGAGGAAGGCGGATACTGAAATTACCAGCAGAAAGCTTGGTGAAGGTTATGCGTCCTCAAAGCTACCGAGTTTCTGGATCCCGGAACTAACCCCGCTATTACTGCCCCAAAGGCTGGGACGTCAGTAAACACTAAGCTCACGCAATGCACAGCTGCTGAACCACATACTATCAGGTACCTTACAATTACTGGGCTGATTTATGCGTTTTATTCTAGTTTATAACATCTAGAGAGTAATTTTATTCGTTGTATAAAGTTTGCTTTTTACAAAAGGTTTGGTTTAGCGGAATCGGGGTTTATTTTTAATTTTATGCTTGTCTTTTCATTCTAAGCTTCAATATGCGTGCAGATTTATTAATTCAGGTTCCTTTAGCATAAAGAAGATGTTTTCAATAAAGTTTGAACCTTCTACTGAAGATGTTGCCCCCGTTTGCCCCGCCTGTCTCAAAGTCCTGACAAATGCCTCTAAACCTGTACTCTTAATAACTTGTGGCCACGTCTTGTGCAGCTCCTGCACCAAACTTTTTGTTACGCCCTCCAAAAGCTGCTATTCTTGTCAGGTCGAATGTCCCCAGGACTCCGATATCCTCCCCCTCCATCACGAAGGTACAGGATACTCGGCGGGTGGAGGTAAGATTGTTACTTCTCGGTTCGATCTTGCTTTTCAATAAATGGCCTTTATTTGCAACCATGTTTCCAAGGTAGCGCTTGGCATAATTTTATTGATTGAATTTGGCATAATTGCCCAACTTTTGTAAAGCTGTTTTTTCGCCTTTGACTTGAGTTTTTGCTTGTTACCAAGGAGACTCAGTTTGGGAAACTTTGTCATATAAAAGTTTGGTAAATTACCTCACTACGCTGGGCTGCTGCACAAATCAGGAGACTTAATTGTGGGTAAGGTAATTTACTTGACTTTTGACTGTTTTACCTGAAGTTTTGAAAGGTTTGGTGTATATAAATTTAGATTAAGTTTTACTCTGTAAAGTATGTTGATTTGTCTAAAAGTATATCCTATAAATTACTTTCTCAAACACAAAAATGAGTTGATGTGAAATTTTCATACTTGTAGTATCTGTTAATTTTTGGCGGTATGGATTAATTCCGCTAGGCTGGTTGCACAGATTTAGCACCAGTGAGCAAAGGGTGGATGATATGCTGATTGCCATTCCTTGATAAAAGACAATAATGTAATAAATAAGGAGATATTGCCCCAACAGATACCAGTTACTTATATATAAAATAACAGACTACTTCTGCTAACCTTTTCCCTCTTTTTTCACCTTCAAAAGACCTCCTCCTCTTGTCTTCGCTTCCCACTCATTTCTTCATCGCTTGGTCAGATTTGACCCTTCAGCTTAGCTACTAATTGTTTGCTGGAACTCATCTAATTCTGCGTCATCAATGAGGCTTTGGCGGAATTCACTATTTTTTAGCACTAGGTGGTCCCATGGAATTCACTCTATTTGACAAACTAATATTACCTCTACCAACTCACTTTGAGTTGACAATTTACCCAAATTTTGAAGCTTTTTCAGCAAGTAAAATACAATTCACCAAACTAACTAGGCTTTGATTGATTTGTTTCCAGTCGACATAATCTACCACCTAAACCTTGAGGCTCACCTTGACTGATAAAAATATGATCCGCTGGATATGACTTATTGTCCAGTCATACCAATTTCTTGATATTAACCCCCTTGACTGGAGGATAAGTCTCCTATTGCTTATATACCCAAAGGAACTTCATGTGTACTCAGTTGATAATCTGACCACCTGCAGGTTCCTTAATGGTGTAGGCATTGATACCAGTCTTCTCAATTATCTCAAATGGTCCAGTCCATATGTTGGCAAACTTGTGCTTCCTTCCAAATCTATCTTGGTCATGGAACAAAATATAATCTCTTACAGCAAACTGTGGGAGTCTACTACATCTGCTTTGGTCAGCCACCTGAGTGCAAATCTTGGCTAAACTAGTAGAATAAGCTTCAGTTTGAAGTTTTATCAGAATATCCATTAAGTTGGTCAAACAAGATTGTGGTTCTACTATGCCAGTGTCCTCCACACAGGAGTAAAGCAATGCTGGCAAAGCCAGATGTTTACCATAAAGTAATTAGAAGGGACTCCTCCCTGCTGATGAGTGGTAATAATATTATATGCAAAGATGGCAGTGGATAAGTACTCCACTCAGAGGGGTGATCCTTTACAAGCTTGCAAAGTATGTTCACCAATATTCTATTAACCTGATCAACTATCCCATTAGATTCAGGTTGGTATGATGTAGTTAAAACCCCATGTATAACCATTAATTTGTTCAGCTTAGGGAGGATATGCAATATGAAATTTGTCCCATTATCTGTGAGAATAAACTGCGGACAGCCATGTCACTGTATGACACTTTATAATGAACTTAGCAATGGTAACAGCTTCTAAATTGCTGATTGCTCTTGCTTTAACCAACATGTACAAGTAATTTATCACTACTATTATACACTTAGAGCAGTTTGCTCCGGTCGCAGAGGCTCTACCACATCAAGGAAAACAGTGTGCTAAGCAAAATGGAGCTTAACCAGTTAGGAGGTAGTTTTCTTGTGGAGGCTTCACATTTGACACTGGTGACAAGCATTGTCTCAAGCACGTCATAGTGCATGCTCTCCCAATAGTAACATGGTTGCAAAAACTCCAATGTTTTCCTCAACCCTCCATGAACTACCACCTTATGTGTGCATTCCAAATAATTGCTAACCTGTCAGAAGGTTTCAGAAAACTCAGCGTCAGTTCCCCAATTTTCCTATATAAATTCCTATGGTGCAAGAAGGTGCCATGTCTAAGCCCATCCAGTGTTTTGATCTGTGGTGGCTCATTATGGTATTTGCCAACAATTATCTTCTCATACATTATGTCTGCCAAATCTGCTGTAATGGAAACTGTAGGTAATTGTGAGAGAAAATCCACATTTTGGTGTTTAGCCCTGGCTGATGTACTATCTCAAAGTCATAAGCTTGAGGCTTCAGTGACCATCACGCAAGGTGCCCTTTAGGTTCTTGGAGATTCTGCAACTAATGCAAGTATGCATAATCTGTTACCACTATAAATCTTACTCCGTGGAGGTATACCAAAAACTTTTATAAGCATGTATCACCGCTAAGCACTCCTGCTCAGTCACAGTGTAATTTCATTCATGGGAATTTAAGCTTTGGCTACAAAATGTGATAGGGTGCTCCATGCCCTCATCGTCCTTCTGGGATAATACTGCCCCTATTGCAGAAAGTGAAGCTTCCATTTGAACATCAAATTATTATTTCTAATTGGGGTATTTCAAAACTAATGCACTAGCCAACGCGGTCTTCAAGATATCAAAAGCGTTTTGATAACGTTCAGTACAGTCAAAGGTGGCGTTTTTCTTTAATAACTTAAAGAGCAGTGCCCCAATACAGCTGAATTAGGAATAAACCGCCAGTAGTAACTGACCATCCCCAAAAATGCCTGAGTATACCGCTTATTGCCTGGTCAAGTAATCTTATATATAGCTTCCACCTTCACCATCTGAGGTTTGAGCTCTTTGGAGTATACCACAAACTTGAGGGATTATAATTGCTCCTTAAAAAGTGTCAATTCTGAGGTTTGATTTTTATGTTAGCTTCAGAGAGTCAGCATAACACTTGTTCCAAGTGGTCAAGATGCTCTGTGAATGTCCGTAAGAACACATTGATATTGTCAAGGTAGAATAGAACGCAGGACAGCTTTAGGTCACCCAAACTGGTGTCTATTGCCCGCTGGAACATAGCTGGGGTGTTGTACAACCCCTGAGGCATAAGCGTGGGCTGGAACAACCTCTTTGAGGTGATTATGGTACATTTCTCTTGTTCTGCCACTGGTAACGCAATTTGCCAGTACCACAATATCAAGTCCATGGCAGAAAAATAGTTAACACCTCACAGCGATTTAAAGCATCATCAATCCATAAAAGTGGATACAACTATTTTTTTATGACGTTGTTAAGCTTCCAATATTCTATTACTACTCGTTTGGTGCCATCCTTTTTCTTAACAATCATCACTGGTGATGCCCAGAGACTCTTTGATGGCTCTAACATTCCCTGTTTGATCAATTTATCCACTTTCTTGAATGCAACTTCTTCCGCAGCTTTGGAGCAAAAATAGATCATGACCAAATGGGAGGGTAATCTCCCATATTCACCCAATGCATGACTCTATGTGCGCATCCCAAATCATGGTTGGCAGAAGCAAAATGCCTCAGTATTTTTCAAACAGGGCCATTGCCCTATCCTTCTGTTCCTCTGACAACCGGTTAGAGCCTCCCATGGAATCACAGTCAATATGCCAGATGTGGTTTTTATCAGTAGGTTAAAATCCTCCCAAGAACTAAAATCATGAATACGGTGAACCTCATTAATAGGAGCAATCTGAAGATAAGCCACCACTTGGTGCCTTTGAACCATCATTGACTCTGTAGGTTCGCTATCAATACCTTCACTTCCCCATGCTCTGGTAGCAGTAGTCCATGAGTCACATGGGGTTCAAACCGCGATTATTGGTAGGATCCCATAATTTCACCATACAGCCCTTCAGGGATGTCTATTTTGAGCTCTGTCAATAATATGATCTGATGCCCAGAAGGTATGCTTAAAGCGTTCACAGCCTGTAATGGAATTCCATCATACTCGTTGTTATAAAATTGGATGGTATCGTTAGGATCTGCCATATTGTTTGTAAAGGTTGAAACCACTGAGCAACAGACAGATGATGTGGGGATTGTCAGTCCTTTGTATACACTTGAAAATATACTAAAAATTGGAGCAATTGCCCCAATCAACTCTTTTATTTATTTTAATAATTACAGCAATCTTTTGCTGTCCCGCTCTCTCTCTACTATTAACAACCTACTTCTCTCAATTGCCCATCTCACTTATATACAGCAGCTTCAGATGATAATGCTCTCATAGATTGGGTTATTCTATTCTGCTGATTCTCCTCAATTTTGACTTGTTATTCTCTAATTCTCTATTGCCCTAACTGTAGAAGATTTACTTCATATTTATCAAATGTCAACATCGCCTTATTGCCTTATTGCCTTATTTAGAGGCGATACAATAATAACCCATTATAATAATATCGCCTCATTTTGAGGCATTTGAATAATTGTAACTGATATCATATTTGGCGGATTCTTCCCAATCCGCCCTAGCTGTCCCATGATTATCATCCAGTCATATTGGAATTTCAACATTACCCCCTCCTTGACTGGACAATAAGGCTCCTATTGTTTGTATGGTCAGAGGAACTTTGCGTGTACATGGTTAATGATCCAACCACTTACAGGGTCCTTGATGGTATATGCATCGACCCCAGTTTTCTCTATAACTTTGAATCGACCAATCCAAATACTTGCCAGCTTCTGTTTCCGCCTGAACCCATGTTGGTCATGGAAGAGAACCATATCACCTTCCTTGAACTGCGCCCCCTGCTACAATATACCTGATCAGTGGCCTGATTCTTGATCTTCTTGGATAAGCTGAAGGAATATGCTTCAGTTTGCAATCTGATAAGAGTGTTTGCAAGATTAGTCAAAAGGCGGTGGGGTTCCATTCTGCCAGTATCTTCTACATATGAATAAAGTAACACTGGAAGAGCTGAGTGTCAGCCATATAGTAGTTAGAAGAAACTCTTCCCTGTAACAGAATGGTAACTAATGTTATAGGTGAACACGGCAGTGGAAAGGAGATAGGTCCAATCAGGTCAATCCATTACTAATTTTTGTAGGATGTTCACCAGAGTCCCATTCAACCATTCGACCATTCCATTGGAATTGAGGTGGTATGGGCTTATCAGAACCCATGGATTCCCATAAGCTCATTCAGTTTGGGGAGGATGTGCAAGGTGAAGTTGGTTCCATTGTCAGTGAGAATAAACTGAGGGCAGCCGTGTCACTGAATAATGCATTCCATCATGAATTTGGCCACAGTAACCACCCCCAAATCTTGTATCACCCTTGCTTTAACCAACTGGGTCAAGTGGTCAATGGCCAAAAGAATGTAATTACACTGGTTGGCTCCTGTTGGTAAGGGGCTGTTATAAAATTGGCGTTTCTGTTGAGATATGCCATAAAAAAATCGCACAGGGTTTGACACACTGACCAATAGGACCAATGATATGAGGATCGTTGCCCTTGTAACAGCAGAAATAAACTTTTTATTGATAATATGGAGCACTTGCCTCACTATACTTCTTTATTTATTATAATAAACACAGCTGATTCTCCTATGTCGCCCACTCTAAAACTATTAACAACCTACCTCACTCAATCGTCTCATCCTGCTTGTATCATAGCAACTTTGGATGGTATCACTTTCATGGCTTAGTAATTCACTTCACCGTATAATTGGTTCTGCCAATTCTTTATTCGTTAATTTACAATCACCCAATTTGGACAATTTTCCAGCAACCCAATATCATCTCATTTTGAAGCATGCTCAAATTAATCATATTCAAAACAACTTGGCGGATTTCATCCATTCTACCATATTAACTTAGGGGCTTATTGTCCAGTTATATTGGAATTGTGACAGGGACTAATGACATCAGGGAAAACTGTGTGCCAAGAAAAATTTGGTTTCACTACCCGGTATGAAGTCTTATGGTGGAATGGCTTCTCCACTTGGCACTGATGGCAACAGGAAATAGTTTTGAGCACATTAAAGCTCATACTTTCCTAATAGTATTGGGGCAAAACAACTCCATTGTCTTAACACCCCACCATGTTTGACTGCCTTGTGCACGCTCATAATGATTCACAGCTGAGCTGAGGGTCATGGAAAATTCACCGTAGAACTGCCAATCCACTTGTACAGTTCCCCATTCCATTGGAAGGTATTTGTTCGCATCTTATTTAATGCTTTGATCACTTGGGGCATTTCATTGTCATATTTTAAGCTGAGCATCTTATCATACATTACGTTGCTGAGGTCTGCTGTCACTGCAACAGTTGGCAATCAAGATAAACAGTCAGCATTCTGATGCTTTACTCCTAGCCAATGAAGGATCTCAAAGTCATAAGCCTGCAGCTTAAGAACCCATCTAGCTAAACGGCCTTCAGTTCCTTTTAGATTCTGCAACCAGCGTAATAACGCGTTATCTGTTATGACTTTAAACTTTATCCCATGCAGATAGACTCTGAATTGCTTATATGTGTAGATCTTTGATAAGCACTCCCACTTGGTCACAGTATAATTACGCTCATGACAGTTCAGACTTTGACTACATTATGCTACAGGATGTTCCTCTCCTCATCATCTTTCTGAGAAAGTACTTCCCCAACAGTGGAAAGGGACATATCCGTCTGAATGATAAACTCCCAATCAAAGTTCAGATAGCGTAACACCAGTGTGCTGATCAACGCCATACAAAGTGTAACAAAAGTAGATTGACGACGTTCCATCCATTTGAACACAGCAACTTTTTTTAACAACTTGAATAGCGGCCCCCCAATACAGCTAAAATTAGGGATAAAGCGCCAGTAGTAACTGACCATTCCTTAAAAATACCTGTATGTCACATTTACTATTAGGTGTAGTTATTTTGCTGATGGCCTCCACCTTAGCCAGCTGTGGTTTCAGCCCTTTAGAGTCTACCATGAACCCCTGGTATTCCAGCTGATCTTTGAAGGGGTTACATTCTCGAGGCTTAATTTTATTGTTTGCCTCAGCCAGCCAGCGGAATACTGCTTCTAAGTGATCAAGATGCTCTGAAAAGGTTTGAGAGAAAAGGTTAACATTGACAAGGTACACAAGGATGCATGACAGTTTCAAGTCACCAAGAATAGTGTCCATGGCTCTCAGAAATGTAGCGGGGCATTGCACAGCCCTTGAGGCATCCACGTTGGTTGAAAAAGGACTTTGGAGGTGATTACAGCGAGTTTTCCTATTCTGCCGCAGGTAAATCGATTTTACAGTAACTGACATCAAGTCCATCGCTGAAAAATAATGGGCCCCCTAACTGATCCAAAGCAAAGTCAATCCTTGGTAAAGGGTACAAGTCATGATTTGTAATACTGTTGAGCTTCCGGTAGTCTATTACTACACAGTTGGTGCCATCCTTCTTTTTTTACAATCAGAATGGGCGAAGCCCATGGACCCTTGGATGGTTTTAGCATCCATTGCTCTAGCAACTTGTCAATTTCATTAGTGACAACATCTTCCGCTGCCCTTGATCAGCGGATTGGCTGAGACCTTATAGGGGGATGATCTCTTGTGTCTACTCAATGGACCACCCCCTGAGCACACCCTAAGTAATGATTGTTGACAGCAAAAATACCTTTGTACTTCTGAAATAAAGCTATTGCTTGGTCTTTTTTTAATCTCCAATAATCCCATAAAATTACTCCGCGGTACCACCATTAGTACGCTGGTCAGTGCCTTGACTGGTAGACCAAATTCATCCAACAACCCAAAATCATGAACCTGAAGGACCTCTCCTATTGGAATCAAATGTAAATATGCTATTATTTGGTGTCAGCAGATTTGCATTGGTTCGCTCTGGAGGTTTGCTAAAAAAACCTTAATCTCTCCATGTCCCAGAAGTATAATCCTTGGAGCCACATGCAGCTCAAACTGCATTTGATGATAGAGCCCAATGATTTCCCCATATAGCCCAATAAGCACTTCCACCTCTAACTCAGTATTAACTAAGACTTGATGTCCAGAAGGAATAGATATGGGCCCTGTGGCTCGAAGAGGTATCCCTTGATGTTCATATATCTGCTGGTGAAGGGACCGAGTCTTGCTCTTTAGTTAGTGATAGCGAACTGGCATCACCCCATCACTATATGCAAGGTTGATATGGCTCATATGCACCAGATCCTTTGGTACTCCGCTAGTGGTGAAGTAAATTGGGATCCGCTGACCCAGAATGGCGAGGGTTTCCTCCATCATATTAATGGCAGCCCCAAAATGGCGCAGAAAAGCAGTTCCAATTAACAGGTTGTAGTTTTTGTTTGGCAGCACAATCACTGGAGCTATAATGACAATGGAACCAAAGCGCAGAGATAGCACACTGTAAGCTCCCTCAAATTCGGTGCTTATAGCTCCAGCAGCCCCTTACACCATTTGATGGTCCACATCAGGTTTTAACGTCAACTTTGCCATCAATTTAGTGGAAACTATGTTGACTGGATCACCAGTATCTATTATAGTGCAAACCCTATTTTTCACTACAAAAATATCACAGTACATTCACTCAGAATAAGAAGAATATTAACTGTTTAATATGTGGACATCTACAGGATCTCTTTTTTCAAAAAACTCATTATCCCCTCACTGACTTGGGGATATTTTTTGACAACAGCATCTACTGGAAGGGCGACGTTCACTCCTTTCAGAGTTGGCGCATCTGCGGCAGAATCAAGCTTGTCTGAGGAAGCATGATCAAGCATTTGACAGGCATACAGATTCAGTTGTTCTGGGGACTCTTCTTCCGCAGCCGCCTTAGCTTGAGCTCATGTCACTATGTTTACTCCTCCAACTGGCTGTTGATATAAAAGTCCATCATCGTACTGAGGGACTTCCACAGGATATACTACTATTGATTCATGGACGTTTTGGATTGGTATCGTGGAGGTAGAGGGTCCCATCTTTACTCTGCTCCATCTTTTCCATGATAGTATTGATCTTGGCATACATAGTTCACACGGTGGTTATGGCAGAATTTTGACAAATAACCAGGGTGGCCACATTCATAGCATTTAACCCCATAAGAGCCACGTCCCAGATTGTCATAAGAGGTCCAGATTGGAAAGGTTGGGGTCCTTTGGAGTAGCCAGGCACAGTTCAGTAAGATTATTGTTGGCGTTCAGCATAGCTAGGTCCTGGTCAGTAGCTGGGTTGTGATGATACTCATGACCAGCCCATTGATGCTGATTGAACTGTTGAGTATAATTTTGCCGAGGATGAGATGCATAGTTATAGAAAGGCTGAGGATTGCTAAATGGAGCTGGATTCAAACGAGAATATTCTCCTGAATAAGAGGGTGTAATTGCAGCAGTAGTCTTCCATTCTATATTCAGTGGTGGGAAATTAGGGGATATGTGATACAAAAACTGTAAAATCTTGAGCAAAGGTACGTCGTCATCCAGAAGTGGCAAAATGACATTGTGAAGCTCTCAATATAGCTTCACTGCGGAGGTCATGGCAATGCACATGTCAGCTTCTGCTAAGTACCCTACCCCAATCAGCACATGGGCTTCCATTGTGAATCGATCAGTGAACTCCAGGAGAGTCTCATTTTGGTGGAATCTGATCATTAAGAATTCTACTTTCCACCATGACATCTTTGAGGTACCCCCAAACAGGTGAAGTATGGTATCTTTCACATCCTTATAGGTGACAGAGCTACCTGGGAGGTAACAGGTGATTTGATTGGCACTCCTGACATCCAAGGCAGATATCAACAATTTAGCCTTCCATCTATCAAATGCACCTTCCGCTACAAATTCAAACCTTTTGAAGAAGCCATGAATGTTCCTGTTACGGTCAACTAGGTAATTTTCTGATATTAACCTCCTCATCCCGTTCATGAGGTATTGAGCCATACTGAAGAATGGGTCAAGATCTGAAAGCAGTTTCCTGATGAGAAGCTGGACCAGCAGAAGTTGGGATGTCTGCCGCTTCAAGGGTAGCATGACCTTCTGCCATGGGCGGCACCACCATTACTTGAGGGAATTGGCACTCTGACTCATAGTTGTATCCCATAATATCATCCTGGGTGTAGTAGCTCCAGCCAGCCTCATATTCTTCCTCATATGATGCCCCCTCTTGATGGTCATCCTCATCCCAGTGAGAAGACCAAGATGTGCTGGTCAATTCTCGCTCTGCATACTGCAGCCATTCAGTAGTATCATCCAACCAGTTGGTGAGTTCCTTGTTTTTTTGTCCCAAAAGTTGCATTTGGCTAAACGTGCTATCATGCTGGTGCATGACAGCGTTTTGTTCTTGGAGGAGCTCATCCTGTTTTTTGAGCACTGCGTCTAAGGTAAGTTTTAGTTCCTCATACCTGGCTGGTGCAGTGTTTCATGAAGATTCCCCAGTAACACAGGCTGTGTAAGACATGGCTGGCGACTGGAGTCTCATAGTACTTAGTGGCTGATCAATGGGCCCTCTGTAGTGAGCACCACTGTTATAAAATAGGATGGTATCATTAGAATCCACCATATTGTTCATACAGGTCGAACCCAATGAGCAACAGAAAGACAATGTGGGGATTGTCAGTCCTTCAGACACACTTGAAAATATACTAAAAATAGGAGCAATTGCCCCAATCGACTCTTTTATTCATTTTAATAAATACAGCAATATTTTGCTGTCCTTCTCTCTCTACTATCAACAACCTACTTCTCTCAATCACCCATCTTGCTTATATACAGCGGCTTTGGACAATAATGCTCTCATGGCTTAGGCTATTTTATTCTGCCAATTCTCCTCGATTTTGGCTTGTTATTATCTAATTCTCTATCACCCTAATTGTAGGCGATTTACTTCATATTTATCAAATGTCAACATCACCTTATTGCCTTATCGCCTTATTTAGAGACGATCCAAGAATAACCCATTATATCACAATATTGCCTTGTCTCAAGACATTCAAATATTTGTAACTGAAATCATGTTTGGCGGATTCTTCCCAATCCATCCTAGCTGTCCCACAATTATCATCCAGTCATATCAGAATTGTGACATTCATTATCTGGTTAGGCAGAGCTCTGTCCTTTGCTTCATTTGCAAATATCAAGCATGAATCACACTGTCGCTATATGAAAAATTAATTTAAGTGGAGCGGATGGGGTCCTTTGAGACTCCTTTGGAGGTGAAATAGATGGGGATCCTTTTCCCCAAAAATGTTAAATGTTTCTTCCACCATATTGACCACTGCCCCAAATCTCCATAAGAATGCTACCTCAATCAACAGGTCATAATTATCATTAGATAGAATAACCTCTGTGGCGCATGCACCAACTGAACCAAATTTCATAATTAAATTGCTTTTAGTGCCCTCTGACACAGCTTTCTGTGCCCCTGTGGTTCCTTACACTACTTGATGCTCTACATTAGGCTTCAGCGGAAGCTTAGCCACAAGCTTGGTGAATATTATACTTACTAGAGCGCCAGTATCTATAATAGCTTGGGCTTTTAATATTTTCTACAAAAATATTACAGTATGTACATTCTGAGTAAGAAGAACCATTGGTGTTTATTACATGCACATCCAAGGGCTTTTAGTTATCAAGAATATTGATGATACTGGCACCAATCTGAGGATACTCATGAACAATTTCCTCTACTGACATTGCAACATTCACCCCCTCTAGTGTGGCAACATCCATTGAGGGTTTGACTTTGCTCATGATATTACACTCAAATATCTGACAGTCATACAGTTTTGGTACAACTTGTTGAAATCCTGAGGCTTTATTTATACTGTCTCCCTCCAGGGGGAAGTCTATGGAATCGCTGAGGGTTTTGGTATAATAAGTCGTCAGAGTGAGTGATGGGGCTAACATAAAGAGACTGATTGGAATTATTGGGGACAATTAATTTTGGATCACTGGAGGTAGAGCGTCCCATCTCTACTCTGGGTGAGATTTTACCTGGTCATCCAGGGTTATTAGTAATACATAGGCATGCAGGTTGCTGGGACAGATAGCCACATAATAACCTCTTTGACTGCAAGAGAAGCAGACGTTTGTATATGGCTCACGTCTCCACGTCACCCCCAAAAACTCAGTCAGAAAATTAACTGGAGGATTGTAAATTTGACTAAGGACAAGTCAGTTGATCATAGCAAGGGCGGAAAGGAACCGCAGAAGTGTCAAGTAACTAAGTATTATACAGTATATTATAGCCAAATCGTTGTTATCTATTTCTTGAAGAGGATTTGATGACGGTTGCAGGGGCTTTTCATTCTATGTTGGGAGCACTAAAAGTGACAGATGATAAATGGTTTAAATAGTTGATAATTTTCAATATTTCCTCATTATCTTGCAGAACGGGGACCATATTTTTATAAAGCTCCTGTTATAGCTTAACAACAGCTGTCATTTCAATACTCACATCCTCGTTGGGCAAAATAAATGCTCCCATCAATATGTGGGCCTCAGTCATGAAAGCTCTGCAAACTCCAATAAAGACTTATTTTGATGAAATTGTATGGTTAAAAGTCAGCCTGGTGTTGCATCATCTATGCCACACCCACAATCAAAAAAGCACCACTTCCTTCACCTCCTGATATGTTACAGTGCTATTTTTAAGGTAACATATAACTTGGTCCACATTTTCTACGTCCAGAGCAGACAACAACAGTTAAGCCTTACGCTGATCTGAAGCTACCTCTGCTGAAAATTAAAAACCACTCAAAAAATCCATGTTTTTATGTCATAGTTAAATGGGAGCGGCTTGTTGATGCAGACCTCTCCCTTTCTAGTGACATTATTCAATTTACACTCTGCACAGTTTAGCCGCTCTTTAGTGCCATCCAAGCAACTGGCAAGTTGATTGGCTTAGCAACCAACCAGATGCAGTTGAAGGCCTTGTCAAGCTGATCCATTTGTTAAATTTTGAGGATTGCTTGATTAATAAGTTTGATCCTGTATGCTAAATCAGGTTAAAGTCCAGCCAAATGATTCTTGATTTTACCCTGTGTCTTACGGTATTTTGACCATTCAGAAGCTAACTAGGCGTATTCAAATAATTCTGACTCTTCTGGTCAACCTTGGGCTCGAATTTCCCTTTGTAATTGGGAACTTCTACTGAGACAGGCAAAGGTACAAACTTTAGATTTGGTAATTTCAGCTTGTTGACACCCTTCAAAAAAGACTCTGATATAAAAACCTGGCAAAGAGAATTTAGGAAAATATATCTTTCTTAGATAATATCATTCAATGATTATTCATTAGGCCAGGTGCCAGTATTTATTATTCTAGTGCATCTCCTGGCCACATATCAAGCACACAATTTTCACAGATTATTTTCCACCTCAGTTTGGCCCTTGGTCTGATACAACTATGACCTATTGCTAAGACTATTGATGGCAAAATACTCTCATATTTGGGAGGATTTCAGGGACAAAAATCGCAATAAGAACATGCAAGATTGTACTAAGATTTTCTCAATTTAAGATTTGTCATAATGCTGACAAAATAAAAATTTTGGGAAATTTTGGTATCAAAATAAGTAAATGATGCACCCCTAATCAGGACGTCAGCAGGCCTCTCAATAGTATCAAGTCTCCCATCTGGGCAGTCCATGTGCAAGTGCTATCATGCCAATTATAAGGATTGACATACAAATTTTGTCATAGGGCAAAAGATTGATTATGATTTTCTGATGTCTATTTGTCCATGTTATTTTTAGATGTTATCTTTTGGTTGATCCCTGGACAATTTCTTATGTTGAATAATTAATATTGTTCCCAATTAGTTGAGACCAAGTGCCAAGTTTTGTTGCATGTATAATTGTCCTGAATGTGCAAAGATATTCAGCCTGAGCTTTTAATAGAATAAATGAATTTGATTGACATTGAGATAATTGGCCCAAGCTATATAATAGCAATTGGCTTTTAATTGGGAATTAGAGTATTAGCTTAAGATTAAAGAGGATAATCGACCTGATCTGTTGGTTATTGAAGGGTTTATTTTTGGGTCAACCACCAGAATCTTACATTTTCTCCCTCACTTGACTTGGACTTAAGCCCTAAGATTCCTTATTATCCTTCATTGATCTTCGTCATTTGCTAATTTTGGACCAAATTGCCAATAGAGTAGGCAAAGTGCATAGCCTTAGCTTCAGCCCCAATTGCCAATGAATCTGGAGTTGGATACCCTCCCCATCCTCAAGTGCAAAGTAAAGTATTAATTAGGTAAAAATTATGATTTATACCATTAATATTTTCTTTTCTTTTCTTTTCTTTTTTTATTTTATTATTATTATTATATTTTTTTAAATAACTCTAAATCGTCCATCTTATTAAACCTTCTTAGGAATTTTGCATGGAATCGTTTGTATATATGGATAGTCCTAATATCCTTAATTGTGTATATAAACTGAGATGCCTTCTCATTTATTTCAAATGGCCCTACCCAGATTTAATCTAACTTTTGCAATTTGCCAATCTGTGGGTGTTGCAAAATAGAACTTCATCATTAACTTCAAATTTTGGCCAATTTGTAACAACTTTCCAAGTCCTTTTGATGTTGGGCCTTATTCAAGACAAAACTGTTGTCAGATGCTTGAGTTTGTTTTTTGGTTAAGGTATCCACAAGCTTCTCAATTTATTGAGGATTGGTGTTTTTGCCAGTATCTTCTAGGACCAAATATAGTAGCATGGGTAATGCCAGATGTCTTCCATATAATACTTGAAAAGAGGACATCCTAGTTGCTGAATGATAGGAGATTTTGTAGACAAATATTGATGAACTCAAAATAAGTATTCCATTTGGATGGTTTGGCTGAAGTTAATTTTCTAATAATGTTCACCAACGTCCCATTTGTGCACTCAACTGCACAATTAGTTTTGGGATGATAGGGAGCAGAAAGCACACCTCATAATCCAATTAGTTTGTTGAGCTTGGCAAGGACATTGGCAGTAAAATTTGTTCCATTATTGGTAAAAATAACCTGGGGACATCCATGCTTGTGAAGGATATTTTCAAGGATGAAGTTGGCTGTAGTTGCCGCTCCTGCTTCCCAGATAGCCTTGGCTTCAACTTATTTGGTCAAGTGGTCGATGGATACAATAATGTACTTGGCCTTCATATTACTTGTTGAATTATGCTGCCAATGTAGATAGAACAGTGTGCCAAGCAAACTTGGTCCAAACAAGATGATAAGATGTTCTTTTTGGAACGTTTTCTTGCCTTGACATTATACACAGCATTCTAAATTTCTTGGATGTTAGAAGTCATTGACTCCCAATAGTAGAAATACTTCAGATTCTCTTTCATTTTTTTGAATCCACCATGACCTATGACCTCATGGGAAAGACAAAATGTAGTCTGTTCAGGAAGATGGGCTTGGAAAAATATACTTCTTGCACTCAATGATTTTGTAAAGTGTCCCCTTTTTGACAGTTGTATTTTTTTGTAAATCTGATAATAGTTTTTGGATGGATTCAGGCTCATCTTGGTACTTTCTGCTGATCAATTTTCTTAAAAAACTCATTAGCGTCCTGGATAAGTGTTGCAATGGTGAGTAGTTGGAAAAGGCAATTGGTGTTACGATGTTTTGCCCCAGCTCAATGCTCAATTGTGTAGTCATATGCTTGAAGCTCTAATAACTAGTAGGTTAATCAGCCCTCAGGCTCTCTTAAGTTGTTCAGCCATCTTAGGAAATCATGATTAGTAACAACTTTGAAATGAATGCCATGCAGGTAGATCCAAGATTGCTTGCAAGCATATATGATGGTAAAGCATTCTCATTCCATCACCGTATAATTTCTCTCATAAACATTTAAGGATCAACTAGAAAAGGCAACTTGATATTCTTTAACATCTTCCCCAATTTGAAGTAATATGACCCCCACTGCAGTTAGGGATGCGTCACTTTGGACAATAAATTCACAAATAAAGTCTGGGTATTAAAGAACAGACGCGACCAATAGTGCTGATTGGAGTTGGTTAAATGCATTTTGGTAAGCTGGAGTCCAGTTGAATAGTATCTTGTCCTTAAGTAGATAGAAAAGCAGCTCTCCAAGTTGTGAAAAGTCAGTGATAAATTGGCGATAGTACCCAATCATGCCTAGGAATACTTGGATATTGCGCTTGGATTTGGGCCATTTCATTTTTGGAGATGACATCCAACTTAGAGGGTTGGGGCTGAAGATCCACTTTATCAATCACAAATCTGAGTTATTACAGTTTTTTGAAAAACTGACATTTTCTGGGCTTTATTTTTAAGTTTGAAACAGCTAGCCTTTTGAAAACCTCCTTTAAGTGTTCCAGGTGGTCATCAAAAGTGTGGGTGAAAACTTTGATATCATCAAGGTACACTAGTACACATGACAACTTCATCTCTCCCAGGATTATGTCCATGGCCCTCTGGAAGGTAATGGGGGCATTGTAGAGCCCTTGAGGAATTTTTGTTGGCAGGTATAGGCCCTTTTGGGATATAATTGCACACTTTCGCGCTCCTCTTTGAGAAAATTTAATTGCCAATACCCGCTGAAAAGGTTTATTGTTAAGAACTTCGCGCCCCTAACCTATCTAAGGCATCGTCAGTTTTTGGAAGAGGGTACAAGTCCTTCTTTGTGATGTTGTTTAACTTCTGGTAATCAATGACTACTCTTTTGCTTCCATTTTTTCTTCACTATTCAAATTGGGGCCGCCCATGGATTTTTTTGAAGGCACTAACATGCCACAATCAAGGATAGCGTTAATCTCCTTGGATACAGCTTCTTCTGATGATTTCAAGCGTCTAGATGGCGTAATCAAATTGGTATATGATCTTAGTTATCAATTTGGGGATGACACCCTTGGCACATACCAAGTCAAAATCATCTTGTGCAAATATTTCCCAATATATAAAAGATAACTCCTGAACTTGGCTTTTTCAGAGTTGGTCAGGTTGCTTAGATTGGCCATAGGGACATCATTATTGATGCTGATTAAGTTCTTATCAGGAAGCCTTAATTTGACAAAAGTTCCAAACTCTTGGAATGTGTGAATTTCTGAGGTAGGGAACAGATGCAAAAATGCAAGTGTAAGATGTTGCTTAATATTATGGGCCAATTTTGCAGGTTTGCACACAAGATGCGTATTTCTCCATGTCCTGGAATGATAATACCAGGGGAATTTTTGGCTCAAATTAAGATTTAGACCATGATTGATATACTTCACCATAAAGTCCTTCCAGGATATTAACTGTAAGCCCTGTTGGGACAATTAATTGATCTCCAGATGGTAACATAATGTGCTGACTTGACTGAAGTGGGATGTTTTTTGACTCATTGATCTGGATGGGTAATGTTTTTATCTTTGACCGTGTTTTAACATACTCAATTAGGACTACTTCATCTTTGTAGGCCAGATTTATGAATAGGCTGGGTTTCTTTTTCTCAACTGCCCCATCTCTGTTATAGTAAAGCGGGATATTTCAGCTAAGAATGGTGAGAGTATCATCCATATGATTGTTAACAACTCCATATATCCTTAGGAAATCAGTCCTGATTAAGATATCATAGTTCATATTTGGCAACACCATAGCAGTTTCTTTTACTACAATAAATCCAAATCTTAGAGGTAGGGCACTGTATGCGCCCAGCGCTTTAGTTTTATGCGCTCCAGCTGTACTATATTCCTGACAGTGGGCAACATTAGGCGCAATTTTCAACTTTTTACCCAATTTTGTGATGAATATATTAATAGGAGCACCACTATCAATGATGGCCCAAACTTGCAACTTGTTTACTGCTATATTCACATAAAATACATTTGGAGTAGCTTTCAGAGGTGCTTATTGTGTGAATATGGTGACAGCTGCCCAATATCAGGTATGAAATCAAACTTGAGCAAATATCTTGGAAGATATCTGCTCAGATATTTTTTGGGAATGGCTACTTGTACGTTGTTAAGCAAAGGTAGGTCAGTTGAACATCCAGGTTAGAGGTCCAAACCCTGTTCAATAATCTGTTTTACATAAGGTTTTGAAACTCTTTTTGGGCTTCTTTGTTAATTTTTAAGGGTTTACTTGCTTTTTCTATGGTTTGAGTAGTGAACATCAGGACATCATTAGCCACAATATTTTGGAGGTTATCTTTGGTGACATCTTCAGACCTAAAGAGCTCGCCGGGGTCAGGTGGAATGGTTTGGTGAACATTGGTGGTGTTAGAGCATTCCTCCTCTACTCCACTTGCTCTTTTTACCTCGCTGTCACAGTTGATTTCTAGAGCAATGTTGACCACATGCTTTTTGTCAGACCTTCTGTAGCATTGGCTAGCAAAATGCCTCTTTTAACCACAGTTGTGGCATGTAATCAGCACTGTTTGCTACTTTTGCGTGTACTTTTGGTTCATAGTTTGGGAATTTTTACGTGGTCAGACATAGTGTTGCTTTTTAGCCTGAATATCGGAATTTTTGCTGGTCCTTGGGCCAATTAGGGTATCAAAACTGCGAGAACAGCTTCTCAAGTGATTAGTAAGCTCTTAAGTTTACATTTCTTCATTGAATGCAGGTATTATGAATGGTGCAGTGTACAGTAGGGCATAACTGCATGTTCCATTGCAATCTTAGCGTCAAACTTATCCATTGCGTTGCACCCAATTAAGAATTTGTACCTCATGAAAAAATCTGTCAGCAAAGCCCTTTATAGTCTCATTTTGCTTAAATGTAATATTAAGGAGCTCTCTTTTTAGGCTCTAATTTTCCAGGGCCTCCAAATTGTTTTGTCACCACAATTTTAGCATCCACATAGGACCAATCGTCGCCCAAATAGGGCATAACAAGGTCAAAACTATGGGCATCAAGTGAGTTAATTAGAATTGATCATTTTGCATGGTCTGATGCTCCATGTATTGAAATTTCAAATAGCTTAGAAAGAGTGAACGTTCCCATCACTATCAAACTTTGGCAAGTTCAATGGTTAAAAGCCATCTTCCATGTTTCAGGTATAGGGGATGTACTTCTTCTAGTACTTGAACGTCTTGGTGTATCATCACTTTTGCATCGCTCTTTCCCGTTGGGGGAGTATATGGTGTCAGGAGTGATGCCAAAACTCTAGACATAGGATGGATGTTTGAAATATCAGATTCTGCATTGGTGTCAATTTACAAGGATTCAATTTCATGGCATTGCTCTATACTGGATTTCAATGCTTGAATTTAGCCCTCGCTTGTTTTTCAAGTTTCTTTTTGGCAGAATGGGAAAAGCTTTTTCCCATTTCTCTATTCTCAAGGATGGGTGAGCACTGACAACTTTGCTTTTTGATGGTTTGAATACTTTTTTCAGGTTTTTATACTCCTTTTTGAATAAAGCTTGGGCGGTTGTTATGCTTTTGATAACTTTGGCCATACTGTATACTCGTATGTTTGCAGCTAATAATTGCATTCTGAGTTCCAAATTCTCCTGAGTAACTTCAGTACTTCTGACCTGAAATCTTGACACAACAGTCCAAATTTTTAAATTTATCTTTGATCTGAGCAACCTCCTCATCCCTATTTGGGATGGTTGGTAATGCTGCGAGGTCTGTAATGGTTTGCTTACAGTATCCAGCTTGTTCTGAACAAAATTCACAAAGTCATTGTGCTTTGAATTTAAATCCAGTTGATTTCTTTGGCCTGAAGTGGCATGTATGATGAGTTGCTCTGTCTGAGATAATAGGAAATCAGAATAAGTATAAGTTTTTGACAGTGGGTATTCATGTTTTGTATCCATTAATGCAATAGACCATGGTGAGCAAGAACTTCTGCAGCTATCTTTGGGACTCCTTTTTAGGAGCTCCTCAAGGGTGTTTTATCCCATGAGATTTATTGGCAAGTCCTGTATTATCCACAATTGCTTTTCAGACTTCAGTAAAACTGGAAAATAATTTTTCCAGTAAAGCATTTTGTGAAGATTGTTCCTCCCCATGTACACAATAAATTTCCTCAAGTTCCATATTTTGTCTATCATGAATTCTCTGTGTATGCTTGATTGCAGGTTGGACAAAGTTAACCGGGAATTCATCAGTTGCTTGCCTGTGGAGATGTTTGGCAAGAGATGCCATGGTTGCGTCGCATTACTTTATGTATATCTGCATCTTGAGCGCCTGATCCTTAAGGTAATAGAACAGGCCAAAGGAGGGATCAATTTGTGAAGTAATAATCCTAAAGCCCTGATATAGAGTTTCCAGCATAGATGTTATGCTTTCAGATGTAAGATCAATTGGGCTTGTTGTATTAACATGAGCTCCCTCACTGTGATAAGATCCAGGAGTAGGAGGTACCCGCATCAGAGCCTTAGCAGCTGGTATTAAAATAATCCAAGATTCTAAGCCACTAGTTTCCATTTTGTTGTCACTTTCTCGTCTGGCCAAATCTGACAGTAACTGGTTGCGTGGGTCCATTTCAGAGAGTGTCACCGGTTTTGAGTGAGCACCAGTTGCTAAATTTCAAGAATTATTCACTTGATAAATTTGATCCTGCATGCTTAATTGAGTTGAAGTTCAGCTAAATAATTCTTGATTTAGCCTGTGTCTTACGGTATTTTGACCATTCAGAAGCTAACTAGGCGTATTCAAATAATTCTGACTCTTCTGGTCAACCTTGGGCTCAAATTTCCCTTTGTAATTGGGAACTTCTACTGAGACAGGCAAAGGTACAAACTTTAGATTTGGCAATTTCAGCTTGTTGACACCCTTCAAAAAAGACTCTGATATAAAAACCTGGCAAAGAGAATTTAGGAAAATATATCTTTATTAGATAATATTATTCAATGATTATTCATTAGGCCAGGTGCCAGTATTTATTATTCTAGTGCATCTCCTGGCCACATATCAAGCACACAATTTTCACAGATTATTTTCCACCTCAGTTTAGCCCTTGGTCTGATACAACTATGACCTATTGCTAAGACTATTGATGGCATAATACTCTCATATTTGGGAGGATTTCAGGGACAAAAATCGCAATAAGAACATGAAAGATTGTACTAAAATTTTCTTAATTTAAGATTTGTCATAATGCTGACAAAATAAAAATTTTAGGAAATTTTGGTATCAAAATAAGTAAATGATGCACTTAATTGGGACATTGGCAGGCCTCTCTTGATTGCACTAGGTACTCTTATTCAGGCTGTCCATGTGCAAGTGCTATTGTGCCAATTACAAGGATTGACATATGAATCTCACCATAGGGCGGGAAAGTGATTATGATTTACTGATGTCTATTTGTCCATGGGATTTTTAGACATTATATTTATTTGGTTGATCATGGAAGATTTTATGATATATAGTTGGTACCAAATGCCAAGTTTTGTTGCATGTATAATTGTTCTGATGTGCAAGGATATTCAGCCTGAGCTTTTGATAGATTAATTGTATTTGATTAACGTTGGGATAATCAGCCTGAGCCGTATAATAGCAATTGGCTTTTAATTGAGAATTAAAGTTTTAGCTTGAGTTTTGGAGGATAATTGGCCTGATCTATTGGTTGTAAAAGGATTCATTTTCAGCTCAACCACCAAAATCTGACACTGTTATACCCTTATTATCTTGAAAAAGCATTTTTTTGCGCCTGAAGAAGTGTATTCAGGACAAGCTCCAGTTCTGTAAATTGGGATAACTCAATAAACTGGGGTAGTAACCCCCAAGTTTAGCTTGTTGCGCCATTGCTAAACAAGATATATGATATCTTAGCCTGTTAATTGATGGCCCCCTGTAGTAAGTGCCACTTTTAACCTTTGGCTGTATGGATTAATTCTGCTAGTTTGGTTTCACAGGTTTAGCACCACTGAGTAACGGATGGATGATATGTCAATCACCAATCCTTTTTAGTACTAGATGGTCCCACCAATCACCAATCCTTGATAAAAGACAATAATGTAATAAATAAGGAGCTACCACCCCAAAAGATACCATATAATTAGTACATAAAATCAAGGACTATTAAGGCTAACCTTTAACCTCTTTTTTCACCTTTAAAAGACCTCCTCATCTGGTATTCACTTCCCACTCATATCTTCATCGCTTGGCCAGTTTTGACCTTTGGCTTAGCTATTAATTGTTCTCTGGAAATTATCTGATTCCGACTCATCATTGAGGCTTTGATAGAATTCACTCTATTTGCTGAACTAATATTACATCTACCAACTCATTTTGAGCTGACATAATTTACCCAAATCTTGAAGCTCCCTTTAGCAATTAAAATACAATCCACCAAACTAATTAGGCTTTGATAGTATTGTTTTTGGTCTACATAATCTACACCCAAACCTCAAGGCTCATCTCAACTGATAAAATAAGATCTGCGGGATATATGAGTTATCATCCAGTCACACCAATTTTTTGACAGTATCCAAGTCCAATTCTGATACTACAGCATTCAGCGCAACAACTTGGACCTTACAAAATGCTGCCATATTTTTTATGAGGCAACTTGTAATTGTTATACCTTTATAATGTACAAACTTTGTCATGATGGTCTTAGTTCATAAGGATATATATGGTACATTACTAGCTATAGCCTTCAAAGCAAATTTATATCAAGCTTAATCGATCCACACTTTTACGTCAAGAAACTCCCTGTCCAATCCTACTATAAAGATCTATTAAGCTTTATGATGGACAAACTGTCATGTTTACATGACTATATAGAGGGTACCAACAGCAGGGACAAGGATGGGCGGCAGGAGATCCAGAAGGTGAGACTTCAGGCCCTTCCTGATCTCATGCACACCTTAGATCAACACTGGGTACATGCTAGGTTTCCCAGGTTGGTACAAGTGAGACGCCTAAAGGCCAGCCCCTTGTTTTGGCTATAGGGCTAAAATGAACGAGTTTTAAGCTAAAAAATGACGGGAAAATTTAATTGATTGGGGAATGGGGGTTTGAAACTCGTTCCATTTATAAAATTGCAAGCTTGAGTTGGGTTCAACTTCAGTCAATTACCCAAATAAAGTCAATATTAAGGTATGTGACCCTTTTCTAGTACTAAAAAAAGGTATGTGGCCCTTTTGGATGGAAGCGTGCTTGTTGGTGTAACAAGGCTTGGTAACACTTCAGCCAATACAAATGTACCCAAGTTGGCTTAAGTATCTTTGCTCAAGACCAACTTTTCTTGCTGGTCATTTTTCCTAATAAACCCCATTGTAATTTTACATTTTTTATATATTGACTTGGGCGCACCTGTGTGCAGACCTCTTCAAGGAGGTTTTGCAACGTGTGAGCCAATTTATATTATTTAAACTATCACAGCCTCAGGTACACCGCTGGGCCTACCAGTTTTCCTCCAAACCTGGTCACCAGTGCACACTACCCCTGTACAAAACTTGATTACTACCAACACTCTGAATCACAGCCAAGTTCTGAGGTTTTCTTGAGTTATTATTACTTTTGCAGTGCTAACCACACTCGCCTTATGTCTTCTTAGTTCCAGCACCCTCTGCTGGGCTTAATCTTATGGTGACTTTGATAACGAGTTCCCTTGCTTTGTTCCCATGATTTGTGCACCGCAAAGCTGGTAAATGGAGAGTTATAGATACTCTCATGACATTAAATGACCAACGACTTACCTTTACATGCATGAACTTTTTCCGTGTGGGACTTTCACAAAGTGCAATGGTGTGCCCCAGATGGTGGCCATGGCCACGTTGGGGCTCACCCCTGGGTTTTTATTTTGCTGAGGGATGGAGCATTTTGGTGTTATTCTTACTGCCTCCTACTGGAAAGTACTCACCCTTCTTGCAATACCTGGTGGATATGGACGCTTCACAATCCACAAGTCATGTTTTCCCAACTTTCCGCTAAATTTAATAAAATGACACCAAAAATCGTTTTTTTCTTGGCACCACATTTGGATGGTGCAAGCAGGATCCTTGAAAAAGGACATGGTGGTGTTGGCCTTAGATAACGTCATGCAACCCACTTTTAAAATGGGCATAAAGTCATTCTCAGCCCAAAATACATTCTAAAATGACGTTTCCATATACACTACTGAGCCATGTCTCTTTCCATATGTCTCAGATATGGAACCCATTTCAGTGTATCAGATCACCCCAGAAAATCCACGCTTGACCACAACCATGATCCGCAGCACCCAGGAGGAGGATAAGGTATTACAGTTACAATAAAACTTTTATGCAGTTGCTAAGAATATGGTGGGAATGTGGACTCAGTAGTAAGTGTGGCCAAATATCCCCCTCCATTCTTTGATACAAATACGTACCCTGGGGGAATGCTAGACCCTGAAGAAGCGTTTGGTGGTGAAATGTTGGAGTTTTCTGTTATAAATAAAGATTTTTTGGGTTATTTTTTACCGACTGTTACCCGTTTATCCCCTTTAGGGAAAGTCAGCACTACTATTTTGGTGGATACTGGATCTTCTGAGAATTTTATGGATCAAAACCTAGCCGGCTACCTTGAACTGAGTTACTTGCCATGTGTTATGGTTAGAGGATGGGCTTTCGAAGGTATTTCCATGCTGAAAGTTATGAAGATAGTGGATTATCAAGTTGTCAAATATCATCTGTCCAACCACTTCCAAGCTATCAAAAACTTTTGTACCCAATCATTTTGGGTGTAGAGTTGTGGCATAATTTTGACGTCAGAACCAAATTGAAAGAAATTACCCTGTCTTTAACTTTGAAGAATGGTCACAAGTTAGTTGTTCCTTTGGCTGAAGACAACTTTCAGGGTGATTAGCCCCACTGGACCAATATTCACACACTCAGCCTTGCACCCCTTCTGAAGCCCACGGTTGAGGTACCCTTACTTTCCTGTTTAAGGAAATTGGAATCTTTGTTTGATGTGGCTTCAGCCAATCTACTACCAGCTCATTCAGAGTTTGATTGCGAGTTCAAGCTCACCATTGATCTGGTGCATATATCTTCCCTGATTATCCATTGACTGTACAGGATAAAGCGGCATTAAATGTGTGGGTTAAGGAGCAGTTGGCCAAAGGCGCGATTTTTCAGCGTACCCCCACTGTGTGCTCCTCACCTTTCTTTGTAGAAAAAGCCAATGGTACCTTACGCCCATGTGTAGATTATTAGAATCTCAACAACGTCACCGTACCAGACTTACATCCCATCCCCCTGGACTCTCAGATGCACGCTATGTTGTGAAGGCGAGAGTTTTATCCAAGCTGGTTTGTGCAAATGCATTCAATCAGATCCGTATCAAGAAGGGCCAGGAGGGGTTGACTGCATTCCATACCAGAAAAGGAATATTTAATTTCGGATTATGCCCTTTGGGCTTAAAAATTCCCCTACTATCTTTCAATATCGTATTAATGCAGCTTTTGGGGACCTTCTGGAAGTATGCGAGGTAACTTAAATGGATGATAAGTTGGTATTTTCCCCTGAAAATGAGTCCCATGCAGTACACCTTTGGCAGGTGGTGGCGTTTGAGGGCTGCCAATCTTACGCTGAAAATCAGTAAGTGTAAGTTCTTTAAGTCCCAGGTCACCTTCCTGGGCAACGTTGTGTTTGAACAAGTGCACATGATAACACCAGACAAGGAGAAGGAGATTCATGAGTGGCCCACTCCAACTTTGGTTAAGGAATTTAGGAGCTTTTTGGGAACGTTTACGTGCTTCAGAAGTTCACAACAAACCTTTCTGAAGTTGCCGCGCCTTTGTATAAGTTGATTGAAGCAAAAGTACTTCAGTGGTCCCCCGTTTTGGAGGATGCCTATCAAGCAGTAGAGTGTTTTTGATGTCCACGTCCTTTCGCCATGTCAACCCCAATGAAGACTTTATTGTTGCTTCAGATGCCTCCAACTTCGCCATAGCGGTGGCCCTATTACAATTAGGAAAATATGGAATAGAGCATCTGGTGATATATTTTTCAGAAACTTGTCTCGCCTAGAGTTAAACTACGCATTGTATAATAAAGAGTTATTAGTAGTGTTTGAGGCGCTGACTTATTGGCATCAACACTTGCATGGTTCATCCCAACTCTTCCGCATACATACAGATCACCATGCCTTACTATACTACTGTTCACCTCATGTCTTAACCCCACGGCAAACCTGCCAGCATGAGACCCTTTCCCAATTTGCGTTTTCTTATGAGTTTACAAAGGGCAAGGAGAATGGTTTGGCGGATGCTTTGAGCCATAACCCTGCACTAGCTCCTGGTCCTGAGGAGGTAGAGGTTCATAATACCCATTTGATGGTTCCACCAGGTAAGATTATGCCTCAACTTCCATCTCCCTTTGACAACGTGCCAGCGCTTGCTCATCTGGAGAATGTGGAGAAATATGGTATGTTCAGAAAGGAGGTTCTTTCCCAGACTTTGTTAGCCAAATATGCTATGGTTCTTGATAAAAGCGCGGTGAAGCAGGAGTATACAACCAAGGATATCACTTGAAGGATGAGATGGTGTGGTATTAGGGGCGCCTATAGGTTCCTGTTAGACCACTTCATTTGGAAATTATCCAGGACCATCATGACAGAATTACTGTTGGTCATCCTGGGAAGGCAAAGACCCTTGAGCTTATCCTCCGCACTTACAATTGGAAGGGATTAGCCGCTCAGGTAGGCAGATATTGTAAAGAGTGCTTAGTCTGCAACCAAATAAAACCGAATCTTCATATTTTAGCAGGGTTGTTGATACCAGTTCAAAAGGCTGATGGGCCTTAGACTTCCCTATCAGTTGATTTTATTGTCGAATTACCTGTGACTGATGGCTATGATGCTATCATGGTGGTGGTGGACCGTTTTACAAAGTTAGCCCACTTTGTCCCTTGCAGAACCACAGTCACTGAGGCGGTGATGACTAGCCTGTTTGTCAATGTGTTCGCTCTTCACAAGGTCTCTCAAGAAATTATTAGAAATTGGGGGCCCCAGTTTACCTCTATCTTTTAGGAAGAGTTGTGTAAGACTCTGCAAATCACTCCCTGCCATTCAACTGCCTATCACCCTCAATCAGGTGGGCGGACTGAATGAGTGAACCAGTGCTTCTAACAGTTCTTGCAGCGTTGCACCACCACAGATCACTCAGATTGTGTTTCCCATCTCTTCATGGCCCAATTCAGTTATAACAATGCACAACATGCATCAATCAGTTGTTCCCACTTCTTCACCAACTATGGCTTCAATCCCGCCTTCAACCTGGAGCCCAGTTGTGGATCCAAGGTGGAGTGGTGGTGTACTTTGCAAAAATGATCAAGAAAGTACAACAAGGGGTGAGCACGAATTTAGATGTGGCCATGAAGGCCTACAAGGAGCATGCTGATGGTAAGAGATGGGTTGGACCTGCGTACAAGGAAGGAGATCTCGTGATGCTGGATGCTAAAAACATCCCTATCAAGCAACGATGCAAAAAACTGGAACCATAGAGGATTGGGCCATATTGCGTTGTTAGAAAGGTGGGCCACGCCTCATACCAGTTGGATCTCCACACCTCATTTCGAATTTTTCAATATTCCTGAAAGCAAGCTCACATTGTTTGAGGGCACCCAACAAGGACTCTCAAGGCTTAAATCATGGATGGGGTGCCAGAATGGGAGGTGGAGGAGATTGTAGCCTCTCGTTGGGTAAGGAGAAGACAAGTATCTTGTATCCTGGAAGGGATTTGATGCAGTGTAGGACAGTTGGGTCCCTGCATGCAATTACGCCCACGACCAAGATTTAATTGTAGCATTTCTTGAGCGTTACCCTGAGACTGCCTAATCAAAGTTAACTAAGCCATTGCTGCCATGAAGTTGGCCCCAAACCACAAAAACTTTTCCTTAGAGAATGCCCCTGGAGAGGGGTGGAGCCCAAAAAAGAGGTGAGGGTAATGTCATGTTTACATGACTTTATGAGGGTAAAAACAGTAGGGACAAGGCAGGGCGGCAGGAGGACCAGAAGGTAAAACTTCAGGCCCTTCCTGATTTTATGCACACCTTGGATCAACACTGGGTACATGCTAGGTTTCCCAGGTTGGTACAAGTGAAGTGCTTAAAGATCAGCCCCTGTTTAAGCTCTAGGGCAGAAATGAACGAGTTTCAAAATAAAGGATGACAAGAAAATTCAGTTGATTGGGGAACGGAGGTTCTAAACCCATTCCATTTATGAAATTGCAAGCTCAAATCAGGTTCAACTTCAAGCAATTACCCGAGTAAAGTCAATATTGAGGTATGTGACCAATTTGGGCAAAAGCGTGCGACTATTGGTGTAACAAGGCTTGGTAACACTTCAGCCAATACAAATGTACCCAAGTTGGCTTAAGTATCTTTGCTCAAGACCAAAATTTCTTGCTGGTCATTTTTCCTAATAAACCCCATTGTCATTTTACATTTTTTTATATGTTGACTTGGGCGCACCTGTGTGCAGACCTCTTCAAGGAGGTTTTGCAACGTGTGAGCCAATTTATATTATTTAAACTATCACAGCCTCAGGTACACCGCTGGGCCTACCAGTTTTCCTCCAAACCTGGTCACCAGTGCACACTACCCCTGTACAAAACTTGATTACTACCAACACTCTGAATCACAGCCAAGTTCTGAGGCTTTCTGGAGTTATTATTACTTTCACAGTGCTAACCACACTCGCCTTATGTCTTCTTAGCTCCAGCACCCTATGTTGAGCTATTTTTATGGTGACTTTGACCATGAGTTCCCTTGCTTTGTTCCCATGCTTCGTGCACCTCCAAGCTGGGAAATTGAGAGTTATAGATACTCTTATGACACAAACATGGACAAACCTTTTAGTTAGTATCACCATAAAACTATATCTGTCTCTAAACTATTGTGTATAATAGGTATAGGCAATATCTGTGAAGGTAGTGTAAGCTCTATTTTTGGATCTAAGAAGTTTATTGAATAGATCAGATGAAGGGGTAATCTAGTCATTTGAGTACAATAGTTTGGTACCTTATCCTTTTAATATACATGAAGCCAACATAATTGGAGCTGTCATAAGCAATTGTCACCAGTGTAGCCAACTAGATGAAATTTAACTGCATTTTTATAATTTATCTAAAAGATTAGCAACCACTTTCAATACACCAGTTCATCCCCCACAAAGACAACCAGCTATCAAAAACATCTAAAGGTAAAACTAGACCTTAACTCTTTCCGCTCAGCGTAACTTTCTGAGAAAAATCTTATGGAAAAGTATATTTAGTTGACCACCATAGTTTCACTCCAATGTCCTCAGATTCTCCACCAGCTGCTCCAGTGTGGGGCAGCAGAAAAACTCCCCTGCCATTTCATCCAGCAGGAAAACGCACTCAGACTAGCTCGCCCAGTCATAACAAACCCTTGGGACAATTCATTCCTCTTAAGGATCTTGACGCTCACCTTGCTCATACCCAAGTGGTACCTCATTGCCCCCTGGTGCTCCCCGAGCAAAATGCATTTTGCCCTTAGGGTCGACTATGGGAAACTTTTCCCTTACCACGACCAAGCTATTATCAAAATGGCTCAGGTGGCGATGACTCCCGCCAGTTTTATAGATTTCTTCCCTATAGGGGGTATTTCAATCTCGGCTTCACCTGTGAAGCTGACACTGCTACTGCGGCAACTGTGCCACTGGTATTCCAGGGTACCCCTCTCCCCACAAAATGAACCTTGCTCCCAGTGGGTACCACTTTGGTGGTACAGTTTGCTGGTTTTCCCAACAAATCCCCCTGCGGTGCTCCACCAGGAGCTGATGGATGGTTTGGCAGGCTATGACTCCAACCCCATATTACAATCTGTAGTCCCAAATGGGGCCACACACCTCTCTGGGCCTTGGGCATATGCCACAATCAGCCCTGAATTAATAAAATCACCTTGTTGATTCCCCTAGCGCCATCATTCCTTCTGCCCCTGACCATCCGTTCAGGCCTGCGTCAAGGGTGGGCGGACAATATGTCTGTCCTGTTTTGAGTTGGACCACTTGAGACAAGTGCCCTTTCTTACCTGCTTCTGACAGCTCAGACTTTAGGTCTGTCAGCTTCCAATCTGCTGCCCACCCTGCGCCAGCTCTTGTATGTGATACAACCCTGCCTTCCCCTCCCTAAAACCCTGTTGCTGCAGCTGCACCTGCAGCCACCAAACAGCCTCCTCCTCGCCCCAGTGCCACACATGATCCCTCCAATCAAGCACTGGCTTGGACCCCAGTTCAATACCATGCTTCCTCCAACAAATCAACCAGACCTCAATTATCTGCTAATTCCCCAATTCAATTCAACCAGAACCTATAGGAGTTATTGGCTGAAATTGAAAAAACAGGTAATCTCATTGAAAAACCATCTCTGAAAATTGAGCGGTTTGTTAATGCAAATGGGACGCCAAATATCCCCCTTTATTTATATGGCCCACAGCCAAATGTCAAATCATTTTGTCAGTGATTACCAACTTGCAGTCAAAGCATCTGCCACGCCAAATTGTCATTCCCTCCAAAAAGCTGTTACCAAATCAGTGCGATGCTCACAGGAGGTATCCCCCCTCCTGTTATCCCCTCAATTTTCACCCCACAAAGTAAGATTACATTAAAGCAATTTCACAAAAATGTCAACGATGCTATCCAGAACGTGGTAACTGTAGCACGGAATCATAAAGCAAAGATTACCTGAATTAATATTGCCACATCCATTAAACCCCCAGATGCCCGCATTAAAGCCAAAAAGGCTTTAGCTGAATATATCAGCGCCATTTTCTTAGCTGGCACTTTCCATGAGATATGTATCATTAGTGATATTAACCACATTCCGCCAATGCCTCAAAGCCCTTGCTCTCCGCCTTTACATGCACCCTACTCTGGGGTAAGGAAGCTGCTGCTGAAGATGAGCCCCCTGATCCCCCTCCCCTTCTGCCATGGTTGGATAAGCGGTTTTCCACTGCCCCACCTGGCTGGTTGTTTTCTTTTGATGTGTATCATTCAATCCGCTCATTTTGGGCGTTTTGTTTGAATCATTTAGTTACGTTAGCTTTTAATTTTTTTAGTTTCAGTAATGTCCGTCCCCTGCTCAGCTTACCTCAAATAAATATGGTAAAACAAGATCTTTTTGGAGAGAGCAATTACCTAAAATATTATCCTTTTTAGCTTTGCCAAGCATAACTCTCTATATAAACTTCAAAGTTTGTGTTTGATTGCTTGCAATTTATAAAGGATATATCTATGCACCAAACTTTACAGAGCTTTACTAAAGTTTTAAAGTGCCCCAGGGTTAAGAATATCTGTTATTTTATGCTACGCTTTACAAAAATATGAGAGAAAGAGGTGAGGTTTTTAGTGAAACGTAATCTAGAATTGATCAATTAAAAAGCATAAATTTTCAGTAAATAGATATCTTTATAAATTGTTCAAATACAAAGATATTTATCTAAAATAATGGGTAATAAGTTTTGGAAAAAAGGTAAAATTTAATTAGTATAGTTTGTAGAGCACAAATCTCATGCATTTTAATTTAGCAATTAATCCTGCTTTACCCTTTTTTGTCACGGTAAAAATTTAAGTTCTTGCATAATAAAGCTATATACAAGATGTTATATTTAATGTAAAAAGAGAAACAGTTATGATTAAATGTGAATTCTTATACTATATATATATATATATTGAAGCCTAAGCTTGAATAGTTGGTCTGTAGTTAAGTGCTTATTAATTTTTTATTTGTAAAAACCTTCTTTTCAAAGGTTGTATTAAATAATTAGCATCTGCTTACCTTTTATGTATAAGTCCTAATTTTCTAATGAATCTTTCTATAAAGTGTTTAATCTTGAACTCAATGTCCTAGTTGGGCATATAAAATCTATTAGCTGTTATCATTATAAACCTGTTAATCTATTATATTTTCAAAACCCAAAAGATACTAGGAAACTGGAAGGCTCAGATAACAACTAAGGGTTTGTTTATTAGCTTAATCAAGAAATCATAAAGAGAGTTAACTACTATTGGAAACCAACTAAAAATAGTATATATAGAAAAGCATTGCATATATCCTGAATAAGTTTTGATTTAAATAAGCAAGTAGAATATAGGAGGAATAAGTAAATTAGGTATGCTGAAAAAGAGTTAGAAATGATGCTAAGTTAAGGCAAATTTAAGGTGTAATGTTATAGTTGCATATCTCTAAGATATAAAAATACAAGTCATATAAAAAGGTTTATTTTTATCTAATTTAAACTTTAATCTCAGGTTAGGAAAAGGTGTATTTGTATAACGAAATCCTAACTATATGAATTACAGTTATATAAGAGTAACTATAATTATCTTAAGTAGGGATAAGATGAAGAATATGGGCTTTGGAGCCTTAAATATATTAGAAGCATGGTTAAATTAGGTGTCTGAGACTATTTGAGGTAAGATATGAAAAAAGGGAGTCCTTAGTCATAGGAGCCATGGCTGAGGGTATGGAACTTTTTAAAACTAACTATAATCAATCATATTTGATTATCAGAGATGGTGTTATGGCAAATTAGCCTTGAAAGTAATATAGATTATAAGTATAATAAGAAACAACTTTGATAACTTCTCTTTAACCGCTCAAAGTCACTTTTGAGCGATTTTAAATTTAAGTTAATTTATCCACAGCCATCTGCCCAAACCTATTCTTTGATGTCCTTGGCTCTGCCGCCTGCCACCCCAGTGTGGGGCAGCAGTGCACCCCACCTAGCGTTTTCCGCCCTGCAGGCAAGCGCGTTCGGACAGGTTCAAACAGCCCGCCCACTGCTTCCAACCGTTTTGTCCCCCCACGAGACCTAGCACTCCACCTGGCGCGCATCCACCCTTCTCGCCCCCATCCTCTCGCCCTCCCTCGCTCTGCTATTCGCTATTGCCTCAGAGTGGACTATGGACGTTTGTTCCCATATGCTGATAAGGCAATTATTGACCTAGCCACTACAGCCTTTGCGCCAGCTGGCTTTATAGACTTCCGCCCTTTTAAGGGCTACTTTGACGTTGGGTTCCAATCTGAGGAGGATGCTGAAGCGGCAGCACAAACTCCTCTAATTTATAAAAAAACCCCCATTCCCACAACCTGTACTCGCCTCCCTTCAGACACCACGCTAGTGGTATCCTTTGCAAATCTCCCATCCCACCTTCCACCCCAGGTTTTGTATGACCAGTTGGTCGCGGGGCTCATGGCTTATGGCACTCAGCCCAACCTCATCTTTGCCATTCCTTCTGGTGCAGAACGCCTTGCTGCTCCTCGTGCAACAGCCACCATCATACCACACCACCCTACCATAGCCCAACAAATCCCACCCCGCGCTAGTGTGGCTGCAGCACCTGATCATTTCTTTTGGGCTCGGGTCAATAATGGTAGGCAGATTTGTTCCCTCTGCTTTGGCCTCGACCATGCAAAAAGAGCGTGCCCTAAGGCCAAATCTGCTGATGCAGCTTCTGAGCCCCCTCTGGAGGTTCAGTATGGGGCGCTTTGCTGCCCCTCCCACCCTCCAATCTCGTTCAGTGGGCCCACATGGAAAATCAGCCCCACCCAAAACCTCCATCCTCACTTTCCCACCTAAATCTATGCCAGCCAATCAGAGCAATGCTTGGACCAACATTCGTACCCAAGCAGCTGCCCATTCGCCCAATCCTACCCACTCAAATTTAAATGCCACTATTCCAGTGAACCAAAATCCATGGGATCTATTGGCTGAAACTGACGAATCAGGTAATATCCTAATTAGTAAGCATACAGGTCAACCTCTCTGCCATGGCGATTATGGTCGGGCAGAATTTTTCCTTCCCAACTTTGATGAAACCCCTACCCCTCGCCATTTTGCTCCTCTACCCAATACAACCCCTTCCAAAGTGACCACCAGCTCGCCTTAGCTGCGGTGGCCTCTCCTCATTGCCCAAAACTACGCACCGCGGTGGCTCAGTCAGTGGCTCAGCTCCAGCATGGCCTGCCCACCATCTTCTTCCCCCTGACTTCCCTGAATCTCCCTGCAGTGACATCTCAAAATTATTTGATGATGCTGAAATTGCTGTTATGAATGTCGCAACACTTGCTTCATTCAACCCCTCAGCCAAAATCACCCGCCACAGTATCTCCCTTTTCACCCAACTTCCTGAAGCCCGCAAAGAAGCTGAAGTTCTCCTCACAGCTTTTGTTGAGACACTTTCCCGTCATTATCTTGATGCAGAAGTGGAAAACTCCTACTACGCTGACCTCAGCCCCCACTATGCAGATGCCCCAACGCCCTGGCTCTCTGCTCTGATCCGGTACTGCAACCAACACCCCTTGATTGAGGCGGGTCTTTCTGAAAACCAATCCCCCAACCCCTCCTCACCCTCTGCCATGGTGGGTTAAGCAGTTTCTGCTTCCCACCTGGTTAGTAGTTTGTTTTGCCATTTTGAGTGTTGTGATTGGTACTGTCCATCCCCTGGTCGGCGTACCTCGAATAAATTGAAGAAACAACTTTGATAAGAGTTAACCCTTTTTCTAGCATGAGTAGAGTGTTTGTAACTACCTTATTTCTGTAGATATGGTGTGGGATCCAAATCCAGACCACCAGGGAACAAAGTACTAAATTAACAAAAACAGTACACTGCAGACAATGCCTATACCTAAATGGCCAAGACATTATATACATACAACAGGAATAAAATCCAGGTAGCCTAAGAAGGCGACAACAAGATTAGAAACCAAAGA
Organism: Massospora cicadina; assembly: GCA_022478985.1. NCBI lineage: Eukaryota > Fungi > Entomophthoromycota > Entomophthoromycetes > Entomophthorales > Entomophthoraceae > Massospora > Massospora cicadina. The sequence continues at coordinate 120,409 of JAKSZP010007985.1, read as the reverse complement.
GGAGTTATGACTTACTGGTAATCAGGGTCTAGGACTTGCAGAGCTATAATTAAGTGTGGTGCAGACTCTGCTGATGATGGAATTGAATTAGTATTCAGTATCTAGTTAATTGTAGTGAGTTTGAAAGTTTAGATATACCAAACTAAGATAAAATAACCTAAAAAGTTTAGTACCCATCATATAAACTTCTTTTGGAATTCAATATCAAAAAGCATAAAATGACCTAGGGTGTTTGATCACTTATTGAGTAGGACTGCAGCCAGGATGACTCAAAAGCTCATCAGATAAATCTGTTAATATGTATTAATAGGTTTTAACAAATATTAGCGGAGGTTCCCGGTGTAAAGTACAGATTCACAACCACTACCTCCTAAGTTTGATCCCAGTAGGTAAACTATGAGATTGGGATGCTTTATGAGTGTATTCTCATTGTACGCCAATGACTTGAGCCTAGATAGCAAATAGTAAGCTAGTCCATGGAGTTTCTGGCCTATCATAACGTTTCACTTAAAGGTTTACCAGGATGTATCATCCTTTCTCAGTTGATTTTAATTTCCAATTTCCTTATTAATCAGTGTTTATCATCCCCAGTTTACCCTCCTCAAATAAAAATAGTATTTCAACCAACAAAGTAGTTGCTTAACAACAAAAACTATAGGGGAAATTGGAGGATGAAACCTGTTCATTTCACCATGGCACTCAGCCATTATTAACTAATGAACAAGACTATCATTTGTGTTATTATATAGCTGAAATATACCATAACTCAGGTTCTAGATTAAATATACATATTGCTTAATTTGGTGAATCTATATTTACTGTTGCTCAAATACTCAATCTAGTATCAAATGGACTGACATATTTTTGCAGCTAATACCACATGTAGCTTTATATGCCATATATTTAACATCCTTAAACGCTTCATGCGACTTCTTGACACTAACTTGGGCATGTTTGGCCCTTAGCCAGTGTTGGTCCAAGGTATGTTTCAAGTCAGGAAAGGTAGCCATTTTTTGTAAGGATCACCGCAGCCATTACTAGGATGGACATGAAAGTACACCCCTTTTGTATGAAGAAAGAAAATTCTCAAGAGTATTGCTACTGGAAAACTAGTGGACTTGGGCACATTTTAAATAAGCAGTAGGAGGCCTCTGCTCCCCCCAGAATACGCTAGTACTAACCTTCATTACAGTGGGCACCCAAACCCTCAATTACTACAAAAATCTTCATAAAAAATATATTACAAAAAATCAGGGTCATATGATGATAACTGCGCATCCTTTCCGCTGGACTCTGATAGAATCCCAAAATGAGATGGAACTGTCACGCTCAATTGAGGTAAAAATCCCAAAGAAAAATAATTGAGAATCTGTTAGGCGCGCTTATGCAAGATTATCAAGGGGAAAAACCATAAGGGCAAAGACTCCAGCACCCAAAAAAGTTAAAAAAGATTCAAGTCAAAACAATGGGTAAGCCATCCGCCATATTCAATTAAGAAGGCCCTGACAAACAGCGGACGACTTGTAAGAAACAATGGACATTTTCCTCAACCTGGGAAATATCCACCAGCAGCCTAATTGCCATGCTAGGGCGTATGCCTTTCCAACTACTTTATTGATGCTATATAAACCCAGCGCTCTGTTCACAGTAGAGTGCTGAGTTATTTAAGAATCTCCTTTAAAAAAGTACTTTCCAACAAGTTCCATAAAAACTAAATTTTAATCTTATCAAGATAAAAATCCTGTCACCCCCAGAAAACTGCTATGACCAATAAAAGGTCCTCATTTCCTGTTCTCCCTAATAATATTAACTATCTCCATGTTGATTTTGGTACTGGCCTCACTTAATAATGAAAACAAGGGTCCATCATGTGGAACTGGACTACCAATCCGCCACACCAGGACAAGTGGGCAATAATACCAACCTGGAATTTCAATTGGATCAAATTTGTTTGACTTATTGGGGTCAATCCCCAACTGATGAGATGACTGCGATGGAGTGAAACTTGCAAGATGCAGTCAGCAGATTTGGAAACAGGGATTCTCTGAATCCCTTAAGATCAAGTGAGAGAATAATTGAATTATAGCATTGAGCCTGAGTCTGGAAAATTTCTGTGAGTTCCCTTATCTAAGCCTACTGGTTCTCCCACACCCTGGGGAGGCTTGGGTGAAACTATTGCCAATTCTTAGCTTGATAGTTGGCTTCAGAATGATATTTTTTGATTAGTATTTCCCGCATCTCTCTACCAGTGATCTTGTTTGCACATCCTCAGAATGGCTATGGCATATGGACTATTGATGCTATTGTGGGTATTGGAAGAACCCTGATGGAAGCCAATTCTTTCCTTGGCACGCCACATGTCTGACATAATAACCAGCTATTTAGTATGATGTCGATGGACAGAGACATGTTGAACTTGGGGTCAATCAACAAACAAAAGAAGTCTATACAGCCTCATGTGCGCCCTCCTGGCATGCTGGACATCTACAGACACAAAAGCAATTAAACAAGTGCTCCAAGTCCAGGAAGAACAACCAATCTCCCCTTTCAAGCGCCCAAGCATATGATGTGATGGTAGTATGTCCCACCTCCTGCTCATCAACAGAGATAGACTGACAGGTACTGGGGTGTTAGCTGAACTTCTTTTGAGAGCCACCCTAACAAGCAATATGGAGATCTATAAGGAACAACAATTGCTGGCCCTGCTTGACGCCATGCAAGATGATGCAAAGACATAGTCCCGCATGGTTCAATACTAGAGTTCCCACCTAGGTGGCTCACCCTTTTCATGATCATCTTGTCAATGGTGGCACGCTGGCATCGAGACCCCATCTTATATGCTCCTTATTCCTCCGATAAGCCTTTTCCATAACTTTAAATGACCATATCAAAGCATTTTGACAGATCCCTGACTCCATACAGATCCTGGAGGATGTCACTCTATCACATTCTGGACCTCCCCCACCACAGGTCAAGCTCACACGTGGCATAATATAATGGGCCCCAGACCCTGGAAGCAGTGTAAATCTTGGCTCAACAAATTGAAGCCCATCCCATACAAAAGGGAAAAAATAACTGACTCTGCTAAGACCTTATCACCAGTCCAGTAGACCACCCACACCACAAGCAACAAATGCATGCTTATGCTAATGGATAATGAGGGGAGGCATTTTGAAAAAGAAACGAGGAATCAGACCAGACTACCAACAGTGCACTAGAGCCCAACACGGCAGACACGTAATGCCCCATGATTCACCCCCAGGCACCGGCAGTACTCGCCCTCACCACCTTCGCCCCTGAACAAACACATTTCAGCGGAATTTCTAGTTAGTACCACCCACGCCATGACCAAGACTATGCACTCAAATCCTGCACAAGATGGCTAACCATCTACACAACCAATTGGGTGAAGTGACCTTCTGCACAGCTCCCCCAGGATTCTGGTGGAGCAGTATGACCCAGAGGGGCCCAATCTAATGAGCCTCATAGGTAATGTACAAATAGACCCATGGGTACACTTTTCATCCCGGTTAACCTGGCAGCCCCTATGGTGCCCCCTACCTGCTTGAAATGTTGGAGCGAATCAAAGAAGAGTGCCTCTAAGATCCAGTAATCAAAAAACTCAACCTCGTTCAACCATTATGGATCTGACAGACCCCACATTGGCCCTCTGTCCTAACCCTCGTGGTGGCTAAGCCTCCCAATTCCTGATGAAATCCTAATACCAAGACAAGTTGGCCATGGACATAGATATTAAACCAGGCATATGCACCATTAATTGCTCTAAAAATAAATTTTTTACTTCTTGTTTGCTGTAGAAATCAATAGGATCAATATGGGTGACAATTAAAGCCTTAGTGGACACTGGCTCCTCTGGAAATTTCAAGCTCAAGGTGGCTCAGACACTAAACTTAATAGTTGCCACAGGGAGCCCATCATTGGTGCCTCCCATGTACCAATGATTACACTGCCCCTCCGCAAGCTGCTGCACTACTCTGCCAAAGACACCACATCACGCTTACTTCACAGTAATTTCAGACTTACTTTACCCTATGATCTTGGGCTTGGGATGGTTGCGCCAGCAATAAGTGTCCATTAACCCTTGAATGAAACACACTCGCTTTCACTTCCTTCTACAATTCAGGTGAAATTCCCCTTCTCACCACTCTAATAGAAGGCAATTCCATCATGGCAACTGTAGATTACACCCCCTCTGACGCTGGCCCCTAAACTTCCAATAATGCCTTGCATCCTTAAGCTGTACAAGGAGATCCTTGATGTAGATGGCTTAAATTATCTGATGCCCCATTCTGAGTTTAATTTGGATTTAGCCTGATGGTAAATTTCATCAAGATCAATTGCCTTCTTACACATACATCGCCGCTGAAAAACAAGCCTTAAAGTTCTGGATTAATGAGATGCTAGCTAAGGGATGGGTAATAAAAAAATCTCGCCAGTTTCATCCTCAGGGGTGTTTTCCCAAGAAACTGGATGGTACCTTTTGCCCTTATGTGGTTTACAACCATCTGAACATAGTCACTGTGCTGACCCCTACCCTCTACTGCTCAAGTCCGCCATTTCCTAAGAAATAGCAAAATCCAGGGTGGTTTCAAAACTTTACCTGGTGAACGTGTTAAACTAATTCAGAGTAAAAGAAGGTCAAGATTGGATGATGGCGATTTTACCTACCACGGCATATAACAGTTCAGAGTCATGCCATTCAGCCTCAAAAATGCTCCCACTGTATTCCAAATGGTCATTGACCATGCACTGGGTAACCCCATTTTACATCTGCTGTAGCATAAATCATGATATTCTGGTTCATTCCCCCATGCCAGAACAGCATGAGAAGTATTTAGCAGCATGCCGCCACCCTACAGAAGGCAGGCCTACACGCGAAATCTTCAAATTGTAAATTTTTCAAATATGAAGTACAGTTCATATGGAGCCTCATACTCAAGGATGGACACGTCATCACACCTCTCAAGCTGAAAGAAATACAATCATGGTCCATCCCCACTAACAAAAGCAACTGCATAGTTTCTTAGGATCAGTTACCTTCTATAAAATTCTACCCAGAAAAATCAGAACTAGTTGCTTCGCTCCACCCATATAGGCAAACATGCGCCTTTTGTCTGGTCAGACGATGTCAACAGGCATTTGACGCCCTCAAAGAGGTCTTTACTACCATGCCAGTACAAGGACATGCTAACAAGTACAAACCACTTATGTTATCCTCCAACGCCTCCAGATTAGCTGTAGAAGCCATCTTATTTCATGAGCAAAACAGATATGAACACCCGGTGGTGTACTTCTTTCAGAAATTCACAAGTGCTGAATGTGAATGGGAAATAGCTGAAAAGGGATGAGCTGCCGTCACCTGGTCATTGATGCAATGGTGTTACCTTCTTCATGGAGTAAAACACACAATTACAGTGCACACAGACCACAAGTCAATAACATACTACTACAAACCACAGAAATTTGCGCACTGACAAATGAGTATGCAGTAAGACCCTCTTTTATTTTAATTTATTATACAAGTTCGTCTGAGGGCTGACGCACATACTGACAGACATCCTCCGTAGAAACCCGTTGGTTAGGCCCAATCCATGGTAGGATGCTGAATTAGTGATGATGATTCTGTCAGAGCAGATCGTGGCAGATCCTAGGTAATTTGCAACTATTGCCGCAATCACTCTACCACCCAAACTGAGAAAATAGCAACAGGCTACTAACTCAGACCAATAGTGACCCCAGAGATCCCAGACCACCCAATACCCTTGGAACAATCCCAACAACTGAATGCAAACTCCCTGAAACTCAAGGCCATATTGCACAACCAAATTAAAACCATGGAAGGAAAAGATCTAAGCAAACAGAGCCATACTGGGAAAAGCCCCTTTGGGTGGTAAATTTAAAAGGTGAGGGTAATATACTTTCATGACAGGGTATGGATACCTGAAGTCCTTCACCTGCGAGTCAAAAGAGAACATCACAACACGCCAATCATGGGGCACATCAGCGCAAAATATTATTAACCTGATCAAGTGTGTGTATGATTGGAACAGACTAATGAAGGAAGTACCCGCATGGACATAATGCTTATTCACCTGTGCGCAGTCAAAACTAGATAGGACTGTGAGTAACAGACATCTGCACCCCTCCAACAGGTGGCGGGTCCTTGGACCTCGATATGTGTAGACTTCCATGTAGGCCTTATGATTTCCCAAGGATACAAGGTGATTATGGTGATGATTGTTTTATGAAATACTGCATATTTATCCCCTACCTACAGAAAACCACCACAAAGGACATATCCCATTTTTTGTGTCTCACATCTCTACCTGGTTTGGTGTCCCTCATGAAGTTGTGAGTGAAAGAGGTCCCCTATTCAAGGCAAAATTTTGGGACGCCCTGTCCAAGTCGTTAAAAATAAAACCCTGTCAACCATCCGCATACCACTAAAGTCTGACAGACAAATGGAAAGGACCAACCAGTCACTGAAGCAGATTCTCTTTTGCTACAGACCGCTCAAAGGTCATGTGGGTGGAATCTCCTCTTAGCTCAGTTTGAATACAACAAAACCCTTCACACCTCATCAGGGATGTCACCATTTTATGCAAACTTTGGTCACAACCAAGCATTTACCATCGCCCCAGATACTCTCCAACATCCCCACAGCAGATGGCTTTACAATGCACATCTGCAAGATACTCCAACTAGTGCACAAACAGATGACGAAAGAAGCCAAGAACGCCAAGTGGTTTGTGATTGAAAATGGTGCCCAGCTTCAAACTACCCGGTGGGCAACCTTGTGATGGTGGACATGAAGAATTTCCATTCCAAGGCTCCCTGCTGAAAGCTGGCGTTTAAGAGTGTGGGCCTTTCCCCATCAGCAAGGTCCTACCCAAGGGTCCTTCCACATGAATCTCCCTCCCCACTAGAAAATTCATTTGGCCTTTCATGTCTCAACCCTGTCCCCCTTCAAAGGAGAAAACCCATCGAGATCAAGCTAGTATTATTAGAAGGAGTGCCAGAATTTGAGGTGGAAGAGGTTTTGGACTCCCAGAGAATTAATCGGAGAGTCCAATACCTGGTGGCCTGGAAAGGGTATCCATCATAAAAGAACAGTTGGATATCCACCAGAGACTTCACCAAGTGCCAAGATTTAATTGAATGCCACAACTTAGAAAACCAGAGGCACCAGAACCCCCATGCACCTAAGAACCCATGGGGATTACAGCCATCAAGCTTCCTTTACACATAAGAACACTTCACTAGTTCAGGCCTATGAGGGAGGAGTAGACCCTGTCTTTCTAGGAAAAGTGATGTAAGGTTTTCCACTGCCACTATTAGTCTAGACAAGAAAGTAACCCCTTTCATATAAAGAAAAGAAATGCCCCAGAGCATTAACAATGGAATGATAGAAGACTTGGGGAACAACCTCGATGAGTGGTGAGTGGCCTCCCCTCCCCCAGAATATGCTGGTCTAACCTCACAATAGTGGGCATACTAAACCCCCAATTATTATGTATCCTCTGAAGATTATATTATAAAGGTTGGGGTCATATGCTGACAAGTGCACTCCCTTTCCACTGGACTCCAATTGAATCCTTAAAAGAGACAAATTGTCACACCAAAATGAGAGTAGAATACCAATGAAAACAAGCGTTGTCCCTCAAGCGCCATTGTGAAAAACTTGAGGGGTGAAACCATAAGGGTGAAAATATCCAATGTCCAAAAAAGTCAATAAAGATTCTCAAGTCAAAATGACGGGAAAGCCATCTGCCATATCCAATCCTGGAGGCCCTGACAAACAGTGGATGACTTGTGAGAAATAATGAACATATCCCGCCACCTGGAAAATTTTCGCCAGTGGCCTGGTTGTTATACTAATCTGCAAGCCTTTCCCCCCTCCTTGATTGATGCTTTATAAAAACAGCACTCTACTTACAATAGAGTGCTAGTTTATTTTGAATTCTCCATTAGTAAAACAAAGAGTTGTGACAAATTCAATTCAGACCACTTATTTCTTATTAAATTAAAGTATACTGTTCCACATGAAACTTCCATGACTAATGGAAGGTCCCCATTCTCTGTTGTCTATAATAATGGTCACCATCTCTTTGTTGATTTCAGCGCTGCCTCACTTAGAAGAAGAAACCAAGGGGTCCACCATGGAGAACTGGCCTATTAACCCACCACTTCAGGACACGAGGGCAACAAACCCTGCCTGGAACTCTGATCAGATCAAACTGAAATAACTTATTAGGGAAGATCCCAGAATGATGAGATGCCCGCAATGGAGCAAAACTTGCATGATGTAGTCAGCAGTTTTGGAAAGAGGGATTCGCTGAAACCCCTCAATATCAGGTGTGAGAACAATTTAACTAAGGCATTGAACCTGAGTCTGGAAAATGCTGAGAGCTCTCTTATACAAACCTAATAAGCTCCCACACCCTGGGGAGGCATGAATGAAACTGTTGCAAGTCCTCATACTTTATTAAAGACCATAATAATGTTTGTTGATTAATATTTCTGCATCTCTCCTCAAGTGAATCCTATTCATGCATCCTCAGAACGGTGATGCTGTGCAGACTATGGATGCTTTCATGGGTATTGGAATACCCTATGGAAGCCAAGTCTTTTCTTGGCACGCCCATCTCTGATAATTTTGACACCCTTAGTATGTCTTGGGGAGCACCCCTTCTGCTTGGACAGGTGGCTTTCCCGTTCCTGTCAAAAAAGGGGCCTAGAAGTCAAGCTGTCCCTCTTGTCTCCCAGGGTTACCTTGCCCAAGTGATGGATGAGCGTTAGATAACAGCTTACTCTTTAAGGACCCTGATACCCATCCCAGCATTGAATTCAGCCAAATTAGTATGGAAAAGCAAGGGAATTTGCGCTGAGTTCTTGGGAAGCTGGAATTTGCTTGGGATGAAAGGTTCAAATAAAGTCGAGGGCAATAAGCATTTAGCATAAAAGCCTGAGAGCCCCAAACCCTTGGCAACATAGCCTGAAGGTGTGTACTTTTGGCAAACATAGTGTCTAAAGTTGAATCTTCAGCAAAGCATGCCAGTGGCATTGGGCCATTGAGAAATGTAACTTACAGTATGAAACCCTCCCTGGACACATCAAAACACCTGTCTGATACTTCTCACGTGGTCAAACGGACGCCAGAGCAACCAGATGTGGGTGGGTTGGGCGCCCCAAACTTGTTCTAACCTCCTGGGAACGCCCCTATGTGAGGTGGCCTTAAGGAGGTCCCCACTGCCCATCAGAAGAGATTCCGTCACTAAAGTTAGCAGAACTACAGAAAATCTGCAACTTGGGCATCCGTAGAAAGGACAACGATTTGGATCACTGCTGATAATATTGAAGTCAGTTTGAAATAATTCGTTTGTTTCTCACCATCTCCAAAAGTTCGCTGGGTTAATTTGAATCTTGAGGGCCCCAATCCCATGTTTTCACAAGCTATTCAAATTTATCATCTATTTAAACAGTTATAAAACACTGAAAAATTGACAGTTGATTCTCTTATATTAAATTTAATAAAAATCTTTCCATGCTTTATTTATTTATTTAAGTTCACAATCTTTTCTTTGCTAAACCCATGACATCTGCAATGTGACCTCACAGCCAGCATATTGACTTGGTCATCCCAGCCATATACTTTATAATGACCCTCTCCAGAGTCACTTAGGCTTATCATGTTAAGGACTTTCTGAATTTTTCTCTGATCTCATAACACCTATGCCCAGGCCCATTGGCCTTGAGGCTGCAACAGCTTAATTCTTAGCTGGGTCATTTGCTATCTTTATGGCCAATCAGTTCCACATTGTCAAAAATCTCCAAGAAAATTTAAACGTCGTTTGAGCAGCAATGCTCCTGGCATTCTGGATCGCCTTTTGTAAGCTTTTGCAACCTGACTGGAAGGCCAGTCTAAACTTTAGCTGCCGTTGCCCTGTCACCCTTAGTCTGAGAAATTTCATTCTCATACATGCAATATACACCAGGAATTGTGTCATGAGACATAACAATAGACATATGAGCTATTAATGTAAAGATTTTACAAGTATAACTTATTGTAATTAAGGCAACATCTTAAAAAGAAAATTTATGTAAAAGAAGCAGTCTTAAGATAAGTATCTAAGGCTAGAGTATATTTTATAACAGTAGAGAATAATAGTTATTTGAAAGTTATATATATAAACTAGCAGAATACCCATGCTTTGCAACGGAGTTTCACGTTGTAATTAATGAAAATGTTAGTTTAATTAATAAAGTTCAATTAAAGTAGGTTTCTTATAAATAAATAGCTGTTGCCCACAACTTTGTCTGCGCGGTTTTCAAATTAATGTGATAATATTAGTATGGGTACCTAACATGCATTACAATATCACTCAAAAATAGAAAGTGCTTGTGTTTTAATTCTGTTTAATGAAGCGCTTTTGGATACACAATAATTTTTGTTTTTCCATCTGGTGCATACATGAATAAATCAGAAGGTTTTCTGATGCGTGAGCAGGCCACATACAGCTGTCCATGTGCGAAGCATGGATTTTTCAAATTTAGTCCACACACTTGTAGCAATTATCCCTGTGCTTTGTTGATGGTCATTGCAAATGTGAGTCGCACTGGAAACTGCAAATGTCTGAATTCAAATGGCATATCTGTTGGAATCATTGGGATGCGTTGCAACAGTACATCTTCTACTTTAAATTTTCCATTTAATAAAGTAACTTCAATGATATTGTTCATCATCTTTTTCACTGAAAGCCTGGTATCGTTGCAAAGCTGTGGTGGATTGATGTTTTGGAGAAGAATGATAGGCACACCAGTTTTCAATGTTAAAACATGTGGAGGCAAACCTGGCAAATCAAGTAAATTCAAGGATTCAGTTGGATAGTTGACAACTTCATCTTGATTCATTACAGTATCAGTGAACTTATATGTTGTCACTTCAGCTAGTACTTCATTTTATATGCTGAAATTGATAGCATTGGCATCATTGTTTTTGGCTGCTAGTATAGCATGTGAACTTAGCCACTGATGATTTTTGTAATTCTGTTTAATATTTTGGAAAACTTTGTGAATCAATTCGTCTGTAGTTGCTGTGATTTTAAAGAAGTTTGTTGGCAATGTGATACATTGTGTGGATAAGTTTCTGAAACAGAGCTCATAAGATTTGATTACAGACAGACAGAATTTACAGTGAGTTTAAGAAAAGTGTATAAAAATGACCACTAACCACTTAACAATACCATTTAAAATATCAAATCAACTAAATATCTAACTGCTCAGCTGTAACTATATACTGACTACCATCAAAAATATAGGATTTTTACTTGATACATATAAAACTTTTTTTGAACATAAAAATTAAAATTTTTGATGGATTATTGTATTGTCATTGAAGATACATAAGTGTGCCAAATTTAAGATTATTTTATTGACAATAAGTGTCTGAAATAGAGCTTGTAAGATTTAATTACAGACAGACAGATAGACAGAATTGAAAGTGAGTTTAAACAAAGTGTATAAAAAGTGGTTATGCCAGGATTTGAACAACTGACTTTTTATAAAGTTGATGTTTAGAGCCAAAAGCTGAGCCAATTATGCTAGATTTTTTTAACTCCATACTTTATTAAATAAATTTAAGGGAAAGTAAGAGGGTAGGGCGGAGTATAGGCGATTTGGTTGGGGGTAAAAAAACTGGGGATTCAAGCCGCTAGAGTTCTAGCACCTCTGACCATTGCTGATTGGCGATCTCCATTGCTAGCCACAGTTCTAGCAGTGGCGGGCTTACATGCCATACTATTCTCAGACAATTAGTAGCCTCATCGCATGCAATGAGCAATCTGGCAGGGAAAGCCAAACGCGTGGCCTTATAACACTCAGGGATTATGCGCAAGAATTTTGAGATCCAGTAAAGATAAATTGGAGATACTCTGAATGGTCTTCAATACCAAACCTCTGTGATGGGGGCGCTCGCTACTCATAACCTTGGAAACAAGCACACAGTGAATTACCCATACACAATAATGGTAAATGAAGGCTCATAGTTGGATTGGAGCTATTCTCAGGGTTTTTTAAAGAACAGGTCCTGTGATGGATGTATACCCAGAGGCGAATGATCACCTGATAGGATGTATCACATTGTGGACCAGTATTTTTTGAACATGGTGCATTCATAATAGTGATGTGCTATGTCTGCTTCCGGTTCAGCGCATATGGGGCATTCTTTGTGCTGGTAATCTGGCCTGCTGTGCTTGCCCAATTTGAATGCCCAATTAAGGATCTGCCATGTTACTGACCACTGTTTGGCTGTAACCAAGTGGGAGTTCAGGCCTGAAATCAACTCCTTTGTTGGGTAGTTAGTGTCATGGCCTTTGGAAGTCCAGTCATTAAGGATTCGTGGGCAGGTGGGTGGATTGCACCCTGGTTTCAGGAGCGGATCCCCATATTCTATCAGCATCAATTTGTACCTGATTCTGATCGTCTTGGTTGCATATTCATCAGTGATTTGGTTACATTCCTCCCATCTTGTTGCAGTAATCATTGCAGAATTATGTGCTTCGACATCCCTTTGGATTTGGTCAGCCTCTCAGTCCAATTTTTTGAATGACTACCCACCCTGGCACATGGCCCAATTGCAGAGTTGCCAGTAGTGTGGGGCTCCTTTTTGTGAGGTTATCTTTGGGTGGTTCACCATCCATTCATGTAACAATTGGGTAGAGACTAGCTCTTGGAGGCCTTGAGCCCTTGCTCAGTTCACGCCCCATGCTAGAGTCGGGCAGCACATGTGCATCTGTGTTAGATTCAGAAATGACTTCCCCCATATGCACCAGGCATGAGATTTGAAGTCCAGTAGGCCCATGCCTCCTTTGTTCTTTGGTTTAAACAGGGCTTCCAGTGGAATTGGTGCCGCCTTTGCCTTGAACCACAAAAGTTTGGAGCATTGACCTGATTTTCTTCTCTAGGTTCAGGCTCATCAGCAGCATGTGAGCAACATACCATAGCTTTGAGAAGATGAAGACATTTATCGCCTGCACTTTCTCCTTGAGGCATAGTCTGGCGCTTTTCCAGCATGACATTTGGAATGATAAGCTTGTCAATAATTCTTGTTTGGTCTCCAGTACAGCTGGTCCCTTGTCATTAAAGAGTATCCCAAGGTATTGGACTGTCTGGGAGCTCATAATTGGCGTTGTGTCAGTTGGTAGGCTGAAGTTCAGGTTGCTGACCCTCATCAATGAGGTTTTTGCCAAATTTATTTTTGTGTTTGATGCAAGATGGTAAAGGTTTAATAGATCCTTGGCGCCCCGGAGGTCAGTCGATGAGCTTATTCCTAAAACTATATCATCTGCAAATACTAGCATCTTCAGTGGCATTTGGTTAGGGTGGACTAAACCCCAAAGTTTCGTGTCCACTGCCGCCAGTAGAATGTTAGCTGCAAAGTTGAAGAGTATTGGTGACATGGGGTCTCCTTGGCGGAGACCTTTCCCAACAGAGATTTTGTTGGTTGCGCCATCCGCGACCATAACCTTTGTTACCAGACCTGAGTATAGCATCATTATCCATGCCCAAAACATGTCGGGAATACCAACCACCTTCAGTGCCTCATGTAGGAATGACCATGCTACTTGGTCATATGCCTTTTCCATGTCGAGGAACATAAGATATCCTTGTTCAATGCCCCTCATATCATGGAGTATGCTCTGGACTGAGCCTATGCTGTCCCATATACTATGGCCTTTAATGAAGCCGCGTTAGGCCCTATGGAGCATGTGTGGTGCTGTTGCCATCAGCTGATTAGATAGTATGTGCATGAGCATTTTATAATTGGCGTTCGATAGTGCAATTGGGCACCAGTTCTGAAGTTGGCATTTGAGGCCTTTTTTGTACAGAAGTACAATTTGGGTCTCATGTCCTCCCGGAACTTGTTTGCCATGTGTCAAACAGTGGTTAAAGAAGGCTTTGAGCTCCAGCGCGATGTGGTCTCGTGATATGCTGTATATTTCTGCACATATATTATTGGGGCCTGGTGCTTTCATTCTGGGCGAGTCCTTTAGCGCCCTCTTAACTTCATCAATAGAGATTTCAGTGATAGCTTGGCAATGTCTTCTGATGTACAGCCACCCAGTGCTGGCTTGGCCAGGTCAATAAGGGTTTTTGTTGCCAATTTGCTCATTTATCGCTCTCAGAATAGATCACCATAAAAAAGCTCAACTTCACGCTTGATCATTTTGGGGTCTCTTGATACTTCCCTATCCGCTGTCTCCACTTCCCATACCTTAGCCTTAGTTCAGATTTCCTTGAGGCATTTAAAGCCCTCTTTGGTCATCATCCCCACTAAGCTCTGATATTGGTAAGTTGCATTGGTCCATCTCTCTGAGTCTTATTTCATCATTATACCCCAATATTTTTTGTGCGTTGTTTGGTACTCGCTCCACTAGTACTAACTGTTCTGGCGGGTTCGCCTCAGGCTTTCTAGTTTAGACTTCAGTTGCTTCACGGCGGCTGTTTTCTTGTAGGAGGTCACTTTTTCAAACTTCATACTATTGTGTTTCATCTTCATTTTGATCTGGTCCATCTTTCTAGTGGATCTAGCTCTGGGCGGTTGTCCAGATGCACTATTAGCTGATCCAGTCCCACATCTACCACTCAGCACTAATCCTCATTCCTCAACGTGGCTGGCGCCAATTGCCACTCGTGGTTCCTCAGAGGTTTGTCAAGGTCGATCTCCACCCAGACAGCCATATGGTCACTTTCAGCATTTATGCTAACCTCGCTGTTGGATGTCATCAGCCCGAGGTCCAATGATACGAGGATGTAGTCTAACCATGATCCTGACAGTGGGGATCCAGCAGCATCATATGTCCACCGCGTTATATTGGCCAGGTCATTGTCCTCTTCATCAATTGTTAGGCACAAGGCCCAATTTAACTAGGTAATTGAGCATCTCATTGGCTTTACTGTTGGGTCATTCTCTTGTCAGGTATGTATCCTGACTCGCATTCATCCAGAAGTTCAGGTCACCTGCTATTATGGTCGTCACTTCAGATGGCACTTCCACTAAGAAATCCCAAAAATACGGTTTTTGTGGAGCTTTGGTGGGGCGTAGACTGCTATTGCCCATATGTTCCTGCCAGTTTCTCTGTTTGTAGCCGTCGCTATTAAGATCCTACCAGCGTGAGTTTCTTCCACGAATTCCAGGTCTATTATTTGTCCATTGCGACTATTGCCACGTAGTCCATCCATAGGGCTTGGTAGCCTATCTGGCAGGACCACGGATGGTTTTTTGAGTCATGGTTTGAGCTTGGCACCATTTCTTTTTGGTTACCAGCTTGTGTTTCTGAAATAAAAATTAGGTCAATATTATTATTCGTTTTCAAGTGGTGCATCTTCCTCCTCCTCAATTGTATGCTTGCCATCCCCCAAGCATTTGTAGTTGCTATCCTCATTTCTGGCTTCCTGACCCATGGGTATGAGGTTTAGCGTTGTCAGTGTTATGAATCGAGTCACATACAGAGGTCAGGTTGGTTGTTGGTGGTGGTGTCGATGGTTGGCGGGGTGTGATATTTGGTTTTGGGGTCAGTTGGTTGGGACTGGGATTATGTTTCCAGGCATCCTGTGCACTGGGAATTTGGTTGCCATCCCCATCTCCCTGTCAATGGTTAATGGGGATGGTTTTATGATTGGGTCCAGGTGCCCCTTGTTTTCTTTGGGTGGACCAGCAGATTTGCCCTCATCCATTGGCTGGATTCACACCCCTTTGTTTGATTTATTGGCAGAACTCGATTTTTTAGTTGGCAATTGCCCAGCCAATTTTGTCAATCTCAACTTTCCTGCAAATTTTTCTCTGGTTGCCTTGGGCCATTTGCCAATGACTTCCAATTCATTTTTTTATACCTTTCATCTTATCAGGCTTCAATTTTGACTTGTTGGAATCCTGTGGCCACCTGTGCTTGAGAGACTTCTTTGGGTTTGCCTTCTTCCATCTCTCCTCCTCCTGGACCATACATTCCGCTTGGGTTGGACGTTTCTCTGCTGGTCCTGGGCTGATTCCCTCATCCATTGCATAAGATTCAGGGTTTGGATTTATAAACAGTTCATCTTCTGCTTTGGTACATTTTGCCATTTCCCATTCCCATGTCTCTCTGTGTGCCAGGTCTAATTCTTGTCGTTGGCATTTCATATCCGCTATCTCCATTAAGTTTCGCGGGATCCATTCTCTGGCTTTTGGGCGGAGGAAGGTTTTGGTGCCCACCTTGATAATACCCCTAATGGGGTTGTATTAGTACTCCCAAGTAATTTTACCTTTATGATGGTGGCATTGAACCATAGTGTGGCCAGTCTAATAGCAGAACCAGCACACTTGTTTGGCATCCTCCTGTTCGACATAAACTACCCTATCAAGGCCAGGAAGGCAGATGAATATGGGTAGAGTAATCTTATTTGGTTTCTTTCAGGGGGCCAGTTTGTACAGCGCTTCCACTGTCCAAGGGTGGAGGCACTTCGCGATGTAATCTCCACCAGCTTGGCAGAATTTGCATACTTCCCCATAGTATGACAACCTGATTCATATTGCTTCGTGCACCCACTCCCATTAGCGGTTGGTGGGGAGGTTCTGTAAGGTAACCCACCTTGCCGTTTGGTTGGCGTATCTGGTCAGCTCCATTTGCAGATAAATCCCCTTGTACTTGATGCCTATTTCAAGGAGCTTTTTGAGGCCCAACTCGCCTGGGATCACTATAACTATATAGCCCCGTTTGGGGACCCAGTGATGATTGAAGTCCCCTCCAGCTAGGACTTCGTCTAGTTCCCAGTAAATCACCAGAATTTAATCAGACCATTCCTCCTCCTCCACTAGTTGTAGGTGGATTCAGATATCATCTTTAAGGTATGATTTTGGTCCCTGGCAGACAGTAAAGCCCCCAATGATCAATTGATGGATGCATTCAATGTGGCTCCCTGCTCCATTTCAGGTGTTGTCCTCAGTATGCACCGCTACTGCGCTGTACAATTTTTGATTTTGCACTTGGTTTGGGTATGTCAGTGGGGTCTTTCCCTTCAGAATTCAACTTACTGATTTGTCAAGGCTGAAACCCCATCTGAGGAATGCTTCAAGTTGGCAACTGTTGATACCACGGTGGTTGATACTTTTAGCCATTTGCACTCTGATCTACAGGCTCTGCCACTCTAGGGCATCCGCTGGCAAGAACCCCAGTGAGTACCATTTGAGAGCGGATTCTGGGCCGCACATTGGGTGGAGGTATTGTTGGAGGACCTCCAGCGTAACCAGCTACGCTGGCACCAGTCCCATACTGTGACACTGTCTCAGCCCCCATCTGTGAATACCCATGCCATGTCCGCCAAAACCCCCACTTCACACCATTGAAACGCTTCTGAGGGGGTGAAGCCTTCGGCAGTGTATGGGGCAGCTATCATCAGTTCTGGGAAGATTTGCTTCCAATTCCAGATAGTTTTGATGTGGATCCCCACTTTAAGCCATTCTCAGCCTGAGCCTGGGGTCGTGACCCCTTTCATCGCTGTTGCTGCCTGTGGCGAGATCTCATGCTCCATTCACGGTTGGGCTTATTGGGGGTGAACCACGCTGTGTCCCAGTCTGCAGCCTCAGCAAGTGTTGTGGCGTCACACCAGATTTTCCACTTTGTAAATAGTAATGGGTGGCCTCTGAGGGTTTCATAATTTGGCTTGGTCACCCCCAGTTCTCCCCATTCATGAACTAGGTCCATACTGGCCCCCGCTCTGAACCAGTATTTTATCTCCATCAGTGTGAATCTGTTGGCGGACCAGTTGATGGCCTCTTCTGGCGACCAATCTCGAAAGGGTTCCCATTTCACTGCCTTTTCCTTTTTCCAGCCCGCTTTCATCAGTTCTGATGCAGTGGCAGGTGGAATATGGGTATACAACCAGTGTAAGGCCTCAGTTGCCTTGAACCCAGCCATGATCCACAGTAGTGCCTCCTCTGGGGAGAAGGTAGTGTTATATCATTCCAGCACCATGTCCACCGGAATGGAGTGTCTGGCCCATTCAAGGGCCATAGATGCATTCAGGAAACGTCTAGCATATTTGGCTAAATTTATTGGGTTGAGGCCCGAGCTCCTGATGGCTTGGGCATAACATGCTGTAATGCATGCCTTGTTGTATTCCATCACGTTTAATAGGTCAATGCCAGCCTCCATCTAGGCTTTTGCATCTGCCAGTTTTGTATCTTTGTGGAAGTCAGCCTTTATCACCTTGTAGTCCACGGGGATTTTCATCCACTCCAGGGCATCTTTGGTTCAAACTTGGGATGCCTTAAATTGTACCGCCATATTGATCGAGATTTGGGTGTTGAGCCAGCGTTTGGCCACTCCAGCAGAAAATTTATGGTCACGCTATATAGCCGCAATGGCTGGCTTGATTCCTTTAGAGACCCACTGAGTTGCCATAGAGTACAGAAACTGGAGGGCCTCCCATTGTTTGACCTCGCGGGCAGACATGCCTTGACACACTAATATGTCTGACTGGATTGGTGTAAATTTAACTGGGGCCCTGGCCATCAACTTGACCACTATCAGGGCTTCCACCCCTTCCAGTCATACTTTAAGTTTTTTTGCTGATCCCTCTCAGGTGTCCAATCCCTCAGATTTGGTCCCCAATATAGAGTCACCCCTGCTTTGGTTGGTCCTCAATGGATTGGCTTGGTTCGGTGATTGGATATTTGAGATCAGCTGTCAATACACTGTTGAGCTATGGCCCCCTGTCATAGTGCCTTCATCGGGGATTGCGCTCAATTTTGTATCAGGCGTTCCACCCAATGAGTTACTCATGCTACCAAATCAATTTTGGTCGGGGACCATTTGCCCCCCCAACTGGGCTGATTCAGGATTGGCGTCTGACTTGTTCTTCACCCAAATACCCTGAGCTGATTCAGAAAGCTTCTTCATGTCAGAAGAAAGCTTTTCATTGCTTGACTCTGTTGGTTTGAATTGCCAATTTTTGTTATTCAAATCTGAGTCAGTTTCAGATCATACCAATACCTCATCCAGATTTTTTTCATTATTGGCAAGAATTTTCTTACCCTGTGAGGCTCCAGTCCCCCTGCTGATTGAGGTTCACTGGGGAATATTCCCAACTCTGCTGTTCTTGGCGTTGGGCCTTGATCCTGGAAGGTTGCACTTGTCATCTGGTTGTCAGTGGGCATCAATCCTAGGGAGTCAACCCCATCATCTGTGCTATTTGTTAGGGCTCCATGACCCATTGACACGTTCGCTCATTTTTTTGTCATTTGTGTCACCAGTTCATTACTTGGCGCGTACATGGTGGAATTCACAGCCCCATTTCTAGTTGTGTCAGGGCTTGGGCTGGCGGGAAGGTCAGCAGATGGTTTGTCCATCTCAGCGACCTTAGTATTATTCCTAATAGAACTCACTATTGGCGCAGCCAAGTCATCTGTTTCTATGTACTGCGCACAGATGGGTGGCTAGACTTCCCTACGCTTAGTTGTTTGGCCTTTGTTCACTGTCTATAAAATTGCAGTGCATTATGGAAGTTGACTGCTCTCTCAATTCTTGTTCAATTCACTTTTTGTTATAAAAAGTAATATTTGTGAGAGAGGAAAAAAGAGCCAATTATGCAAGAGGAGGTATTTTTAAAATCAATTGGACTTTTGATTTAAAGTTTTGATTTAGATAAACTTGTTAAATACCCAAATGACCACTAACCACTTAACGAAACCATTTAAAATATCAAATCAGCTGAATATCAAACTGCTCAGCTGTAACAATATAGCAAATACCATTAAGTATATATAGGATTTTCACTTGTTACATATAAAACTTTTATTTTACTATTAGAATAATTTTTTCTAAAATTCATAAGCCTTCTCGGGCATGTACACAACAACTCACCAAAGTTTCATCTCAATTGGATGAATGTTATAGGAATACATATGGGACTTACATACAGACATTCATTTTTATATATAGATTATAGAGTTGTTAGCTGGCAGGGTAATTCCTGCTTAACCTAGTGCAGGTTTTGTTCAATACAAGTTCAAAACCTGTACTGGCTAGAAAATTTTTCTTGGTGTGGTATTTTTGTCCTAAGGTCGACCCACCTCAAATACTTTCTTATATATCAATTATTTTATATACTTATATATGATAGTAGTTTATATATAGATTTCACTTGATATAGAGCTCAAGAAAGTTATATAACTTATTAAAACATTTACAAAATAAGCTACAAGGGTAACTCATAATTTATAAAAACCAAAAAGTTAATATATATAACATTGATGAATCCCCCCTCGGGTTGGGACCATCTAGTACTAAAAAAAGATAATATATTAGTTAAATAAGATACTTAACACATACTATGTACTTTTTAATGAGACTTAAATTATTTATATCTAATTATATAGAATATACAGGATGATTAGCCTGGCAGGGTAATTCCTGCTTCCACTTTAGTGCAGGTTTTGTTCAACACATTTTCAAAATCTATACTGGCTATAAAAAATCTTGGTGTGATATATATGACCCAAGGTTGACCCACCTCAATTTCTTTTATATAGAATATACATTATAATTTATTTTTATAGCATACCATATAGTATAATTTATATTGCATAAGTCATATGGTTTATTTTATTATTTTTCTTTATTTGAGGTGGGCTGACCTAGGGACAATACCGCACCTTTTGAGGGAAATTGAATGAATGGGAAAGGAGGATAATATCCAGAAAACCTCCATGCACATCGTATAATAGGCCAGGAACTACATGGACCACCTTTGCTATTCGCTATCTCAGTTCAGGGCATTGGTGCACAATACCAACACAGTAATAGTTGTCCCCTACTCAAAGTTCCTCTACCAGAATTGAACTCAAGGAGGCAGCGGTAGAGGTCCCTATTCTACCACTGGAGTATCCTCCCCTTGGTTTATTTTATTATAGAAACAATATATAAAAAACTTCTCTCTCTTAATTTGCCCACTTTTGTTTGAATTATAGTTTAAAATCTAGTAAAAACAGCTCCACTAATTGTCACCCTATTTATGTTACCTATGTTGATGCAATTGATGCCCACTGCCCCATGTGGGGGCAGTGGTGCAAAACCTCCTAATTTTTTTGTCCATTTCCAAAATGTGCTCATGATGACTCAGCTAGCCCTCCAAATTATTCAGGATTCTATGTCCACCTAAGGACTTAACCTAACATCTTGCCTAAACCCAATTGGTGCCACGTTGCCCCCTCATGCTCCCCCAGAGCAACATGTGATTTGGCATTTGGGTTGAATATGGTAAGTTGTTCCCCTACTCAGACAAAGCTACTATCAAATTAGCCCAGACTGTTATGCAGCCTGCAGGATTCATCAACTTCTGCCCCTTCAAGAGTATTTTAACCTTGGCTTCTCAAGTGAAGCTGATGCTGAAGTAGCAGCTAACATCCCCCTGGTGTTCCAGGGCACCCCCTCCCAACTACTAGTACCCAGTTGCCCAAAGATACCACTCTTGTGGTTCAGATTTCAGGTCTCCCTACCCACATATCACTTAAAAGTTTACACATTAATATTATTGCTATATTATCCGAATATGATTATGATCCTATACTAAAATCTGTGGTTCCCAATGGAGCCACCCGCCTTGCAGGCCACCTACGCCAAGCAATTATTTTTCCAGTATTAACAGAAGTAGTCCTCTCAATATCCCCCGCACCATTATCCCATATGGCCCTCACAATACTTTCTGAGCTTGAGTGGATGGAGGGCGCACCATCTGCCCCATCTGTTATTAACTGGATCATTCAAAATGCCATTGCCCCTCCATCACATGAGCTGTGGCACCCATACCCAACTCTTTGCATGATGATCCCATAGCTGATCCAATTATCTTTTTTGAATGGGCACTATACTTCCCCCATCCCCCAAAGTGGTATCCATAACAACAACTGGATCAACCAACCAAAAATTACCCTAACAAAACCTCTTATCCTGAACCCACCAATCAGGAGTCAGAATGGACTTCAGTAAATTCTAAATCATCCTCCCAGCCAACTGCCACAGATCACCCATATGCAAATAACCAATAAAATTCAACCAAAAATTCATGGGATTACTTGGTTAAGGTTGACGAACAGGTGAGTTTATCTCTGAAGTCTAATAAGCTGGGCCTCCTCCATTCGAAATGTAACTCAATACTGAATATATGGCCCAATTTCCAAAGCGCCATTATGTGCCTCACCCTGATGCCATACCAAAAAAGTGACCACCAACTAGCTGAAGAAGAAGTTGCCTCCCCAGAATGTAGCCCAACCTGTAAACCATTACAACATCAGTTGCAGTACTGGATGCGGGAATGCCACCTCCTATTCTCCCTAGTACCATGCTCCCAAAACATAAAAAAGAAAATCTTCCATTACAATCAGGTGGCGCATGCAGCAGTTCAAAAAGTTGCAGCGGTCGCAAAGTTTGGCCCAAAGACCTGCATTAACTGCAACAACATTTCAAACTTTGCCACCCTACCTAAAGTACGCCTTAAGGGCTGAGAAAGCCCTTAAACCCTACATTTACAACCTCTTCATCGCACACATTGAGTTGCAAGCATCTCTCTGTTATCTTGACCCCCATTTCCATGATGCGCCCACGCCAGTGCTCTCAGCTTTGTGCCGTTACATGTCCCCACCAGATGGGGAGGAAGAGCCTCCTGATCCCCCTTCACCCTCCACCATGGTTGGATAGCGGTTTTCACTTCTGACTTGGTTGGTGTGTTTTTCTTTGATTTTGTGTCAGTTCAAGTGGATCCGTCTGTCTCATTTTGACTTTATTTATTTTATTATTTTTACTTAAATTTTAGCTCTTTTAAGCATTGGTAATGTACATCCTCTGGTCAGTGTACCTCAAATAAATGCAACAATATTAGGAGAGCATGGAAAAACAGCAAGAGCTCAAGCCTGATAAAGTTGCTTCTCCAATATAATTTCCATTAGAACCTTGCCAGAAGAAAATGTGAATATAATGATTGTGCGCCAAAATTAAATATATGATAGTGAACAACAAAGATAATTACAAACTATTTTCCCATGATGCCAGAGCTCATAAAGAGTTTCTGGGATTTTCATTCTCTCAGATAAAATCTTTTTCTCTTTTATCCCAATAAAAATGGCATAATATAGTTGTGCAAAGGTGTAAGCACCTTGAATAGTTATCTACAAAATATATGTTTTTTGATGCAATATCTACTAAGTATGCTAATCTTTAATAAGAACTAAAGAGGACAACAAAACTAAATAGTAAGATGCTTTAGAGTGCTATGTGAATGTTAATTTAAACTCTTTGGTAATTATAAGTTAGTTTTTAATGGTTGAAGTTACACATTTCATTACTAGAAATTTATAATCTATGCTTGATTATGTAGATTTGATAACTTCTACATAATAGAAATGTATATTATAGCCTTTATGAAATGCCTAACAACACATCATATAGCAAACAAAAATAGGTTTTGTAAAACTCAAACTATAAGTATAAGTACAAAAAATCTTAAGAGAGCATATGTTACATTTTTTAAAAAACTTAAAAAGATGAAAATGGAATATATATTGTTAACCTCCTTTTAATTCCTATTAAAGGAAAAGAAATGAATGAATAAGTATATGCAACATCTTTTGATTGCAGAAAGCTTATTTATATCACAATAAGTATCTATTAGAATGGCATCATCTAAACTCAGATAAGCTCCTTTTATGCTGCCAGGATTCTCCATTTATTAGGGGGAATCCTCAAATAGGAGTCGCGATCTGCCTATGGGCAGGTGCCAGATTGGGCTCCCCATTAACTTGCGTTGAGCCCAATCTGAAGAGTCAAGATCAACCCTGATGATTAAATTATAATTCAAATTTGACACCGGTGATTACTGCTGAGGATGTCAAAACTCAATTGGGTCACAGCGAAATCCCTTTTGGTGCTTGCATCTCAATCAAATTACCCTTTCAGTCGCACTGGCGACTTATGCTGAGGATGCGCCCATTCCCTTGTATTTATATTTATTTGGCTTTGACAAACAATGCTGAGATTTTCCAAATCTTCCCTTTCCTGATCCATTGAGGTCATATAAATACTTCAAGGATCAATTTAATAAAATTACCATTTCTCACCTATCTCTTTTCCGTTTTTAGCTTTACTTTGGGCCTTAATGGCTCTTAACTCACTAAGGGCTTTGTGTCCCTGATTAATAGAGGCCAGGATAGAGTTCTCCCCCAAAGTCCCAACAGTGGTGCTCACTACAGGGCCCCCCAAGTTCTCAGCAAGAGCTAAAATGGAACGAGGAGGGGCGGCCCCTGGCCTCTGACCCAAGAGGGCAAGCCAGGATGGGGGCTAATGGCCCCCAAAGCTAACCTGGGTGGCCAAGCCCAGGTTACCGGGGTGTCATCCCCAATGCCAGCTCTTATTCCAATGCCAGCCCCAGCGCTGATGATGACCCCAGCGCCAATGCCAGGTATCAACCCCAATGCTGGGACCTCCTCCCGATGCCAGCCACAGTGCCATTGCTGGGTGTCAACCCCAATGCCAGGACCTCCTCCTGATGCTAGCTCCCATGCTGATGCTGGCCCCAGTGCCAATTCCAGGTGCCATCCTGATGCTGGCCCCAGCCAGCCAATACCAGCTCTTATGCTGATGCAAGGGCCACTCCCTGATAACGCTCACCAGATCCCTTCATTGTGTCCATGCCAGCTACCTTGGCCATTCCACCCTGCTGCCCAGATATGGTGCCCCCACCTTGTCTCTGACCCCTAGTTGAGGATTGGAGGGGCTCTTTCAGGATTCTCCCTTTATTGGGGGAATCCTCAATTAGGGGTCACAACTCACCTATGGCAGGTGCTGGATTGGGCTCCCTATTAACTTGGGTTGAGCTCAATTTGAAGTATCAGGGATCAGGCCCTGATAATTAATTTATAATTCAAATTTGACACCAGTGACTAATACTGAGGATTTTGAAACTAAATCAGGTTGTGGCGAAATCCTTTTTGGTGCTTGCACCCCAATAAAATTACCCTTTCAGGCGCACCAGCAACTTATGCTGAGGATGCACCCATTACCCTTGTATTGTTTATATTATTCAGCTGCAGAAAATAATGCTGAGACTTTCCAAATCTTCCCTTTCCTGATCAAAGTCATATAAATACCTTGAGGATCAATTTAATGAATTTACCATTTCACACCTATCTCTTTTCCATTTTTAGCTTTACTTTGGGCCTTAATGGCCTATCAACTCGCTAAGGCTTTGGGCCTGATTAATAGGGGCCAGGATGGGTTTACTTCACTGAAGTCCTGACATATGCATAGATATAAAACTTTTTTATATTATGCATCCAATTCACTACATATTGTTTAAAAGTGTATAGTCTTAAATTTATACTTTTGGTATGTCAAAATTTGTGATTCATTCACCATTATAAGCTAATGTGGTTTGCTACTTGTATCTTGTGTTCACAATAAACAATAACAGTTATAACACCTAAATAATTACTCTATAGTAATATCTTATGATTTTAACTGGAGAGAAATTAAATGTTAGACCTTTTATCAGGACAGGATGCATCCTTAATCTAGCAAAGTTTCAATTATGCTTAGAGGTTAGCTTCATAAAATTACTATGTTGTTAAAAAAATATGTCTTTCTAGATTAGTTTCTTAATTAAAGCTTAATATACTATAAAAATTATAGTTTTACAGCAGAATAAGATACTTTTTTCCCTATAGAATATTTATAAATTTTTATGATGAACCAATTTAATATAGACAGGTAAACAGAAAATAGTATAAAATAGACAAGACTAGTTAATTTATACAAGAGGTTTAAATTATTTGCAATATACAAAATAGTTTAAACCTGGAAAAATGGTTATAGGGAAGCTTTCTGAGTTAAAATAATAAATGACATTATAGATGTACATAAGGTAGACTACCTATCTAATAAATCGAATTTGTTTCTACTAAGGTTCAAAAACCTATGATAAACAAGCAAACTACAGTCCCATTAAAGGATAAGGCGCAGAGTCCTAAGAGCTAATTTTCCTAAAAATCTTAGAAGATATATATTAGTGCTTACATCTAAAAGATCAAGTTGTTTCAGATTCTTCTAGTGTAAAGGAGAGTACATTATTCTCTATAATTTTAAGGTAGCTATGAAGTCATCTGTGAAGCATCTAACTTCTTATAATTAATCTTTAACTGAGTTACCCATATGAAAGAAATACATACCCCCAATAAACTAGCTTATTGCTTATTTGGAGCATCAAAGTGTTACAATGGATATAAATTTGCTTTCTTTTAAAAATTTTGATGAGAAGCTAACTCCATCCCCTTTTAGTTGATTTTACAGGAGTCTTTTTCCATTTAGGTTCTGCTTTATTGCATCTATCTGGTGTATTAGATGGTGCTGAACCTCATAAATGTGTGGCCAGGGTACTCTTACAACATGGAGTATCCCACATAGGATTAGCGCTCACACAGATGGTTGTTCCCTTAGTGCTCAATCACTTTGGCCCAATGATCTCAATTTGAAGAAGCTCTGTGGGATATTCTGTCACAGTTATGTTGGACCAAAATTAACTATTAGTACATTCTGAAATTTTTTTTAATTCCAAGGATACAATAAGATTAAAGCATAAAGACATAAGTTGCAGACAATGCTATACTGTGTCATTGCTTGAAATATTAGTGCCAAAATTCCTTCCAAAACATAATGAGAAAATTAACACTAACATAAAAGCAATGAGTAATAAAAATGCAGGTTATAAGTTTATCTCCTTATCAAAAAGGATAAACTATTCATCTATTACTAGTTCAGACCTTATTCACTTTACCAAAAAAGGTATAATATATTAATTCTAGATAAATATTAGGCCCTAAATCACTCACATATCATTATGCTATCTCAAATCTCATTATATAGGATTATTTTTGAGGGGCCACTCATACTAGAATTGATATTTAAGTTATTCCAAGTTGTCAGGAGATTATCTATAATTCTCCAGTTCAGAGCGTGGTGGTGCTTGATACACAGGTCCAACGCAAGGGAACTAGTCATCAGTAATTCAAGTAGAAGAGCCCAGCAGAGAGTGCTTGGGCTAAAGTGACATAGGGCACGGGTGGTTAACCCAGAGAACATTAATAAAGATCATAAAATCAATAAAACTTGGCTTTGTCTCAAAGGGGAGTTCATATCCAAGCTTTGACCAGGGTTAGAGTACATGGGTGACTCAGTATGGAGGGAAACTGAGCTTCCCAGCGGTGTACCTGGTGCTATTGTAATATTCACGCAAATAAAACAGCTAACATGTTATGAGACCTCCTCAAAAGGTTCACGCACAGGTTCACCCAAGCTACATAATTGTTTTTAAAAAACTGTAAACAAACGGTGTATTTAATATATGGAAGATGACCAATGAGAAAGGTTGGTCATGAGCAAACATATTTAAGCCAACTTGGGAAAATTTTTTATGGAAGAAAGTGGTACTAAGCCTTGGTGAACCAACAAGTGCGCTCCCATATGACTGAATATCATACTTATAAATTGGCCTTACTCAAGTAATCTATTGAAGTTGAGCCTGACTTGGGTTAATAAATTCATAAATTGAACGGTTTTTGACCCCCATTTACTGATGAACTGAATTGAGCCATTGTCATTGAGTTTTTCACATCCATTTTAATGCAAGAGCCAAAACAAGGGGCTGAACGTTATTCACCTCATTTGTACCAACCTGGGCATACCTGGACTTTACCCAGCATTATCCAAGGTGTGCTTGAGGCCAAAAAGGTCCTTAAACTTAACCTTTTGGACCTCCTGCCGCCAATCCTTGTCCTTTCTGTTGGTGCCCTCAATAATTTCATGTAAACATGACATTACCCTCTTATCTTTTTTGGGCTACATTTCCCCTTCAGGGCAATTTGCTAAAGAAATGTTTTTGTGGGCAGGGGCTAAATCCATGGTTGAATGGATTGATTGGACTTTGATCCTGCAGCCTCAGGGAAACGCTCTTGGAATGCACTAAACTAGGTCTTAAGCATGGGTGCAGTATTGCTCTGTGACCCAACTGTTCTCTGCTGTGTCAAATCCCTACCAGAATACAAGATACTCAAGTATTCTTCTTACCCAATGGGAGGCTACAATCTCCTCCACTTCCCACTCTGGCTTCCCATCCACGAGATAAGCCTCAGGAGTCTCTGGTGGGGGGCCCTCAGACAACGTAAACTTGCTTTCATGAAAGACTGAAAAGATTCGAAATGAGGTGTGGAAATCTAACTGGTATGAGGCGTGGCCCACCTTTCTGACAACGCAATATGGTCCAATCCTCTTTGTTCAGTTTTTTACATGGTTGCTAGATAGGGATGTTTTTAGCATCCAGCATCAAGAGATCTCCTTCCTTGTACGCAGGTCAAACCCATCTCTTACCATCAGCATGCTCCTTGTAGGCCTCCATGGCCACATCTAAATTCGTGCTCACCCCTTGTACTTTCTTGATCATTTTTGCAAAGTAAACCAACACTTAACCTTGGATCCACAACTGGGCTCCAGGTTGAAGGCGGTATTGAAGCCATAGTTGGTGAAGAAGTGGGAACAACTGATTGATGCATGTTGTGCATTGTTATAACTGAATTGGGCCATGGGAGATGGGAAACACAATCTGAGTGATCTGTGGTGGTGCAACACTGCAAGAACTGTTAGAAGCACTGGTTCACTCATTCAGTCTGCCCATCTAATTGTGGGTGATAGGCGGTTGAATGGCATGGCCGGATTTGCAGAAACTTACACAACTATTCCCAAAAGATAGAGGTAAACTGGGGCCCCCAATTTCTAATAATTTCTTGAGGGACCCTGTGAAGGGCGAACACATTAACAAACAGCCTAGTCATCACCGCCTCAGTGATTGTGGTTCTGCAAGGGATAAAGTGGGCTAACTTTGTAAAACGGTCCACCACCACCATGATAGCATCATAGCCATCAGTCCTAGGTAATTTGACAATAAAATCAACTGATAGGGAAGTCAAAGGACCATCAGCTTTTGAACTGGTATCAAAACCCTGCTAAAATTTGAAGATTCGGTTTTATTTGGTTGCAGACTAAGCACTCTTTACAATATCTGCCTACCTGAGCGGCTAATTCCTTCCAATTGTAAGTGCGGAAGATAAGCTCAAGGGTCTTTGCCTTCCCAGGATGACCAACAGTACCTCTGTCATGATGGTCCTGGATAAATTCCAAATGAAGTGGTCTAACAGGAACCTATAGGCGCCCCTAATACCACACCATCATCCTTAAAGTGATATCCTTGGTTGTATACTCCTGCTTCACCGCGCTCTTAGCAAGGACCATAGCATATTTGGCTGACAAATGCTGGGAAAGGACTACTTTTCTTAACATACCATTTTTCTCCACATTCTCCAGATGAGCAAGCGCTGGCACGTTGGACAAGGGAGATGGAAGTTGAGGCATAAGCTTACCCGGTGGAACCATCAAATGGACATTATGAACCT
The DNA here is from genome assembly GCA_022478985.1 of Massospora cicadina. Lineage (NCBI taxonomy): Eukaryota > Fungi > Entomophthoromycota > Entomophthoromycetes > Entomophthorales > Entomophthoraceae > Massospora > Massospora cicadina. The sequence continues at coordinate 90,864 of JAKSZP010007985.1, read as the reverse complement.
CTACCTCCTCAGGACCAGGAGCTAGTGCAGGTTTATGGCTCAAAGCATCCACCAAACCATTCTTCTTGCTCTTTGTAAACTCATAAGAAAATGCAAATTGGGCAAGGGTATCATGCCAGTGGGTTTGTCATGGGGTTAAGACATGAGATGTGCGGTAGTACAGTAAGGCATGGTATTCTGCACATATGCAGAAGGGTTGGGATCAGCCATGCAAGTGATGGCGTCAATAGGTCAGCACCTCAACCAATACTAATAAATCTTTATCATACATAGCGTAGTTTAACTCTGATAGAGACATCTTTCTGAAAAATATCCTACCGGATGCTCTATTCCATCTTTGCCTACTTATAACAGGGCCGCCGCTATGGCGAAGTTGGAGGCATCTGAAGCAACAATAAACTATTTATTGGGGTTGAAGTGGCGAAGAACAGACCTGTAGACAGCAAAGTACACTTTACTGCTTGGAAGGCATCCTGCAAAGTTGGGGACCACTGGAGTACTTTTGCCCCACTCGCCTTATACAAAGGCGCTGCAACTTCAGAAAGGTTTATTTGTGAACTTCTGAAGCACGTAAACGTTCCCAAAAGCTCCTCAATTCCTTAACCAAAGTTGGAGTGGGCCACTCATGAATCGCCTTCTCCTTGTCTGGTGTTATCATGTGCACTTGGTCAAACACAACGTTTCCCAGGAAGGTGAACTGGGACTTAAAGAACTTACACTTACTAATTTTCAGCGTAAGATTGGCAGCCCTCAAACGCTCCACCACCTGCCAAAGGTGTACTGCATGGGACTCATTGTCAGGGGAAAATACCAACTTATCATCCATTTAAGCTTCCGCGCATACCTCCAGCAGGTCCACCAAAGCTGCATCAATATGAAATTGAAAGATAGCAGGGGCATTTTTAAGCCCAAAGGGCATAATCCGAAATTAGAGATTTTTTTCTGGTATGGAATGCAGTCAACCACTCCTGGCCCTTCTTGATACGGATCTGATTGAACGCGTTTAAACAATCCAGCTTGGTTAAAACTCCCGCCTTCTACACATAGCTTGCAATCTGTGAGTCCAGTGGGATGGGACGTAAGTCTGTTACTGTGACGTTGTTGAGATTCCCATAATCTACGCATGGGCATAAAGTACCATTAGCCTTCTCTACAAAGAGAAATGGGGAACATACAGGGGAGGTTCGCTGAAAAGTTACGCCTTAGGCTAACTGCTTCTTAACCCACACATCTAAGGCCGCTTCCTCCCATACAGTCAATGGATAAATCGGGGAAGATATACGCACCAGATTAATGGTGAGCTTGAACTCGCAATCAAACTCTGAATGAGCTGGTAGTAGATTGGCTGAAGCCGCATCAAACGAAGATTCTAACCTCTCCAAACAGGAAGGTATGGGAACCTCCAAAGAGGGCTTCAGCATCGGAGCAAAGCTGAGTGTGTGAATATTGGTCCATTGGGGCTAATCACCCTGAATGTTGGCTTAAGACAAAGTAATACCTAACTTGTGACCATTCTTCAAAGTTAAGGACAGGATATTTTCTTTCAAGTTGGTTCTGACGCCAAAGTTTTCAAAAACTCTACACCCAAAATGATGGGGTACAAGAGGTTTTTGTTATCTTGAAAGTGGTTGGACAAATAATATTTACCAACTTGATAATCCACTATCCTCATAATTCTCAGCGTGATTGTACCATGGAATCCCATCCTCTAACTACACCACCGGTTAAGTAACTTAGCTCAAGGTAGTTGTCTAGGTCTTGGTCAATAAAATTCTCTAGGGCTCCAGTATCCACCAAAAAGGTTGTGCTAATCTTCCCTAAAGGGGATGAAAGAGTAGCAGTCAATTAAAAATAACCTGAATGGTCTTTATTTAGAGCAGAATGCGCCAACCCTTCACTACAAACTCTTCTTCAGGGTCTATCATACCCCCAAGATACGTTTTTTGCATCATAAAAATGAAGAGTGATATTTGGCCACTCTTACTCCTGAGGTCACATATCATACCATATCTTCAGCAACTGCATAAACGTTTTTATATTAATATAATATATTTGAGGTGGGTTTGCCTTGGGACAAATATACCACACCGAGAAATAAAAGTTTTTATACTATAATAACAACTCCTTCTCCACCTCATGGGTTCTGCGGATCATGGTGGTAGTCAAGCGTGGGTTTTCTGGTAAATTTGATACATTGAAATATGGTCCAAATCTAATCCATAAGAGAAGATATATGGCTCTGTTGTATATATGAAACGTCATTATAAAATGCGTTCTGTTCTTCAAACAAACCATACCCTTTTTTTGACAGGTTTTATGACGTTATCCAAGGCCATCACCACTAGGCCCTCCATCGAGGATATTGCCTGTAAAGTCCAAACGTGGTGCCATAGAAAAACCAGTTTATTTGTTGACTTTATAAAATTTGATGGAAAATCGGGGAACCATGACTCTTAGATCATGAAGCGACTGTATCCACCAGGTATGAGCAAGAAGGGGTTGGTACTTCCCAGTCAGAGACAGCAAGAATAACACTGAAATGCTTCATTTATTGGCAAAATGAGAAAATGGAGGTGAGCCCTGCAGCAGCCATGACTAACAGCTGGTGCATCCCAATTTCACTTTGCAAAAGTCCCAAGTTTAAAAAGTTTATGCATGTAAGGAAAAAAGGTTGGTCGTCTAATGTCTTCATAGTATCTATAACTCTCCAGATCCCTGCGTAGTGGTGCTTGATGCACAGGTCCAACTCAAGGGAATTAGGCCTCAGTATTTCAAGAAAAATCCAAGAAGAGGGTTCTTGGGCTAAAGTGGCATAGGGCGAAGATGGTTAACCAGTGAACATTAATAAAGATCATTAAATCAACAAAACTTGGATGTGTCTAAGAGGAGAGTTCTATCCAAAGCTTTGACCAAGGTTAATTTACACGGATGACTCAGTATGGAGGGAAACTGAGCTGCCCAACGGTGTACCTGATTTATTTAACCGAGGTAAGCTGCCCAGGGGACAGACATTACTAAAACGCAAAACCTAACAAAAAAATCCTCACCAAATAAAATGAATATACTGCCCAAAATGAGCGTATGACACACATAAAATGCAAACACAACCAACCAGGTGGGACAGCGGGAACAGATTTATCCTATCATGGCGGAAGAAGAGGGGGATCAGGGGGCTCATCATCGGCCTCTACTTAACCCCAAAGCAGGGCACATGCTATGGTGGAGAGCAGGGGTGTCAGGGCATCAGCGGGATGTGGAGATAAATTCTGATAATCGGGGTGGCAGGAATACAGATGTTGTACATAAGAGTTCTGACATATCTTGCCAAAGCTGCTTCAGCTTTTGTGCATGCGTTGGGTAGCTTTATGAACGTGGCAGTAATGGTGCTAGTAATCTTTAATTTGGGATTGTGCTACCACTGCCACATACTGGATGGCGTCATTGGTGGCTTTGTGAGCTTTGACCAACAAATTTTTTTGAAGCTTATTAGCAGTGGAGTGAATAATGGGAGGAGGGATTCCTCATGTGAGTATCGCCACTGATTTGGCAGCAGCTTTGCGGAATGGATGACAATTTGGCTTTAACATTGCTTTGACAGCCAGCTAGTGGTTGCTGTGGAACGTTTTGGCGTTTTTCTAGGGGTTTATAAATGAGGGGGTAGCTCACCATCATGGTCAATAAACACAAACCACTCAATTTGGATATTGCGGTCTTAGGTTATATTCCTAGACTCATCAATTTCAGACAATAGATCCCAAGTATTTTAGTTAAATTTAATTGGGGAGTTGGTAAATTCCTGAGGTTTGGTTGGTTCACTGGAGGATGCATGGGATTGAACTGGGTTCCAATTATGTTCTTGATTAGATGGAGCATTTGTGGCACTGGGGCGAGAAGGAGGATGATTGGTGGCTGTTGGCGCAGCTGCAGCAACAGACTTTGGGGGTGGGAAGTAGGACCATACCCCATACTGAAGCTGGCATGGGGTGGGTGGCAGATTGGAAGCCAGCGGATGAAAAATCAGAGCCGTTGGAAGCAGCTAGGGATGGGCGCTTGCATTTCATGTGGTACAACTCGATACAGGATGGACAGATCATCCATCCGCCCTCAATGTGGGCCCAGAATGGATGGTCAGGGGCAGAGGGGATGACAGCGTGAGGGTCGACAAGGCAATTTTATTTGATTCAGGACTAATTGTGGCATATGCCCAAGTCCCAGAAAGGCGTGTGGACTCATTTGGGACTATAAATTGCAAGTTGAGGTTGGAATCATAGGCTTCAAACCTTCCAGCTCCTGGTGGAGCACTTTGGGGGAGAGGTGGGTGGGCAAACCAGCGAACTGAACCACCAAAGTGGTATCCACTAGGAGCAGGGTCCAAATTGTGGGAAAGGGGTACCCTGGAATACCAGAAACACATTTGCAGCAGCGGCGGCGTTGGCTTCACAGGGAAGCCGATATTGAAATACCCCTTATAGGGGAGGAAATTTATAAAGTTTTGGCAAGAGTCATCACCACCTGAGCCATTTTGATAATAGCTTGGTCGTGGTAAGGGAAAAGTTTCCCATAGTCGAAACTAAGGACAAAATGCATTTTGCTTCAGAGGAGCACCAGGGGGCAATGAGGTACCACTTGGGTATGAGTGAGGTGGGTGTCAAGATCCTTGGAAGGAACGAATTGTCTCAGGGGTTTGGTATGACTGGGCAAGCCATCCAAGCGCATTTTCCAGTTGGACAGAAAATGGCAGGGGAGTTTTGCCTCTGCCCCACACTGGGGCAGCCAGCGGGGAATCTGATGACATCAGAGCAAAACTATAGCAGGTGATCAAGATTTACTTTTTGTATAATTTTCTCAGAAAGTTACGCCAAGCGGAAGAAGTAGTCCAGAGGTGTACCTGATACTATTATAATATAAAAAGCAAATAAAACAGTTAACGTGTCATGAGACTTCCTCAAAGAGGTCCATGCACAGGTTCACCCAAGTCCACATAAATTGTAAAAAAAAACTGTAAACAAATGGGGTATCATTATAGGGAAGATGACCAATGAAAAATGTTGGTCATGAGCAAACATTTTAAGCCAACTTGGGGAAATCTTCATTTGGAGAAATTGCAAAAAAGCCTTAGTATACCAATAAGTTCACGCTCCCATCTGACTGGTTCATACTTCAAATTTGACCTTAATCTAGTGATTGTTTGAAGTTGAGCCTGACCTGAGTTAGTAATTTCATAAATTTGAACAGTTTTTAAAACCCCCATTCACTGATGAACTGTGTTAAGCTGTTGTCATTGAGTAATTAACTTTTTCTTTTTTTTATGCAAAAGCCAAAACAATAGCTGAGCGTTATGCACCTCACTTGCACCAACCTGGGCATACCTGACTTGTACCCAGCGTTATTCAAGGTGTGATTGAGGTCAGAAAGGTCCTGAAGCTTAATCTTTTGGACCTCCTACCGCCCATATTTGTCCTTGCTGTAGGTGCCCTCAATAAGGTCATGTAAACATGACACAAGTAATGTCTTATCCCAAAAGTTACATTTCATCTTATTTTGGGTTATTTAGAATTTTAGAATTTATTGCAGGGAAGGCTGACCAGGGGATGGACACTTCCAAAAAGACATAAATAAAATGGAACGTAGAACAGGGGAGGCACCCCAGAGAAGCAATGCTATCTCCTGTAGCCAGCAGGAACGCCACTACAGGGAGGAGGGGAACGTGCAAAGGGTCCAAAACCACAATTGAGCACATGTGCATGAAGGGGTCCGAGTTGATGAACCAAATGGGAACCAGGAGGAGACCAACTGATAGCAACGCAGTGGGAGATATCCAAACATTCACGCTTGAAAGTGGTCTACTAAGTGGGACCAGAGCCGGTGGATGGCTTCTGGGAGGGTGGGGGTGGAGCCTGCAATGGCATCCAAGACAATAGTTTGGAGGTTCACATGGCGATTGCAACCACCAGAGCATGGAGGGAGGGTGGGAGAGGGGAGATCATAGATAAAGCAAACATATCTCTAGATAAACTGAAGGGATGTGTCTGATCCTGGCCAAGCAGACGTTGCACCTCGCGCCATATCGCTTTAGAGGAAGGCACTTCTCCAGGCGGCGAAACAGCGTTCCATACTGACCACACACGATGCAGGATGAGTGTAAAGCGTTAGAGCGCTCAGCTTACAGTACACCCGCCTCTGACATCGCCACACATGGGAACGGACATGAGGCAGCAGCAGAGGGTGGTGGGTGTATTTCCAGATTGTCTTCTGGGTTTCAAGGGAATAAGGAATGTCCATCATGTCCAGGTAGTCCAACCTGGATAGAACATGGGACCGTGTGGGTATTATTCCGTCCAGAATGGGTAGCCCCTGTACCTCCTTTGTGAACCAAGGAGAGGGGCGCCCTCTCTGGGCTGTGTGCCCACAAATACGGATTTTCTGCTCAGCGCTCCGCGTGGAGAGAAGGATTCATTTGAAGTGGGGTGCAGTACCATGAGGACCAGCGGCCAAAGGGTGGGGAGCCAGATATTTCAAGGAGTGAGGGTGTGATGGAATGGAAAGGCCCAGGGCGTGGGAGAAGTTGGAGCGGGCCGTGAGGGACCAGTGTTGGGAGGGGATCATAGGATATGGTGATGGCCGCGATCCAGGTGCCCAGTATCTTTGCAGCATGGGCCTCAAAGTCGAGCAGGCCCATGCCACCACTATGGCGAGGGCCAAACATGACCTCAAGACGCACTGGCGGTAGGCGGCCTGACCAGAGCCATCCTTGTAGAAGGGCATACAGAGATTTAAAAAAACCTGGGAGAAGGCGATGTTGTGGGCTCCAAACCAAACTTTGGAGAGGAGCATAGAGTTGGCTAGAACAACCCTGCCAGTAAGGGAAGTAGGGTGGGCTCTGAGGGAGGCTACGCGCTTCATCACGTTATCCAGAATATGGTTTTCCATCATTGAAAAGGCATACCCGCCTGCCTCCAACCACACTACCAAATGGTGGATGGGCCCAACGGTGGGGCGCTGCATGAAGGGGAGCACAAGTGGGGCGGTGTGGGGTGGGCAGGGTAACAGGCACGTGTGCGAGCAGATGAGCCGGGCTGGAAACAGGCCGCTGAGGCCCAGAGGGTTTGATACCAACTAAGGAGGATGATTTTAGTTTTGGAGGCGTTTAATGCAGCGTTACTTACCCGGGAGTAAACCTGGATAAGGGCTTCAAGCACGCGTGTATCATGATTATTAGACACCCCAACCACACAATCATCAGCGAATGCCATCATCTTGACTGGTGCTTGCCTTTCACATGGACCCCAGTGAGGCGGCATTTACGTTCTAAAGTAGTGGGTCAAGGCTGAAGTTATATAAGAAAGGGCTAAGGGGGTCCCCTTGGCGTAGGCCCCTTTGAGGGCGGATTACTTCCGTGAGGAAGCCGGGGCCATGCTATGCCATTGTCACAGATTCTGTCATCAGCATCACCCAGCTGATGAAGTGGAGGGGGGTAGGCGGAATTGGTGTAGGCAGACCCTGAGGTATTCCCAGTTTACTCTATCATAGGACTTCTGTTGGTCCAAAAATACAAGTGCCCCAGAGGCCTTGGACTGGCATGCGTTAGCCACAGAGTGCACGTTGTCCCAAATTGACCTTCTGGGTATGAAACTGAATTGTTCTGGGGAGATGTTGGCAGATGCTACAATCCCTAGATGGTTAGCCATATTTTTAGTTAAAATTTTAGTATCCATGTTAGTTAGAGAAATGGGGCGCTAGTTGGCTAGGTCTAGCTTATCCCCTTTCTTAAATAGCGTAATGGTGTAGGCCTCTTGCCCTCCTGGTAGAAGGCTCTGGTTAAGGGAGGCAAGCAACATTGGGGATAAATACTTGAGGTACTTCTTATAGAACTCATATGGAATGCCATCAGGGCCGGGGCATTTCCAATTTGGTGCACCGCAGATGGCGTACCAGAGTTCGTCTGGAGTAATCAAATTCATTAACTCTGGGTAGCAGGAAATGCTGCGGATGTGAGTGCTATTGAGAAATTTTGCCATTTCAGCTGGCGGAATTGGTTCAGATCAGTAAAACTCAGAGTAATAATTTTGTATCTCAATTACTACTTTGGCTGGCTTATCCATGACAGAATTATCTGGCTTTTGCACCTGTGTGCAGGCCAAGCTCTGGCGCGGTGTGAAGAATTTTGGAAAAAAATAAGCGGAGCATGTGTCACCCACTGTAATGTGTATAGCCCTGTATTGAACAAAACCTGATGTTTGTGTTGCCTCTCAAGCGCGTTGAGGTGGGCGGCTGCTTCTTCCCACTTACAGCCCCAAGCAGGTCTGTAGCCCGTGGCCAGGATGTTGGACTCCAGGTGGGCTAGCTCCGCCAGAGCGCGTGAGATGATGGCTGAGGTAGAGCGTGAGTGGCGGGAGGAGAGGTGGCGAGCATGGCAGATCATGTCCGCTTTGAAGGCTGACCAGGTGGAAATTGGGTCAGCGCAAAACAGTGTGATAAACTCCTGTGCTGAAGGTGGATTCCACCCATGTGGAAAATCTTGGCGACATGAGTTTGGGTGGGCGAAGTTTGCACCAGTGCGGAGCCTGAGCCACTGGGTCAGGTAGGTAGAAGGTGATCGAGATCAGCCTGTGATTGGAGAAATTGATTTTTGACGTGCGGAAGTGGGAAATCTGGGTACAAAATTTCATTGGCTTGAGGATAAGGTCGATGCAGGACATGGACCTTAACTGGCTGTTGTGGATGTGTGGGTGCAACATGTTCTCGAGTAGCAGAGCATGGTGTGGCAGTGCATCAAACAACCCTAGGGTGACCTTTAGTAAATGAAGTTCTATGTGGCCCTGGGGTGGGGAGGGTGAGGGAGGCCAGCGGTCAGTGGATGGGTCCAACCAACAGTTCATATTGCTGACTAAAAAAGGGTCAGGGGGTAGCGTAAGGGATTTGACCAATGAGAAAAATTCCTGACGCTCTCATGCACAGGTTGGGGCATAGATGTTGACAATAGCATGCGCCACGTCAGCCCACAAAAATTTGACCATGAAGACTCAGCCATTAAGGAAGGATTCAGATGATAAAAATTTGAAAGTTTGTTTTTTTGAACAAGAACCCCACAGTGCTCAGACCAGATGGACAGGTATGGGAGGAGCATGGTTTTCCAAGAATCCTCAGAACCGCGTGGACAGTGGGACTCCTGGATGGCTAGGATGTCCATGGGTAAATTATTTTATAATAAACTCAGTTTCCTAGCCTGGGATGGTGAGGCCTTGAGTCCGGTGATGTTCAACATCCCTAAAGTAAAGGCTCCCCCCATCACACCTTAGGTGCGAGGGGAAGGGCACCTGGGCCCTTCAGCCTCCTCATGATCCTCACGGCGCTTCTCAGCACTTTGGGTGTGTGCAGTAACATAGTCGGAAGAGTGGGTGAGTTTGGCAGTTGGGTTTACGTTGGTTTTAGCCTTCACTTTTGGTTTCCCCGCTGCATATCAATTTTTTTGCAGTGCGCTCGAGTGAGGTGCACCATTGGTTGAATTAAAATTTTTTTCAGGCAGTCTGGAGATTGAATTGGTTCCAATCAAGGCTTGGGCGCAAAGGTCAGGTGAGATCGAGTCGCCCATCAGATCCTTGGATTGGGTGGCCCAATCAGCTTGTGAAGCCCTATCTGATTGGTTGAAAGATTCCTGAGCTGCTTCCACCACAAAGGTCTCAATGTCCTCCTGGCGTTGGGAGTTTAGGATAGCAGAGGCGACCTTGGCCGCCTCCTTGGCCGCGGCCCTGCAGGCCTGCTTGGCCTTCTTCCACTCTTGAGGGGATATTGGCTTTACTAGTAAGTAGCAGCCTTGTGCTCCCCAAGGGAAGGTCTCTTTAGTATCAGTGGTTGGTTCATAGTGGGCCTCGCCATTGTTCATGGCTTCCAAGGGGTGTTTTTTGGAATATGATGCCCTCCTTTGTGGGGCAAGCATGTGCCTTATGGCCAAACACATCACAGTGGGTGCAGATGGGGGGCGCTGTCCACGGTGACCTGGAAAGGGTGGGTGGTATGCCCCTCAGTATTGATATAAGTGGAGTGTGGGATCTGGGTTAGATCATTCACTATCTCCTCAGTTGGGGCCTTAACTGCGATGGCTTTTCCAGTGCACAGGTGCGGCATCAGCATAAAGCGTTGCATCTTGAGGGATTGAATTTCGCCATATATGGCGAGCCCATCCTTCAGGTGTTGTTCTAGTATGGCGCGTTTGACCGTAGTAGGCAGAAAGTCAAAGGTGAGAAAAATTTGGTTGGATTTTGTCCATCTGGTGCGCTTAGTTTTGATGACCCGCTGCCCTTTGGGGAGGTCAATTACAACGCGCACCACAGCAGCTTTGTCCGCTGCCTCCTTACTTTCAAAACTGAGATCCAGCCAATTACATGACATGGAGTGGGGTGCTACATACACCGCATTTGGGAAATGAATGTGTACATCTCCACAAAACTTTTCTCACAGCGCCATTTGTTGAATATCCAGGAACACCTGAACTCCGTATTCCACCAACAAAAGTGGTTGAGAGTGTGGCATATTGATGTACTGGTAGCATCGCACCTGCCAAGCTAGAATTTCTGAGGAAATGGTAACTACAAGTTTTTTTGTTTTTGTCTAATATGCTGGATTCTCTGGGGCGTTTGCAAAAGTTGTAAGTTGCGAAACCCCCTTTGCCTTTTACCTTACTTGCCCAACTGCTCCCTGACATGGGCGCAAACTAATCTCCTTGGTGAGATTATCAAACTAAGGTCAGTCTTGAATTAGATTTTTGCAAAAGTGATTGCAACAAGAAAGAAAAGTTTATTTTGGGTTATATAATCCATAAACAAATCAACTTTGAGAAATTTAGCATATAAGTTATTATAGAATTAGGATGTGCCACCAAAAGCCATTTATAATCTCAGATGAGTTTAAAAATGCTGTGAAGAAGAACTTTAAAAAGCAATATATAATAAAGATGCTGTTGATCAAACACTAACTTCTGAGCTAATAATTTCCCATTTATTTAACTTATATATATAAAATTGATTAGGAGTTTAAGTTATATTTCTCAATAATCTGATTTAATATTGGCAAATTTTAATATAAATCTTTTTGTTATTTTATATCTGAAAAAATAGCTGCTTTTTACTTCCTCTTAACTATGTTTAATACATTAACCACAATTAATCCTGATGCAGGAGCATCCAGTGACAACATTTATAAAAATAGAATTGATGGATTTTAGATACTACAAAAGATATAAATTACTTTTTTATATTGAGGCGGCCATAGGACCTACAAATTAAACGTTAATCTATGTTTTCATAGCTCATGTAATAATTGTTTAAGCATGGAAAAATTGCATGTTTTTTTAATAATGCCAAACTCATAAATACTAAGCTTTAACTTTAGTTTGATGATAGATCAAATATAGCTTAATAAGTCTTCTATAATTTGATGTCAATAGTTTTCTAAAAGTACCTAAGCGTATATTTTTGTAGAAATTAGGCATATGTTCCTTACCTAAAATATCGCCAACTCATTTTTAAATTTTATAATAACCAGAAGTATATTATTTTAATTTCATTATGATTCCCAATTATAGCTAAGACATAAACCTTGCAGCCAATAAACTCTTAAGGATATACATTGACAAAATCTATAAAAGGGTTGGATGGTGTGTTAGTAAGAATAAAACTACCAACCTGAAGGTGAAAGTTCTATCTGCCTTTCATGTATAGATCAGGGTGTCAACCAAAGTTTCTATAGTTGGTAGTATGTTAGCCAGCTAAAAAACTACCCATAGTGTAAAATGCTATATTTTAGTCCCAATCCTGAGGTAAAAAATTTCTTTAACAAAGTTAATTCTGTTTATGTTTCTTTATAGAATTTTGGCCAAATTAGGATCAAAATGCTTGGATTATATCTATGGCAATCCATGTTTCTGTTTATGGTTTCTTATTGACATTTTTCATTAATTTTAGTAACATTCATTCCCTGGTCATCTTATTTCAAATAAACTAAATATGACATTTTTCACGATATTTACTGATGTAAATTGCAAGGATAAGCATGAAGGGTCTAAGATAAAGAGTGTCAAGTTAGCTACCTTGCCTGACATAAAACTTACCTTGGACCAAAGCTGAGTAAGGGCCAGAGATTCCAGGTTTGTGTTAAGGACTCACATGATGCATTTATTGATCTTACATCTATGGCTTTAAAAGCTACATGTTATAATACCTGAATAAATAATCTCTTAAATTTGATTTCAGGATTAGAAATTAATTACCATATAATATAATAGTACTGTTAATTCTTAAAGTTTAGGCTTGATTCCGCCGATTCAGTTTGCACAGGGTATTAGCCACTGAGCAACCAAATTGGATGATATGAGGATTGATGACTTCTTAATAAAACTCAATAAAATATGTATGGAGCTATCACCCCTTATTTCTACATTTATTTTAATAAAAATTGCAGACTTATCTGCACTCACATATCACCCATAAAAAACTAATCCTTTAATCTTCCATATGAATCTTTATATCTCATTTCCCCAAGTTGGATGCATCCTCAAATTGGTAATCTTCTATTCTTCTTCCCATTTTGAATTACTCTCGTTTGCATCAATTATTGGCATAAATCCTCTTGATTTGCCAAATGGTTGTCATTTTGCTCAATTATAAATCATATATCCCTTTTTTCATAAATCTTGAGACTTGTCTCAATCCCCCTCCGATCTGCAAATATAGGTAGCATATTGTCCAGTCCTATCAACATCCTGACATTACCACCCCTTTGACTGGACGATAGGCTTTTACTGTTTATAGGATCTGAGGAGCTTCGCGTGGACTCCATTGATAATCCAACCCCCAGCAGGTTCCTTAATAGTGTAGACATCCATGCCAGTCTTCTTGATTATCTCAAATGGGCTGGCCCAAATGTTAGAGAGCTTATTTTTCCGCCCAAATCTGTGCTGGTCGTGGAATAAAATGTGGTACCCCACAGCAAACAGCGGAAGTCCACTCCATCACTTCTGGTTAGCGGCCTGATTGAAAATCTTTTTGGCCAAACTAGTGGAGTAGGCTTCTGTTTGCAGCTTGATCAATGTATCCATAAGAGTCTCCAAATATCGCTGGGGATTCACACCACCAGTGTCCGAAACACGAATATAGCAAGGCAGCAAGACCCAGATGTCAACTATACAGTAGTTGAAATGGGCTTTTACCAGTGGCCAAATGATAACAATATTATATGCAAACACAGCAGCAGGTAGAAGGGCACTCCATTATGAGGGCCAATCTGTTACCAATTTGCGGAGTATGTTCACTAAGGTTATTTTGACTCGCTCCAACATCCCATCTGACTCCAGATGATAGGGGGTGATCAAAACCCCACAATTTGCTATCAGCTCATTCAACTTTGGTAGGATATTCAAAGTGAAGTTGGTTCCGTTATTCATCAGAATGAACTGTGGGCAGCCATGCCGCTGTATAACACACTCCATAATAAACTTGGCGGTGGTGACTGCGCCCAAGTCACTAATAGCCCTGGCCTCCATCTATCAGGTCAAATGATCAATGGCAACAATTATATACTTGGATTAATTGGCACTAGTCAGCAGAGGTCCCACTACATCAATAGAAACGTGCCATGCAAACTGGGGTTTGACTAGCTGGTATGTGGTTTTCTTGCGGAAAGGCTTTTCCACTTGACACTGATGGCAACAACTAACCGTTTCCAATACATCACAATGCATGCTCTCCCAGTACTATCAGGGTCATAAAAACTCCAGCGTTTTCCACAATCCTCCATGTCCTACAGCCTGATGAGCATCCATAATAATTGAGGGTCTAGACAAAGGTTTAGGAAAATTCAGCATCAAGTCTCTGGCTCACTTGCTTAGTTCTTCCCCTCATATAAAGATATCCTCCCTGATTTCATCTAACACCTTGATCACCTGCGGTGGCTCATCCTAGTATTTGTTCGCCACCATCTTCTCGTACATTATGTCAGCTAAATCTGCCATGATGGCAACCATTGGCAACCAAGAAAGACAATCCGCGTTTTGATGTTTTGCTCCCAGTTGATGTAAAATCTCAAAATCATATGCTTGAAGCTTCAGAGCCCAACATGCGAGCCATCCTTCCGGTTCATGAAGATTCTGTAGCCAGCACAAGGAAGCATGATCCATCACTACTTGGAATCGTACCCCATGCAAATATACCCAAAACTGTTTGTAAGCATAGATCACCGCTAAACACTCCCACTCAGTTACAGTGTAGTTTTAATTTGTGACAGTTCAAGCTTTGACTACATAATGTGACAGACTATTCCACGCCATCATCATCCTCCTGGGATAATACTGCCCCTATAGCAGCGAGGGATGCATTCATTTGTACTATGAACTGTTTGTCAAAAATGGGATATTGCAAAATGGGTGCAATTGCTAGCGCAGTTTGCAACACATCAAAAGCATTCTGGCATCGTTCTGTTCAATCAAATGAAGCATATTTCTTTAGAAACTCAAAAAGCGGGGCCCCAATGCAGCTGAAATTAGGAATGAACTGTCAGTAATACCCAACCATTCCCAGAAACACCTGAAGATCCCGCTTATTCCCTGGGAGATTCATCTTGCTTATTGATTCCACATTAGCCAACTGAAGTTTAAGCCCATTTATTTCCACAATGTATATGAGGTATTCCAATTGTTTTTTAAAGAAATGGCACTTCTGAGGCTTATTTTGATGTTAGTGGCAGCGAGGCGCTGAAACACTTGTTTTAAATGAGCCAGGTACTCTGTAAAAGTCTGCAAGAACACATTGTTGTCGTTAAGGTAAACTAGGACGCAGGACAGCTTTAATTCACCTAAAATAGTATTCATGACATGCTGGAACGTTGCGGGGGCATTACACAACCCTTGCGTCATGTGTGTCAGCTGGAACAACCCTCTTGAAGTGATAATCATACATTTCTCCTGTTCCACAAACGGCAACTCAATCTGCCAGTACCCCAAGATCAGATCCATGGCGAAAAAATAGTTCTCCCCACCCAATTGGTCTAATGCATCATCAATCTGCAGAAGAAGGTAGGAATCCTTCTTTATTATGTTATTGAGCTTTCAATAGTTAATAACCACTCGATTTGAGCCATCCTTTTTCTTTATGATGAGCTCAGGTGATGCCCATGGACTGTTTGATGGCTCTAGCATTCCTTGCACGATAAGTTTATCCACCTCATCGGAGAAAACCTCACTCCATCACTTTAAAACGTCTAATAGGTCGCGATCAAATGGGAGGGTGATCCCCATATCTATCCGATGTACAACCCCTTGAGCGCACCCCCTAAAACATGATCATCATGTGCAAAGATATCATGATACTTTTCAAATAGGGCCATAGACTTACCTTGCTGTTCTGCTGATAATCCCATAAGCTCTTCCTGCGGAACCATGGTCAATATGTCAAACAATGAACTTGCCAATAGTCTGAGATCCTCCCATGAGCCAAAATCATGAATACTGTGAACTTCCTCTATAGGAATTAAGTGTAGGTAAGCCACCTTGGTGCCGCCAGATTGTTATTGCCTTCTTCTGTAAGTTCCCTAGCAGCACTTTCACCTCTCCATTCCCATGTAGAAGTAACCCTGGAGCCACATTTGGTTCAAGCCATGAGTGCTGGCGAGGCGCCATAATTTCTCCATAAAGCCCCTTAAGGACATCGATTTCAAGCACAGTCCCTACTATGTTCTGGTGTCCAGAAGGTAGGCTCAAAGCGCGCGTTGCCCAAAGCGGGATCTCTTTGTACTCATATATTTGGTTGGGGAGGGCCTTGATCTTTCACTTCAAACGTCAATAACAAACAGAAATCACTATGTTGCTGTATTCTAGATTGATTTGACTTGAGCAGAATGGTTCCATTGGGATTTCACCAGAGGAAAAATATATGGGAATCTGTTGGCCAAACATAGTAAGAGTTTCTTCCGCCATATTTATTACAATGCCAAATTTCCTCATAAAAGCTGTGCTAATTAACATATCATAGTTGTTATTTGGCAAAAACACCTCTGGAGCGGACACCTGGACTGACCCAAATCATAAAGGCAATGAGCTATATGCTCCTTTAGACACAGTGTTGTGCATTCCTACGGTCCCATATACTACTCAATGGTCCACATCCAGTTTCAACATAAGTTTAGCCACCAACCGGTTGAAGACTATGTTCACAGGTGCTCCCATGTCTATGATAGCGCGGATTTTTGCGTTTTGAACAAAAATGGCGCAATAAGTACATTCCAATTAAGAAGAACCATCAGTATTTTTTACTTGTATATTTTAGGCTTTGTGCTATTCAAAAAGTAGGAAATTCCCTTGCCAACCTGAGGATACTCACTAGTGATTTTCTCCACCAGAAAGGCTACATTAACCCCTACTAAAGAGGCGACGTTCGTCAAGAGATCCGCGTTGATGGTGCCAGTCTGTTCCAGGATCTGACATGCATATGGCTTCTGCACGTCTTGGCGGAACTCGGGCCAATAGGGTGAACTTTTACTCTCAAAAGTGGAAGCAGGGGGCAACGAAAGCTGTTGTTATAATAAATCTTCTGATTGAGGTTCAACTTCTACCTGAAAAGACGTTTGGGAATTGTTAGGGACAAGTGAATTGGACTTAGCAGAGATAGAGCGTCCCATCTCTACTCTGCTTGAGCTTTTCCCTGATTGACTTTCTCAGTTGGCATTGCATACACTTGTGGTTTGGCAGGGCAATTGCCCACATGATGCCCTCTTCATCTGCACTGGAAGCAATTGTTCATAAAAGGTCTATGTATATAGCTTGTGGTGGATGACCAAGTTAGAAGTTGCTCGCATGGTTCCAAGGTCACAGGCGAACTGGTGAAGCGTACATGGGCTGAACTGGGACCACTGACTCATATGAGGGATGAATATGTTCCAGTGGCTGATAACTAGTCGCTGCAGTCTATATCGTAGAGGGGTTGGAGCGGGTGCAGCAGAGATTTTCTGGGCTACGTTGGGGGTGCTGATTGTGGCGGAGTGTTGACGTAAGGTATACATGATTCAAATAAGTCCAGTATCTCCATCCAACATGTGAGACATAGCATTAGATAGTTCCCAATGTGGTTTGTCAGCTGCCGTCATTGCTATACTAACATCCTCAGTGGATAAAATGTTAGCTCCAAGTAGGACGTGTGCTACCGCTAAAAACTGCTCAGAAAATTCTAACAGGGTCTCATCACGGTAAAACTGTATAGTCATAAAGTCAGCTTTCTGTTGGGACATCCTGGTAGTGCCCTCGAATAGCTGAACAACAATTGCCTTAACTTGTTCTTAGATACCATGCTATTTGGAAGATAGCAGGTAACTTGATCAGCGCTTTCCACGTCCAATGCAGACAGCAAAAGTTTTGCTTTTAGTTGATCAGTAGCCCCTTCCACAGCGAATTCAAAACGCTTAAATTAAATGTGTAGGTTCCCATCATGACTAAAAGGAGGTAATTTTTTGATATGAACAAATTTTCTTTGCTCTAGGTTCCTGCTGCAAGGAGCAGGTGAATTGGTTTTGGAGCAACTAAGGGAACTATCCCTTTGTGCATTATCATATAGATGGCCAGATGGACTTGAATCCGTCAAAAAGGACTTGGATGAAGTGGTGTCATGCGGGGGGTCCATCATACTGCCTAAGGGATATTTTTTTGCTGATCCATAGCATTCTTCCCCCAAATAGCCACTAACTGCCCCATTCCCCCCAGCTCTGGAACACCCCGTGAACTGTTTTTTGATCAACTGCTCCACTTTCACCAAATAGTATTTACATTATCCATCCTGAAGTTCTTGTTGCAGCGTTTCATAATGATATTGTAACTCCCAGTTGAATTCCCTCTCAACGTTCAGTTTTTATTCTACAGCTTATGCTTACAAAAAAACTTCACCAATTATGTTCTGCAGATGGAATTGCTGCCTGCTAGCATTATTCACTTGTTGATTGGCACCATTTATTTGGTTAACAAGGGAGGCTTGTTCCATGCCAATTCCTCGTTGGCCCATTGAATGATATCAAGGTGCCCTTGCATGGCCACATACTCTCTTGTCTCATTAATTGGAAGAGTGAAGGCTCATAGGCGCTCAGCCTAACTAACAACTTCCAGTTGTGTAGCCTGATGAATAAGCTGGAGATATTTGGGAGATGTTGACCAAAGGACAAGCGCGTTATTGGTCATTTACTTGGTACTCCATTTGAAGTGAAGTTGGGTTAATTCAGCCAATAGAGAGCCAACTTGGTCTGCCACTTGCTGTTCCATCAGGGTCATTTTTTCTTTGAGCTGGGCAATCACGGCTTTGAGAGCTTCCACCCATTTGGTTAGCTCCAGCGTAAAGCGCTCAGTATTATTTCCCAATGTTGTGACATCCTGAATCCATTCTGCCAATAGGCCATGCTGCTCCAGCAGTTTTCTTATTACTCGAGTTTTTTTCTAAATTTAGCTTTGGTACCAGAATGTCCAATCATCAGCGGACATCCCCAACATGATGATCCATTTGTGCCAATGCCACTTGTACTTCCAAAAATGAATGATCTAGGCAGTTGAGCAGAAGGCGAGCATCATGCTGCTGTGCTTGCACAAACCGTAAAACATCTCCAATTTCAATATTATGGTTAGCCAGCACAAGTAGTAGCTGGCAAATCAAAGGTTGCACTTAAGCAACTAGATATTCCTCTATTCCATGAGTACTGAGGTGGTGAGCCAACCCTGATGTAGTCACATCTAAATAAGACATGTACAGATCATAGTAATTTTCTTGGTCGCGTTGATTATAGAATAAAATCAGGGCATTCTCCCCAGTCTCATCTTTGTATAGGCAATATATGCACAACAGCCACTCCATAATATTCCTCAGTTGTTGGGGAGTCACGTTTGTGGAGCGTCCTTGTTGGTTGGTAGTTAGTTCAGGGAATTTTCCCAATTTCAGATTGATCATAGTTTCATCATCTCATGGCTCAGTCACAGTATGTATGTTGGTTCATGGTTAGGTGCCTCCCGGGTTTCTTCAGCATACCGCGCCCAGAATCTGATCAAAATTACATTGGAACAAATGAGGACTCATCATTGTATTTTTATTGCTGAAAAGCTACAGTCGCCTAGTGGCCCCTTGTAGTGAGCACCACTGTTAATTCTTGGCGTCTAGGCTTTATTCCATTGAGTCAGTCTGCACAGGGTATTAACCACTGAGCAACCAAATTGGATGATATGAGGATTGTCAACTTCTTAGAAAACTCAATAAAATATGTATGGAGCTATCGCCCCTTATTTCAACCTTTAATTTAATATAAATTCAGACTTATCTGCAATCATGTATCACCTCTAAAAAGATGAATTCTTTAATCTTCCATGTGACTCTTTATATCTCAGTTCCCCAAGCTGGATGCATCCTCAGCTTGGTAATCTTCTATTCTTCTTCCCATATCGAATTACTCTCATTTGTATCAAATCTTTGCATAAATTCTCTCGATTTTCCAAATGGTCATCTTTTTGCTTGATTATAATTTTTATATCCCTTTTTTGTAAATCTCAAGACTCATCTCAATCCCCCTCCAATCTGACAGTATGGGTAGCATATCGTCCAGTCATATCAACTTCCTGACAATTACCAGATTGAAAAATATATGACTCCAAAATAAAATATAATGATTGGGCATCTTCTAGAGGTATTAAACCATTAAATGTAGTATCTGTTTACTGTCTTTTAATTGACTTAGTGATTATAGCAATATAATCAGGTTCCATTCACACAATCTTTTCATAAGTTTTTATTTGCTAGAAAAACTCCATCTTTAGGATTTTTTTATTGATATAACCATATATAATTATTTAATGATGAGCTTCTGTGATAAATTGGCCATGGGCCTCCTTAAGGAGGTAAAACAATATAGATTATATTTTTTTGAAATTTAATATTGCTTTGATTTCACCACTAGAAAAAAGCTGGAATTATAATAAAAGCTCTGCAAGGGCTAGACCCCAATTAACAATTTTCATGAACTACTCCTTGGAGTCTAACCAAGTCATGGCTTTCTTAGGCTACCATGCGATTCTTATGATTTTATTGTATTATCTCAGGACATTTAAGCATAGGCACCATCTGTGGTGTCCTGTCTTATAGATTAGTAATATGTTCCTTAGTAATCTGGAGTTGGGTTCCATCACCTCTTTAGTAACAAAGGAGTTACAGACATTTTCTACACATTAATTACCCAAATTTCCCACTATACTTATATAAAAATATTTTAGGTAGGGCTCTTCTTGAGAGTAAATTAGATTCATTTCCCCATTTGTTATGATCACTATGCTCCTTACCACTATGATTTTAATTATTTGATCTAATTTACATTTTGGCTTTTTCTTTGTCACAGATAACTGGATGGTCCCTACCCTTCCTACATGTATCTGGTGGTTTCAAACCCTTTTCAATCCATCTTTAAATATTACAAAAACTACCCCAGTCATATTTATGAAATTAAAATGGCTCAAGTTTATATTTATACTGAAGCTTATAATCAGTACCTCTTTAAACAGCCCTTTTCTGGACCTTGAGGCACTAACTTTATATGCTAACATACACCCAGTGCAGCTAATTGAGATTTTATAATTCTCAGAGCCCAGCCTCATTTATGGAAATTGATTGAAGGTTTGGAACGCCTTCATGAAAGCACTTAATACTATATTTGTCTTCCTTCCAAACGTTCTGGGAATTCTTTACCCTCTATTAGTCAGGATTTCCATTAGTAGTATTTTTATATGACTCTGTGATCAGGTCCAGGATCTCTCTCTTTCTGAAGTCATGAAAGATTTATTTCTTTGTTTGACACTGGATGAAAATAATAAAAATTCCCAGGTATGGCTGTCTTCACCTGCAGATTTAATCAGGTGTTCTCAGGCCTCCTTGGGAATTTTCAGCCCTTACTGAAGATTGATCTATTAAGTTAGCCACGTATGTTTCACCTGCGGTGACCTCTATAAATATATACCCAAAAACAGCACTTACCCTTTAAAAAGCTGACTTTTTGCTGAGACTTCATCAATCTTAGTGTACTCTGCAGGCAAACAAGACTCTGCCCCATGGCTGTAAAATATAACTGATCAGATAAATGATCTGGAGTTCCTCTTTCAAAATAAAGCAACCTAACATTAGAAGGGGGTCTTAGTGGTTTGATAATGTTCACTTTTGTTCAACAGGCAATCATATTAGGTGATTTTATTTCTGTAACCCAAAAACGCAATTTGAAGAAGTAACTATATTAGTACAAATGAGGCTGTTTATCATTTCTTGTAGGTCTATCCCAATATATATAACTTTTTAAATAACCACAGAGAACCATCACATTAAGACGCCATGATTTTCTGCACCCAGGCGGCCGAAAATTTCTTATATAATATAGAATGAGATAAGCCATTGCAGAAAAGCAGTCTAGGTATATCTCTATTATAGTAAGTGTGGTGAATATCACCACACTTACTTATGATTAATGCACATATTTTGGTGGCTTTATTATGCCTGAAATGAATTCTCCTGGTGAGTTATTTTCACTTTTTATTTGAATAAAGAATATTTAGGTTACTTTATAAAATTCTGCTACACTTTCTTCCCCACTAGGAAAAGTTAGCAAGCTATTTTGGTGAATCTAGTGCCCCAGAAACTTGATAGATTAAGATTAAGCTGACTAACTTGAGCCATACTTACCTAGTGACCTGGTTAGATGAAACCTTACATGTGATTACCACACTGAAAGATCAGGGTCACGTAGAATTTCAAGTTGGTAAGTATATACTTGCTGACACATCCTTACAATCAAAACTTCTGTAACCAATTAATTTGGGAGTAGAGTGGTGACGATATTGTACTAAACCAATATGAAGGCTAAAAATCTGGCTTTTGCTCTAAGAAATTTCAATGAAAAACTAATACACATGTCTGAAATATACTCTCCATGAAATTTTCCACAATGACCTATGTTCAGGAGCTCATTTTTACTCCTCTGACAAATTTCACTTCAGAAACACCTATACCTCCCTGATTGTAAAGGTTAGAGTTCTCTCTTGATGTGGCTACTGCAAATGCTTTACTTGACCATTCTAAGTTTAATTTTGATCTAAAACTTACTCTGGACATGGTGTGCATTTAATCTTCTATTAACCCCTTATCACTAAGAAAAGAAGCATCTCTGGATGTCTGAGTGAAAGAACGACTGAGTAAAGTGAAATCATCCTGCTGACCTCCATGGTGTGCTCACTCCATTAATTCATGGAAAAAACAGATGCCACTCTATGCCCAAGTATATACTATAGTAATTTGAATAATGTCGGAATAACTGCTCTGCATTCAATCCCTATGGAAGCAAAGATCTCCAATATGTTCTTAAAGTTAAAATTCTTATTAACTGCATTGCTTAAATGCCTTTACCCTGATTCACTGTAAAAAGGTGCAAGACTGTTTACACCATTCTGCACAAGGAAGGAGATTTTCCTATTCTGGGTCATGCCATTTGCCCTTAAATAGCTACTTCAATCTTTCAACTTTGTATTGAAGTAGAGATAGGTGATCTGTAAGCTGGTGCTGTGGCATATATGGACAATATAAAGGGTTTCTTACAGTATAGGAATCTCATGAGTTCCACTTATGACTAGTGGCTGAACAATTGAGAGTGGCTAACTTGACGTTGAAAATGTGTAACTTTGAGTAATAAGATCCCAGGTCACCTTCTTGGTCAGTATCATGTTTAGCCAGGGTCATATGATCACCAAGGATAAATAAAAAAGCTATTCATAATTGGCCATGAAAGCCTCAGAAAGGAAATCACAAAACATTTTGGGGACATTTGTCCTCCCTTAAAAAGTCTGCACTTAGCCTGTGAAGAGGTTGCCGCACCCTTATATAAGGTCAATGGCGCTAAATTTCTTCAGTTGTTGTCTGAATTGAAAAATGTCTATTAAAATGTGATCTAATTGTACCCTTTATATCCTTACTTCAACTCGTTGATCAGATAAGGAGTTTATAATGTCTAACAACTCTTACAACTTTGATATTGCAGCAGCTCTGTTGTAAGTGGTCACACATGGAGTTGAATATCCATTGGGACAATTCTCCCAAAAGATTTCACTATATGAGCTTAACTAAGATATCTATGATAAGGAGCTACTATCATTAGTGGAAGCGTTAACTTAATGGCACCACCATTTACATGGTACATCTTAGCCATTAATAGTATTTACTGAATTTTATGTTTATTGTACTTCCACGCCCCTTATGTCCTAACGCCACATCAAACCATTGACATGAGCCCCTTGTATAGCTTTTTTTCTCTTATAAATTCACAAGAGTCAAGGAGTATGGTTTAGCTGACGCTTTAAGATGTACCATAGCCTAAGCTTCTGACCCAAGGAAGTGGAGCTCCATAACATTCAACTGGTGATACCAGTGGGTATGATTACATTATATCATCCCAATAACTTGGACGCCTGTTCTTTAGTTCTCTAAAGAATCTAGACTAGTATGGTATATTCATAAGGGTTGTCTTGTCATAAACTTTATAAATCAGAATATAACCAAATATTGTTAAGCTCGATTTGAATCAGGAAGATTTAATAGGGGTTTTTTAAAGAAGATATTGTAATATTGCAGCGATGCTTATGGGTTCCCAAAAGACATCTTCGCCTAGAGAATTTCAAGGAGAAGCACAATGGAAGAACCATGGGAACCCTGATAAAAAAAAGCTTTGGAGCTTGTTCAAAGTAATTATGACCGGAAGGGGTTTCAGTACAGGTAGCTTGGTATACCAAGGATTGCTTTGTGTGCAACAGGATGAAACCAAATTAGCAGCCCTTGCTAGTTTGTTGGTAGTGGTTCAGAAAGAAGGGCCTTGGGCCTACATTTTGGTTATTTTTTGAGGCTATCCCTTTCAGAGAGGTTTGATGTCATTATAGTGGTGAACTATTTCACAGAGTTGCTCACTTCATCCCTCCCACGCCACAGTAACGGTGGCTCAGATGGCTATGTTGTTAATATACCATGTCTTCTCTGTCCATGGCATGAAATATAAAGTTATCAGCGAAATTAAGCCCAAGAACAAATACATTTTATGGGAAAAGCTTTACAAGACTCTTCAGATTCTCCCTGCTGTTTAGATTCCCTCCATCAACAATCAGATGGAAATACAGAACAAGTGAACCAATGCTATAACAATCTTGAGGCTCTATACTGCTATCAATCACTAAGATTGTGCTTTTTGCCTACTTCTAACTCAAATTAACTACAATAATGATCATCACTCTTCTATTTGTTGTTCTCTCTTCTTCAACAATTATGGTTTTAGAACCTCATTTAACATGAAACCAGTTTTTGGTTCCAAGGTGGAAGCTATAGTGGACTTTTCCAAGTTCATCAAAAAAGTACACTAAGAGATAAAGACCAATTTTGTTTTATGTTATGAAGAGCTACAAAGAGAATACATATGGAAAGAGAAGGTTGAGACCAAGTATAAGGAGGGATAATGTGATGCTTGACTAGAATATACCAATAAAGCAGCCGTGTAAAAAAGGACTAAAGAGGATATACCCTACCACATTTTTAGGAAAATGGGCATTCATCCTATTAGTTAATCTTCTACCAAAGTTTTAAACGTATTCCACATTGAATGAGAGTAAGCTGACTGTGAGGAGAGAGAACGCAAACTTATGTTCTTGAGAGGTGATGGGGCTTAAAAAACCAAAATACCAGGGGACACTATAAAAACGTATGGATATAAAACAATGAAAACAGTGCTGATGACTAAATGGCCCAAACATAGTACGTATAAGATAAGTAAGACGCCATGCAGTCTAAGAAGGTCCCAAAATGGTCAGATTCCAGTGATGAGATCATATACAACTGGAAAATAAGGTCTATACCTTGTGGAGCTTTAGATTAAAGTGGTCTAGACTCTCAGCTGATGTTATAAATTCAGTATATAAAACTTTCATTATATATGTCCTATGTTGGATAACCAATTGAGGAGACCTATGGCAAGTCTGGCCAAAGGTTCATATGATAAGTTCACCAGTATTAAAATTGATGAAGGAATTTGACCAACAAAGAAGTTGGTTTAACTGACATGATTATAAGTGATTTTTGGAGGAGGTGGAACCTAGTCATTTTTTCAAGTCTTTAAGCCACATTAAATCATATAAAACACGAATACCATCATTAATAGTACCATAACTAGTTTATGCCCAAATCTGGGTATTAGATGGGAGAAAAACATTTCACAATTTGGTAATATTATATCTTAAATGGTTCTCAAATTAGTATTTTGAACTCAAATGTAATGGCTCTTTTTTGCAGGCAATATAACATGTAACTTTCAATGCCATAGATGTAACATCCTTAAAATTATCACGTGACTCCTTAAAGCCAACCAGGGCATATTTGTCCCTTTCACAGCGTTGATCTAAGGCATATTTTAAGTCAGGCAAAGTAGCCAACTTGGCACCCTTAGACTTGGACATTTCATCCTAATCTTTGCGATTTACACTAGGACTAAGTCATAAATCATGATATTACCTCCGTCATTAAGGCACCAATCCACTTTAAGGACATCATCAAGAAAGAAGTTCTGTGAGAAGGATTTAATTTCATGGTAGCATTGATTGTCATTACATTAGAGCCTCAGAGGCAATTTATTAACTGTGAAAGGTATCAAAGAGTTCCAAACAGGGGCACAACTGTTAAATGGAACCCAGGTGTTCTTTGTAGAATCAATTTTTTACAAAAGTTACTCAAGCCCTCATTTTCACATGAGAAAGAGGCCTTAAGCTCCTATACTTCCCACTCTGGTTCTCCATCTACAAGGTATGTTTCCAAGGTCTCAAAAGGGGGATCCTAAAAAAGTCAACTTACTCTCATGAAATTCAGCAAAGATTTGAACATTGGCGAAAGGCAACTTGTAAGAGGTAAAACCCATCTTTCTAAAGATGTGGTAGGGTCCTATAATCTTTGATCCCAGCTTCTTGGACGTCTGATTTTTTGAGATGAGCTTAGCATCAAGCATCCAGAGACCTTTCTCCTTAGACTCAGGTCTTAACCTTTTCTTCCAATCTGAGTTCTCCTTAAAGGCCTTAATAGTGTAACTATTGAGATTTTCTTGATCATTGAATTTCAACTTAGGTTTTGATTTTCCAAATCCCAAGTTAAATGGTTTAAAAGATTTTATGGTTTGGTCAGGTTTGGGCGCTGGGTTGTGCCTCACCCAAATTATTGATTAGCCTTGTATGAACCTAATCAATGGTTTGGGTGGGGCTCCAAAGGGCAACATGAAAGATAATTTCCGCTAATTCCTAAGCCCAGTTCAAGATTATTTCTCCTGAGTTTCCTCTCTGAGGAGCAAAAACAGTATGCTCTACAAACAACTCTGTTTGGCGGGCCCTTTTCATATTGTAGATAGAAATCAAGGTTGTGTTTAAGGTTGTTACCATATCTACCAGTTTATCTTTTTATGGTTTTGGCATCAAAGAGTTTTTGCATGAATGGGTTGGAACAACCACTAGAAAATTTGCATCCATGTTAAAATAAACTCTATGGTGCTGTCAGTGCGCCAAACAATCTTGCATTTTATGGCAGTTGGAAAATGGGACATTTGAATGTTACATAAACTTAAAGTCGATGTGCTTTCCTATACCACTGATTCCCAGTTCGGCTGAACTCAGAGGTCACTTAGGTCCCAGATTTCAAGAAACCAGCACCAGTGGGAGCTGGTGACTGATGGCCAACCCTGTACTTGAAGTGATCGTCAGCTAGAAATGCTGGTGGGGCCACCCACCCACCAGGTAATTTGGTTGGCACTAGGGGACCTGTCCCAGCAGGGGTCACTCACTGATGGACAGTTCACCCAGAAAATGGACAACAGTCAAGACATGCTGGACCGTGTTCCCCTATCACACTTCAGTTGAAGAAAGCGCCTTCCTGTTCAGAATAAAAAAACCATTGCCAACTAAATCATGGGAGAGGGGCACACCACAGCCAAGCGCTGGGCGTGCTTCCTCGTTCTGGGTGGGCTGATTCTGGCAGCCCAGTATAACTCACCTTTGCTTTTTGTCTTTTCCCTATGAGGGGCCCGGAATTTACCTGGCGAACTTTCCTGGGGCTCAATGTAATTCACCCCAGGAAGCCCTAATGGTGCAGCCGCCCGCTGTGGGGCCCCTCTTTGGGGAGGGCCCTTCTCTAGTGGGGGTGGGTAATGCAACGTTTGAGATGTTACCAAATCATTGCATTTTGACTCAGGTTCAGATTCTCTGAATCCTGAGTCAATCGTTTAAAAGATTTTCTGGTGCTGGTCAGGTTTGGGCGCTGGGTTGTTCCTCGCCTGAATTATTTATTATACTTGTATGAGCCTAAATAATAGTTCAGGTATCGCCCCAAAGGTTTCTTTAAAAGGTCGCGCCTGCTAATTCTGAAGCTCACTTTTGGAATTCTATCCCTTTAGTTCCCTCCCTGAGGATCATTGTCGGTTTGTTCCTCAGACAAAAACTGATTGACAGGCCCTTTTTATTTTGCAAATTATTAAGGAGTTGTGTTTGAAGTTGCTACCTTGCTTATCTACTCGTCTTTTTTGGTTTCAGCATTGAGGAGTTTTCATGTGGTTGTGTTGGACAAACTATTAATCAATTTTCATCCAGCGTCAAGATGACATATTTTTGCGCTGTTAATGTGCCAAACAATTTTGCATCTTACAGCAGTCAGAAACTGGGACCCTTCTGGCTCTTACAAATAGGAGCACCTGAATTTATGTTTTTCTCCTGATGTACTTTCCTGTCAAACTTGTTAAAGTCCACCAAAGCTTCCATGTTTGATTTAAAACTGGGTTTCATGTTAAAGAGATTAAATTCATAGTTGACAAAGAAAGGAGTCCACAAAAGAAAAAAATGGTTGTTGTAATAACTGAATTGTGCAAGGGAAGGTGTGAGGCCCAATCTGAATGATCAGACAAGGTGTAGCATTTTAGGAATTTTTCTACATATTGGTTAAATTGTTCTATTTGCTCATCTGATTTTGGGTGTTAGTCAGTTAGCTGCAGGGCAGATGTGAAGATCAACAGATTTTTCCCCAAATACAGAGGTGGTTTAGGCCTGTGGTTGTTGAAAATTTGCTTGATTATGCCATTAGGTGAGAATATGTGGGATACAGATAACTTAACCATTCAAGCCACCCTTAAAGTGGTATGGCAAATGATGAAGAGGGAAATTTGGTGAACTGATCCATAAACACCATGATGGCATTATACCCTTGTTGGGCTTTCATATTTGTGAAATGGTAATGCTGTGCGCAAGAAGCCTAACAGTCAATACATAAAGCAATCTAAGACTCGTGACAAGTATATTGTTGTTTTGGGGGGTACCAAGACACGCTTAGGTCCTGTCAGCTAGAGTATATATCTTATGGTAAGTATGGCGCAATGGAAATATTATAGTCAAGCACCAAAAAATGTATAGAATTAATAAAGAACTTTATTGTTTTATTTGATAGGGGTTTTTATACGTTACGTTTTACAATATAATTCCCTTAAGGAAAAGAATCAACAAAATTATTAGAGGTAGAAATCCGTATGGGAGGCTCTTTGTCAGACGATGGATCCAGATTGTACAATGTTTATAGCATATTTTTGATGGGGAGAAAAGGTATGTTTAATGTACCAAGTCATATAGACTATGTACACTTAGGTCAATTGATGGGTAAATTCCTGATTCTTACCCTTTTTCAGGTTCATCTTAATTAACTGCCTTGAGTGTCACCTAGTGTATTGGTCAACTACATTCCAATGATCCTTCATTTTCAGTTAAGCAGGAGTTTATCTCAGGGGTAGTTTGGGCTCAAATTGCACCGATAAAATTTTCTAGTATTTCTTTGAGCCTTAAAAACTATTGAATTTTCATTAAGATTAATCAAGATATGACTTCTTTAACCCCTTCTTAGATCTTTATCGATTCTTTTGTGGGAGTCAATTTCTCAATATTATTCCCATCATATCCAATATCCTGATATCAAACTTACTCCCTTCAATAATTTTGTAAGGGGTTTCTGGTATAAGAATCAGCTATGTACGCTGTTATCAGTTACTCCAGTTTCTTAAGGCTTATTTAAGTATCTTTCACCATGCTTGTAAGTTATTGCGTATGGCCCATCCATGATATAATTTAATAATCCTCCTTGGGGCGCTTAATGATTGTGAAAGTACAAGACAAATCCTGAAATCTTAAAAAGAGGTAAAGGTTGGCATGAAGCCTTCGCTGATTAAACTTCTCTTGTATCTATCTTTGCAGATTTATCATTGTCTCTAATTTTTTTGTATAATCTTCTGATATTTCTTCTTAGCTCCTCTTCAGGCTTCTCAGTATTAGTGGTAATTTGTGGGCTATTAGAGCCAGGATGCCAGGTTCTCTTACATATAAGGCATTGAAGGTGAAATTTTCATGATACAATTGAAAACTTATACTGCAATCCATCAATGCACTGAAAGGTATTGGTACCATGTAATGGATTGGAAGCGGCATACTTGCATAATAGTGAAACTAAAGTTCCATTCGCTCTTTCTACATTAAACTAGTTGATGGGTTGTAGGGTGCTGAAAGTAGTCATTGCGTTCCCATGCTTGTAGCTAAAATTCTCAAAACTCTTGAAGTAAATTATATATTAAATATTGCGTAGCAGTACCTGCGGGCAACCGTGCCCAGTAAATTATTATGGTATAAAAAAGTTAATAGTATCATTAGCAATCTGCGCGGGAATGGCGACTGCTTTAACCCACTTCATGAAATGATCAATCCCTACAAGGATGCATAAATTTCCTCCTGTGGATTCAGACAGAGGACTATGAAATCTAAATAGATAGTATGAAACATCTGCTGAAGGGTCTTTGGCTGATACTTGTACTTGCCCTTATGCGGCAGTTGTTTTTTACAAGTTATAGAGTCATCTAATACTTCAACTACTGAGTACAGTATTCTTTCATAAGGGTATTGGTCTTTTATCCATTAATAAGTTTTTCTGGATCATCCATATCCTAAGGTATTGTGGGCTTTTATATCACTGTTACCAGTTCTGAAGGTCTTAAGTAAGGTAGCCAGTTGGTTCTGATTTTCTTTTATAGTAATCTGTCGAAAATTTTAGTATTTTGTGCTTATCATTTCAACATCTTCTGAACTGGATCATCTTTATTCTCACAAGAGTCTGACTTATGAGTAGGTCATGTAACCATTCAGCTTTTCTTTTTCCAAATGTAGTATGGGCAATTGGTGAGTCCATCTACATTCTTGTGTTTTGCTCCATCTCAATTCACAATGTTTCTATTGTAGTGCTGAAGTTTAAAAGCCCAATGGGGTGATATCCCTGTCAGATATTTCTGTTGTCAATCACTTTGAAGAACCAGTTCTGTAACAACTGTATGATTGCACCATACAGAAAGGGTCAGAAATGTTTAACCACAAGAACAACTTAGTTTATTTTTCATGATGCTGTAATTTTTGCTCAGCTTTTGAAAGAGTTTTGCTATAGTAAGACACCTGGTGGTCAACGACTTCCTCATACAGCTGCAAGAGTATGGATCCTACGACTTGATTGGAGGAGTCTGTAGGTAGAATAACGGGTTTCCATAATCATAATTTTTAAAAATCAATCTTCTCTTTAACAAACTCTTCATGATCTTAAATACTGTTATTTGCTTTATTACCCACACAAAAGGTGTTTTTTGCAAGTAAACAGACAAGAGGATCAGAGAGTTGAGCAAAATGAGGGATAATTTATGGTAGCATCCCATTATTCCTAAGAATACCTGAATATATTGGAAGCTCTTCAGCTCATGCATCTTTGATATTGCTTCAGCCTTATTGTACAAGGGGCTTCCCTTCCTAAGACATGGAATGCCCTAAAAATTCTAGTTTCTGTTGGAAGAAGATACACTATGGTGTCTTTAGTTTGATGTGATCTCTCATAGTCATTGGAAACTGACTTGAGGTGGTCCAGATAATCTTTAAAGGTTTTAAGAACACTGTTATGTCATCCAGGTCTACAATCACACAGCTTAATTTGAGATCTTGCATGATGTGATCCATCACTTGTTGAAACGAGATAGAAATATTGCATATTTGCCGAGGGAGATTGTTAGGCTGAAATAATCCTTCTGTGCATATTAACGCGTACTTTTTTAGTTCTCAGGAGACATATTTATCTGTCAATAATTTACTGGCAAGGTCCATTGTAGGGAATTAATTTGAGCAGGTGAGTCAGGTCAGATCATTGTCAATTTATTGAATCAGATAAATTTCCTTCTTAGTGAGGCTGTTAAGCTTCCTATAATCCATCAATATTCTGTGACAACCATCTTTTTCTTTATAAATGACAGTAGGAACAACCACGGACTCTGGGGGGGGGGGGGCACAAGTAAGCTGGCATCAAGAGATTGCTTGAGCTCGGTCTTCATGTAATGCTCCTCTACCTTTGACTTCATATATGGCTTCAATCATATATTGGAATTGAATCTCCTTTGGTGCTACTATATTTCCAGTCTTTATGTGACCATAGTCGAAATCTAATGTAAAGAAAACATTCTGATAGTTTTCAAGTAGTTGACGCACTTTTAAGTTTCTCCTGATACAACATATGGATATTTGGACTTGAGGGTAGGCACAAATTAAATTATTGTTGGGTAGACCAAAATCAACTTGAGAACCAATAGATTGTAACTTATCGATTACATCAATGAGAATTAATTGTACTTTTCATATCTCTTGATGTTTCTTGACTAAAATATCTTGGGTAAGTAGTTAAAAGTAGTAGCTCAATAGTCCACTGGTAGGCTGAGTTGAGGACTCCTGGTAAAACTCTTGGTCCAAATCTACTGACTCCAGCGACATTAATGATATGTAGCAAGCAGCTTAGGATAATAATCATGATTATGTTGGTAGAAACCACCCTTTGTTCTCCTAGTTTAAATTTTACCTCCTCAGTGGCATATAAAAATAAGCCTTCTGCCTCATCTACTGAGCCAGGGTGCTTTTTCATATTTTTCAGAGGTAAAATCATAAAGGCAAAGCAAAAACAGGGTACTCGACCAGAAAAGAGTATTGCTTCTCGCTTAAGTTTTTATTATTCAGTACATGGTAACTTCATATCCAATAAGTGATAAGCAGCTTCCTTTCAGATTGATGCCATCTTCATACTTAATCATAAACTGTGGCTTAATAAGTATATCATACTGGCTATTGTCTAAGGCAACTGAGGGAGCTGAAAAAACTAATTTACCAACTTTAATTAGCAGGGATGAATATGTACCTACCGTCTTGATGTTGTTCAGACCATAAGTGCTATACACTTAGTGTAATCAAGGATGGGGGCAAGCTTGATTTTTATGATGTGGGGGATGAGACAACATTGTTTGGGGACCCCATATCCAAGGTAGACATTACTTGGATCTTCTTAATTACCACTTCTACTTTGGTAATGGTTCCTTTAAACTTTGGCGAGAGGGCTAATACCTCTTAAAGGCAGAATGAAGCATTGAGATTTTATACAGTCTTAGTATAATTCTTCTTGATCTCCATTAGACTGTGCATACTCAAGATG
Source organism: Massospora cicadina (assembly GCA_022478985.1). Classification (NCBI taxonomy): domain Eukaryota; kingdom Fungi; phylum Entomophthoromycota; class Entomophthoromycetes; order Entomophthorales; family Entomophthoraceae; genus Massospora; species Massospora cicadina. The sequence goes on along the minus strand of JAKSZP010007985.1, from coordinate 58,234 downwards.
GGTTGGATCAACAGGGAAGGTATTGATCAGCGTCTCTGGATGTGTCAATTATCTGAGGGCACCCAATGACTTGACTGTGTAAGTGCCTACCAGAACCTAGGCATCATTGATACTTATGGCGCTCAACCAATATGGAATGTAGAGCTCAGTGGGCGTACTTAAAACATAACAACCTATGTCCTTGTAGCCCCCTTTTGTGTCGTCACTGAAATCTTTATCAATGCACGTGATATGAGTGATCAACAATGTTTCACTTTCAGGTACTTTAGGTCAGTTGGCTTTAAGTGCTTGACACTAAGCCAGCCGCCCTTTTCCCTTCTCGCAAAGGCAGGGTTCTTTTTAAACACATGTCCTTTGTGTGGTTGTTCTTTTTGTATTGATTACACTTGGGCTTCCTCACCTTCTTAGGCTTTGCTTCCTCCACGGTAACTCTCTGGGTATTTAAGGAAACCTTTTGGAAGACCTCTGGTTTGTGTATATCAACCACATTGAGCAAGGCTTCAATGTATAAGATAAAATTAAAGCTTCATTTGACAGAAGTGACATGCATGGCTAGGTCAGTATTAAAATGTAAATCAGTAAAAAAGGCGGCTATGGCATCGTCCAATGAAAATTGAGGTCAACAGCATTAAGCCCTCAAATAAAAGCGATCTGCAAATTTAACCAGGGTTTCATTTCACATAGCGCGATTCTCATGAATGCTTGATTATTCATACTTAAGCTTTGCTTGGATCTAAATTCTTTGATGAGATCATCCTTAACTTCTCTCCAGTGTTCAGGTCGTCCATATGAGGTACCATAACTTCTTGAACCATATGGCTTAAACAAGATATAATATGCTTAGCCTTTTGATGATCAGTTGAAACTTCCATCGTGTCTTCATAGATGTAGAGGAAAGATGCAAAGCTACATACTTCAGGCGTGAACTTGTCCTTGGCGTAGGCTTAAGGTAGTGGCTTCAATTTCTACGATGACGTGTACTTCAGGAGCTTTAGATATAGTAATTTTGGTATGTGTGTCGCTCTGTTAAAACTTGACGTGAGAGTTGACATATTTGATCCTGTAGAGAATTGTGATGTAGCTCGATTTCATCCAAAGTAAGCCTTAGTTGACTTCCACCAGACTGATCCTTCTTTAAATAATGATTTTTCATTCTTAAGTTTTTATAGCGTATGTTATATCATAAGTTTGTTGAAGAATGGAAGAGAATTAAATTTTTAAGAGTTTGTTCTCATCCTCTAATACTTAAATGAGTGATTTAAGTCCTCTTTCATCAATTTGCATTCAGTTCTTTGAGAAGACTTGTCACTCTTGGCTTTCATCTCTTCTGTGAGAGAATTACAGCATTGCTCAGCTTCATTAAGGCTACAAAGACTTTATTAATGTCTTCTCAATTAGGTGGTTTACCTCTAATGTCGCTCTCCAATTTGTTGAGTCTCTCAGAAATGGAATGAGTAGACACCTGAGTCTTATAAAATGCAGATCCACTCAACATGGGCCACTCGAAAAAAAAGATTTTAAGTCTCTTATTAAGTATCTGAGAATAGAAGAGCCTCCAATTCATCAATTCGCCATAATGCTTGCTCTAACTGGGACTTGGGTGATCTGTTCTTCCTCCTTATAGTGGCTAGTAGAAGCATGGGCCACCATTTCACCATTAGCTTTAATGCCTTGTCTTCATAGCTCTTAAAAGGTGCCAAATATTTTTTAAGTCTTTTTGTTTGATTCTTAAACGCCCTTTCAAAAATACTTCATAGCTTCCTCCACATGCTTAATAACACCAGAATTGATGGTCCTCATGTGGTTGTGGAGTTAAAAAATAGGTACGACCTTTTCCAATAAGTTGGCAGACATCACTTATACTTTGAATAGTTAAATCATATACCCTGTTTATAGGCCAACTGTAAAGACAGTGGTATGATATGATTATGCTATTCCTCATCATGGACTCCTAATAGGTTCACGATATGATACAGCGCTGGGTGTATGAACCACATGATATAGTGATATAGATTCAAACTTGAACTGTTTGTCTCTGGGAGAACATTTAAATCAAATATAGGTTCAAAAGAGTCATGTTTATGGATGATGCCCTTTTGTGACTGGCTCTTTCTCCTGGGTCAATGAATTTTTCAAAGTAGGTCTTATTCTCCTTCATTGATACTTCATGTTATATGACAAAGTTTAGGAATCTCTAATAGATTTTTTGAACTTCTTCAGAAGTGACGATGGTTGAACTTCCCATTTAGTTCTTATTCAGCCTTTCCATTGTGCACACAGTAGTTTTATCAGCAATTGGATTGTCTTCTTGGTGCAATCATTAGGTGAAGGTATCATTAAGCATTGGTTGAGCCCCTGAAGTAGGCACTAGCCTGTTGGGCTTCCATTTTTGTGGTTTGAAGGTGCTGTATATAAGAAGCCCAAAAGTCAATTCTTGAAGCAGTCTAAGACTCAAAACAAGTATACTTTCATTTTGGAGGATCCAAGTCATGCTTAGGTCCTGTCAACTAAATTATTTATCTTATGGTAAGTATGGCGCAATGGACTTAATATAGTCAAGCACCAAAAAGTTGTATAGAATTAACAACGTAACTTTATTGTAATATAAGATAGGGGTTTCTATACGTTACGTTTTAACTTTTCAATTCCCATAAGGAAATGAATTAACAAAATTATTAGAGGTAGAAATCCGTATGTGAGGCTCTTTGTCAGGCGATGCATCCATATTGTACAATGTTTATAGCATATTTTTGATGGGGAGAAAAGGTATGTTTAATATACCAAGTCAGATGAGACTTAATACACTTAGGTCAATTGATGGGTAAATTCCTGACTCTTACCATTTTGCAAATTCATCTTAATTTACTGCCTTGAATGTCACCTATTGTATTGGTTAACTACATTCCAATAATCCTTTAGTTTCACTTAAGCAGGATTTCATCTCAGGGTATCTTGTGTCAAATCAATCCAATGAAATTTTTTCTAGTATTACTTTAAGCCTTTATCAACTATTGATTTTTCCATATGATTAATTGATAAGGCTTCTTTAACCCTCTTTCTGGATCTAGTCGTCATTTCTCTTATAGGAGTCAATTGCTCAATATTCTTTCCATCATGTTATTCTATCTGACACCCTTCAAATAGGGTAGCTTCACAATGAACTTAACAAATGGAAACTTTAGACCCTTATGTTTTATAGACAGCTACCAACAACTCAGAAAGGAGCTGACGATTTGGTTTTCTCTCATGGAATGCATGATTCATAGATACAACGAAACTAATATTTATATAGGATACTGCACACACAACCAAACGTTCTACTAACGCTGCATTAGTATGATGAAGAGATATTGCAGGAGCATTTTTTTGGATATTGGCATTACCTAGAAATGAAAGACCCCTTCCTGGTGCAGAAAGTAGTGAGGCATACCTGCCTTTCTTTATTGCGGATTTGGTTAAGGGCGTTTAGGCAGTTAAGCTTAGTAAAGACTTTGGCTTTCTCAACATATATGACTATTTGGGCTCCATAGGGATAGGACGCAAGTCAAATATGGTGATATTACTTAAGTTACTATATTATTCACAGGGGCGTAGTGTGCAATCTGCTTTATATATATAAGAGTGTTAAAAACTCTGGGGAGGTCTACAGGAAGACAAAACCCTTAGCCTGTTGTAAGTAACCCAGACATCCAGGGCTCATTTTTACAACGTTAAGGGGTGAATGGGAGAAGTAATGAGCACCAAGTTCAGTTTAAGCTTAAAATGCATTTAAACTTTAAATGTTCAGGTAACGCATTTGTAGTAGCACATCAAAATAGGACTCTGACCCCTACAAACAGGGAGTTAAACGTGCTTCTGAAGTGGGCTTCTGAAAAGGCGCAATAATGTTTTTTAAACATGGGCGTTGTGGAAAATTGCAAGGAAATTCTACTGTGGATATATGAATTACCATTTCTTTGCTATTCTCAAAAGCTAAGGTCTAAGTATTGGACTCTTGTTTGCATTGATGGTAAATTTTCTCCACCACTCTACTTTTAAGCTAATTGGTTACAGTAAGTTTTTGACTGCTATGGTGAAGGCAACCAGGTGGTACTTACTAACTTGAAATTATACGACCTTGAAAATTCAGTGTGGAGATTGCCTGAAAAGCACATGCTCTAACTATTAACCAGGAATTAGTGTAGCTCTAGGTACTCAGATAAATTCTTTATCTATAAAGTTTTCTGAGTAACCTAAATCCACAAGAATAGACGTCCTAACTTTTCCTAGAGAGGGAAAAAGGAGTATTAGAGCAGAAGCACAAAATACAAAGAACTTTTTATAAAAACACAAGAATGCAAAAAATTCACTGGGAAAATTCTTTTTCAAGCCTAATAACGCCAGCAGGATATGAACTTTTTATCATAAAACGAGTGTATAGTTTGAAACTCTGACTAAGAAGAGACATACCCAACCTGGTTTCAGTAATGGCATATCTAATCCCATAAAAACTAAAAATTTCGGCCACCTTAGTGCAGAAAATCTTGGCGTCACTAAGTTGAAGGTTCTTTATGCTATTTTTAAATTTGGTAGTTAGGGTCTAGACCCCAATAACTGTGAACGGCTTAATTGTATTTTATATATAAGTTTCATTTAAAATGGCGTTTTTGGGTTCCAAAGTAGATATCTGATCTGGTTGCCAGTTTACATTGGTGGACATTCCCAGGACAAAACCCCCCTTCATAAAATATAATTTTGTTCTGAAAGAAGAAGTTTATATTAAAAGTTTTATCAGATTTATACTCAATTAGAGCCTTAGTCTGGACACTTGTTGGCTTACAAATCCTGCTAAGGTTGATAAGAAGTCTTATTAAAAAGTCTGCCTTTTTTAAGGAAACAGTACTAATTATGGGTCAGTATTTATAGGGGTCCCTGCGGGTGAAATATAAGCAGCATAATTTATAGAAACTTCGTTGATTTTGGCGGGGAAATTCCTATGGACACCGTCAATCATCTAATCAATGTTGTTAGAGGATATAGCCATACATGAGAGCTTTTAATATTCTCACCCAGTGTCAAATAAGGTGTGACGTTTTCATGAAGTAAAACATAGGGAGAGCCTGGGTATGATCACAGAATACATATAAATATAGTGAAAGTGGGCAGTTTGCTTAGAAGAGATCAAATTATTCATGGAGAGTTTGGAAGGAGGATAAGTCAGGTTAAAATGCTTCCAGAAGTCGTTAATATCCTTCAATCAATTTCTAATAACATGTTAAGGCTTTATAATTAAAAAACCCAGTCAGCTGCATGGGGAGAAAGTCAACAATTTAATTGATGCTTTGATTGGGAAAACAAAGGGCTGTTTCAGAGGTACTGATAAGAGATTTGGAAGCAATATATGCAAGTATATGCTTTATTTAAACTAATTTTGGGATTGGTTTCAGATATGTTACAGCAGGGCTTTCAAGGGATAAAATCTACAGGTCATACAAGAAGAGTAGAATCCCTTCAGTTGGCATTAACAAGAGAAAAGCAGAGACATACAATAAGTAAAATTATATGAGGTGGGTCAACTTTGGGACAATTATACCACACCGAGAAGTTTTCTAGCCAGTACAGGTTTCAAAATCAAAACCTTCACTTAGGGTGGAAGCAGTTTTACCTGCTTGGCTAACCACCCTTGACATACAATAATTAAAACAAACAAAAAAATTGATAAGAAGAAGAATAGCATGATGAATGGCCAACACATCCAGTTAACGCTTATGAAGAGCCACAAAAGAAAGATTTACACTAAAATATAACAAAATGTTTGACCAGGTAATGTGAGGAGAGTGTATGTAAATCCCTTGTTCCTGGAGAGGTGATAGGGAATTAAAAACCAAAAAGCCAGGGAACCTACTACTTTTTTGATGAAAATAAAACATCTCAAATGTTGTTAGTGCCTAAATGGCCCAGAGATATTGCATATTAATTTGAGAAAAACGCCAGGTATCCTAAAAAGGCCACAACCTTGTTAAACTCCATTAAAATCTTATGTCTAACTGATAATAAAGGTCTAGATCCTGTGGAAATTTTAATTTAAAGTGGGCTAGATTCAATTAGTGGCGTAATAGATTAAGCTTATTACAATGAAAGTATATAATGGCTTTTATAGTTGAATAACTATTCAAGAAGGCTCTCTCCAAGGTTGGCCTAACGCTTTTTCTAAAAAAATCTATAGTATCTTATTAATGAGATGTTTTTGACCAACAAAGAAATTGGTTTAACAGATACATCTTATATAGAAAGTAGGGATGAGACTTGGTTGTTTCTCTGAGGCGCTAAGCCACATTAAACCAATACTACAAGAATATCTTCTTTGCAATTTTGTTTGACCAACCATATGAACAAAACCTATACTTAATATTTATTGTTTTTTGACTAGTATTTAGATAGAGGCTTTGATTAACATTGCCTTTCCACAGATGTTAATTCTCTATCTCTTAATCTGCCATAGCAAACTACGTTTATTGGGCACTATATCAATCATAGATATCAATCATTATTACAAATTATGCCTCACCACCCTGCTGTCACATACCCTGCTTCCTTGATATGGTTTTATCTACCTTGGTTCTGCAGCTGGAAAGACAAATTACTTATCATATATTTATTTTTTTGGCTGCAGCGCCGTTAAACTGCGTCACATATATGAGTATATTGCACGTGGCTCGCCCCTTAAATGACTTCTAAATTTAACAATTTGGTATAATTAAATTTCATGTCTTCCCAGGACATTTATGCAAGTGATCAATAATCCTTAGAGAAAATTGATTACCAAGTATCTAGTTTCATTAAGAATCTTGGATAATAATAGGTTCATAGTTAAGGGATTTGGATCGGAAAAAGCGTTTTTTATGAATTTTAATTAGTTGTTGCTGAAGCCAGGAGAACTAAGAAGAACACCATTAATGAGCTCTTCTGCTGTAATCAGTTCTTGATATAACTAGTGTGCGTTTTTTTGTTTCAAGTAAACCTTATTTTAACTGCTTTGGAATTTTATTCCCTTTTTCTACAGAATATGTTATTAAGCATATTGCCTAATATTTAGTGAAAGATTATCTTGCTAACTGAAATTGACACTGAAGCGCCAATTGCAACATTAATGCTCACTAATTTAACAATCATTGATTTTACATGGATTTCCCAAGGTGGTACTTAAGAATCTGCTATGATAACGGTTACAGTCCCAATTTTCTGATTTGACTTAATTGTTGAATCAATGCACTTTGGGATAAATGTTTTATAGCTATATTTACAGCATATTTTTATAGATCAAGTTCCCTTAATCCACCAGTGGATGGATGTTGGGACGCCGAGTTCATTAAGCCTTTCTGAAACCAAATTTATTATTAATTCTTGTAGCTCTTGCTAAACTATATGTCAATTGAGGGTAATTTCCCCCTTTCCTCACTTGAAAAATTTATCTTTTTTGTTTGCTCCCTAGTATAAAGCCTGCTCTTGCATATTCTGACATCTTTAATTTTTCTCAATTTATCATATTTGGAGGGCTTTCATGGCTGTCCAGGGAGGGCAGCCACAGTTCTGGAATGCCACAATGGCGTTTGCACATCACAATCAAGTTGTGACAGGAAACATATTTGAGGACTACAGGATTGAATGTACCTGAGACCCTCTCCATTTGTGGCCTTAGGCCGCCACACAAGAATTATCTCATTTATATTTCAAAAATGGACGTTCTGATGCTGGCACGGCGTGATCACCCACCATGCCACAACCCATATTAGATTAGGGTTGGTTTGCATCATTTGAGTGACTCTATTTGAAGCCCATCAGGTGACAGAGGCTTGTGCTGTATCAACCATCTGCAATCCTCGTCCTGCTGGGGAATATTTTGTGTTTATATCACTCCATTTGTATTATTGTAGAATTTCCCATACTTGCCGTAATTTAAACTTACCAATGGGTAAACTTTGAGCCGTGCTTTTTGGGTTTCCAATGCAACCTAGTCTTCCAGAGGATTGAGGTGACTCTCTATGTTGTAGCTTTGCTTAAGTTGAGATGATGACTAATGACTTGGGAGCTTTGTTAATAACAACTACAGGGTGAACTTTGTTCTTCTCTGTAAACCCATTTTTTAACAATGGACCATAATAATTTGTATGCTAAAGTGTCTGGATCCAAGACCCAGCAGACATATGCCTATCACGTCATCAGCTGTGTGACAAAATGAACTGCTACCTTGGCTTAGATTTTTGATATTATAGCAACGATCCATCAATAAACAACAGAGATTTAGTAGACATAAGAGAAGAATTGGCGCCATATTGGTAGCGTAGAGATAAAACTGGAGGTATCAGTGCCCTCCATCTCACATTTTATTGGGAAAAAGGATCCCTGCAACTCCTACTCCAAAATCAAGGACATAAATAAAATACATAAAATTCGCGCCTTTTTGTTTCTACTTAGAAAATCGAAAATGTTGAACATCATTCTGAGCAAAAGCGCCGCCTAGTCAGTAGTTGTTAAATAAAGTATACAAGGAACAAAAAAATGAATCGTGTATTTCTAGACAAGTGTTTAATGTGAATTATCCCCTAGACGAGTGTGTGCCTACTTCTGATACTGATTAAACTAAAACTGAAATAGCAATCAATGAGCCGTCAATTGCGCTTATCTTGCCTAAAAATATACTATATAAACTGCTCCAGGTGTTCAGATCTTACAAATATGCCAGAACCCTCAGCTCAGTCTAAACTAGTTGTTGTTCTTAGCACCGCTCCTTTGTCTTCCACTAGCACTATTGTGGCAGTCGCAGCTCCTGATATTTCCAGTTTACACTTCCAATATTAATTAATCCGCAGGTTTATCCCAGCTCAACCTGAAATCAAGGCTTTATAGTAATTATTAAGGTAACCTTAAGAACCTGCCAAAATTTGATAAGAAGGGGAAATAACACATCTTTATGCTGTTATTTAGTATTATCAAGGGAGATTTGAATGGCAGGCCAAGCTGACCACATTAATGAACTTGTGGACCTCATTATTCAGGAATTGGTAATGCCAAAGATTTGTGAAGCCATCATGTTTTACGCTGTCACAAAAGGCTTTAACAACTATAGCTATGATAGCTCATAACTTATGATAGGTTAGAAAACCAACTTCCTTTCCATTTAGTTTAATCAGTAAAATTTTATATCCTTCAATGACTGCTTTTACTATGAAACTTAAATGCTGTATGTGTCTGAGATTCTAGGTCCCTATGATACTCAAATTGCTTTCTATCACGCCTGCAAACTTCAAAAGGAATTAAATTGTGCCGTGGTATCTGTTCTGAATAATAAGAAATACCATGCCCTAAATGGCAAATTATCTCCATCAATGCCTCCTTACTTTTGAGGCATCAAATATGTAAAATTCTTGTTTATTATATGACCGCCTGAGGAAAACAATATTGAAAATTCTTACTTGCTAGAAAAAGGAATACGCTACTTCTATAAGTAATTTAATAATCTTTTTAATGAAGCAAATGGTAAAAAGCGTGCTTACTGGCATGGTAAAGAGAGTCAGGATGCACCGCCATCCAAAGTGCATTCAGCAGTCAGCTATAATGTATTATTTATGCCCCGCGGCTTCAGAATAATAACGATTTACTTACATACCCAGCTGAGCTGATACTTTTGACGCTCTTATGTTTACTGACATAGACAACTACCTCTCCAAGTATAACTATTTTGATATCAATGTGAACAGTAATAAAGCTCAGAATTCGTTGACAGCGGTGCACCACTAAACATAGTTTTACTAAGCTGTGAATATGCTCAGGGAAGCACCTAACGTTATTAAATTGCAAAAAATATGAAACTGTGTGGCCTAACGCTACCACATCACAATGAGCTTATAGCGTCTTGATGCTTCATTTTTTTACCATAGTGGTATGTTCTCCCACCATCATGGTACACCATAAAAATTATGAGCTATAGACTGGGACCTATTCTATAGAGCATTTGGGCTTAAAGCCAACTTTTTGTAAACACATTGGAAATTAGGACGAAAACTTCCACTTTATTATCACATAAAGGACATCCATTACCAGCCTCAACCTCTTTTAAAAAAACTGCTGTATAAATATAGCATACTATCTATCATTTACAAACAAATTTCCATAGTACTTTTAAGTTATCAACCCAGACTAAAGATTCTGTCAAAAAGCACTACAAGCTGTACACGCCTTAGTATTACACCTAACCATAAAGCCTTAATGAGAACAGATATAAAACTATAACTTCATGATGTATTATATGGTGAAATTATCCCCAGAAGCCAAGAGAAATTAGATCATGATATAGCATCTACTTCTGTTTATCTTAATTATTTAAAAAATAAGAGGTGTTATTAACAAACCCTTTGGCCTATCCTACTAATGTCAAGCGCCATTAACTAATCACCAACAATTATATGATGCATGTTCTGATGAGGTAAAGTGCGACGCCAATGGGTTTGTTGGTTTAAAGTTTTCGTTAAGAAGATTTAAGTACTTAACAGTCCAAGAAAAATCCTCTAACTCAGTTCACTAATTTATGTGGTAACAAGGGTATCAATAGGGCAAGAGAATAAGAAAAAGTGAGCTACAATGCTCCATTTATCCATTAGATATCTGGTGCTTTATAACGGACATAATAGATATAATATAACCATGAAACCTAATTGGAAAGTCCCCATTAAAATTTTTAAAGAAAATGGCTACACACATACATAATTAAATACTTAAAGAGTGGGTATAATATGTATAAGGTGCATTCCAGGTTCCCATTGCATTATCATCCTTGCACCAGCCTAAAGGCCATTTCTTCTCATTAAATAAATTAACCACACTCATTTTTATTCCTTGTTATTTGGTCAAGTAGGAGAAAATATTACATTTTGGTCTGAACAAACATGTATATAACACATATTTTTTTATTTTTATATTTGACTTATTTTATATTAGGCTTTGATCAATATTGCCTTTATGCCAATGTTAATCCTCCATGTCTTGATCTGCCGTAGTAAACTACATCTATTTGGCCATCATTACCCATTATAAGTATTATATGCCACAATCAATGTCTTGCCACCTCATCTGCGCAAAACCTAAACCCTTGATTAACTTTTATCTACCTTGCCACCACGGCCATAGCATTTAGATTAATTACTATATATTTATTATTACTCTCTGGCTGCAGCCGCTGAAAAGCGTCTTATGTATGAGTTGTTTATAAAGATCCTGGCCATTGCATAAGTAAAAATGTTGTTATCTAGTTTAAATTTTTACCTGTCTTTTAGAATTGTTATGCAAGTGACAAATATTTCAAAGGCCGTTTTGTTACAAGTATCTGGCACCAATAGGTCTTTAATTTTAATAAGTTATTAAAAAGGAATTAGAATTAGTATAGGTTTTTTGTATTTTTATTAGTTGTTGCTGAAGCCAGTATGACTAAAGAGACACCACTTGCAAATCCTTTGCCCATCATCAGTATTTTAACTATCGTTTGCTCTATTTTATCTTAGCAAAAATTATATAACTACTATGGAATCTATTCCCTGTTTTTGAGCTATCTGTCATCTTATAGATTGCCTGTTATTTAGTGCATACTCACCTGTGCTAACTGCAATTGAAAGTTGAAGCTCAAATTGAAGCTCCAACATGGTTAAAGTCATACTTTGATTATGTGTCGAATCTTGATTTTAGATTGGACACAATACTACTCATTCTTTATTTTCAAAAATTTTTCTCCATTACACATTTTAAACTTAAAATAATGACCTGTTTTAATTATAAGATAACGAAAAATCTTCATATCTGTAGATATAACTTTTTTGAATGCTCACGTGACTCCCTGGCAGCACCCTTGGTATATTTTGCCTTTACCAGCGTTAGTTCAAGATATGTTACAAGTCAGGCAAGGTAGACAACTTGACACCCTTAATATTAGCCATTGAATCCTTATCCTTGCAACTTACACCAGTGATTATGTCATAGATTATGACACTGACCTTGGTAAGAGCTTTATTCCTGAGACCCCAGATCTATACTATGTCAATGGAACACCATAGTGATAAGTGGAGGATATTGTGCCTTCCGTCATGTAAAAAGTAATCTTTTTACTTTATTATTGAAAGGTTTTAACGCCATGGAGTGCATCTGGGGTAATTTGCAATTGTTCCTATGCTTAGGCCTCAATGATACCTTCCACAAGAGCTTTCCTGCCGCTGCTGTATGTAATACAACCCCAGAAATTGCCTTCACGAAATTGCCTCCTGCCCAATAAAGCTTCTTTTTTGCTGATGCTACTGAAGGGGGGTTCCTAAAAACTGGAGGGTAATTTCATTTTTCCAGATATTGTTATTAGCTTAAATCTCAGGTATATGAATGATGTGGTTAAGGCAAAGGGTATCAAATTAACTACCTTGCCTGACTTAAGAATACCTTGGACCAACGCTGGGCAAGGACAAAGTATGATCAGGTTTTGTCAATAAGTCATGTGGTGTGCTTAAGGAGGTTAATTTACAGCATTGGTAGCTAAACTTTATAGTACCAAATAAAAACAGGTCATTACTTTATATTTCAGATTAAGTTTTAAGCATATTTATAACATAAAATCACCAATTTGGACAATGTTTGTCTCCAATATAAAGCCTAAGCTTTATTATATTCTATTCTGTACTGCATTAGATAGTAGTATTTGTTTATTAAGTAAAATTGGCTTAGTGCCGAGGTAAATCAACCATGTTTCATGCCCCAATATTTTCTTATGGTTTTTTGTTAAACCAATTTGTATGTTGATAAAATTTCTACCAATAAAAAATTCATTATAATATATCTGATGAGCTTATAAGCCATCATAGCTGCAGTCCTCCTTGAGGCAGTGTCAAACACTATAGGTCATTTTATAATTTCAAAGTTGATGCTAATCTGATTTTGCTATTGCCGAAGTCTGAAACACTTCTAGCCAAAAGCTTTGAAAAGCTTAGACCCCAATTATGGATTAGTCATGAAATCTTCCCTAAGTGTAAGTAAATTTTGCTTCTTGGGCTACCTGGAGGTTATTATAATCTTTATATATATTCTTGGCTATATAGGCATAGACACCATTTTTGGTGTCCTGCTATCTTTACACTTAGTACTATGTTCCCTGTTAATTTATATTTGGGGCCCCCAAATCTCTCAAGTAATAGAGGAGGCACAAGAAAGTCTTTAAAGTAACATGATTTTATAAAATATTAAAGCTCATATTCTTACCATTGTATCTCTTTTGCACTTGAGTTAAGAATTTAAAATATGGCTTGGAGGAATTTCTTAGTTTGTAGGCACATACTATAACCATTTTATATGTAAGATATAAAGTATCTGATTTAATTCTTTACGCTAAAAATTCTATCATAAAGCAATATGATTTAGTTTACATATTTAAAGTATTCCCCTAAAGCCAAATTACTTAAATACACATAATTTGGGAATTATATGTAGCTTGGGTGTTGAGTTTCTTAACTAGTAAGGTCATTTAATTCCTTTCTAACCACAAATCTGTAAAACACGCATATATATATCTCCTTTATAAAATTCTCACAGATAAAAATACTTGTTTACATAAAATTAGGTGTGTATGCGCCTCTTGAGTGGTAGGTTCTTAAGTAGATATGAAGTTTTATAACCGATTCTCTAACTAAAAATCGGAAAAAATGTCAATCTATATATAAGCTAACTTCAAATCATATTTATTAAACCTTATAAACCAGAATTTTTTTAATATGGTATTTCTATTTAATAGGCACCCACTAAAAGATTATTGTAAGTACTTTTTTTGTCAGTAAGATATTTATGATATCAATCTGAAAAGTTTTTATTATAAACAAATTAAAAACCAATTTTTTATCAAAGACATAATATCTTATAATTTCTTTAGTACTAGATGGTTATAATATCTTATAATTAAATAACAAAAAATACAAAAATTAGTATGCTTGTGCCTCTTGGGTATTAGTCTATTTAGTAGGTAAAGAGTTTTAAAAAATAATTGACCATAAAAAAACAAGAATCTTGAGTACTTAAATTTTTTCTGTTAAAAAAATCACATTTATCTTTGGTTCAGATCTACACTTTTCACATTGTACATTCTCAAATTATAAAAAAAACACCTTTACTATTTTAATCAATCCATTTTTGGTTACTTTTTCCATGAAAAGGTTAGAATAATAAAGATGTTAAAACTATGCTAATAGCTCTATAGTTGACTCCTAACTAAGTTGTCACATCTATAGTGATGGTGCATGTCTATTCCTTCCATATCTTACCTGGTTCTTTACAACATATTAATAGATGCTCAGGTAAGGCTATGTTGTGTGTCATGTGTGCAACTGAACGAGGTTTATATCATTCACCAAGGCGTATATTTGGGGCACCTTATTATAAAAGATAGTATTACAGCAAGATATTTAAATCCTTTACCTAGAGAGCCTCCTTTGAATTATTGTTGATAGAAGACATAATACCTTAAGATTCAGGTTATTAATATGGCATTTAACTTGCTAGTGTTGAAGATGCTCGAGGGAACAAGAAAAATAAGGTTTTGTTTAACTCTATAGAGGGTTTGTAAGGCCTCAAGGGCCAGCCATTAAGATAACAGCGGTGTGCACCCCTTTAGAACCATATATATTTCACATCCCAAGGCCCTTCATCTCACCCAAATCTCTGACCTAAGGCATACCCTAATTTATAGATGGTTATTCGCTGCCACTCACTGCTTTCCCACGCCTTTTCTCCATCTACCTTCAAGCACAGATTTACTAATATCTCAAAATCAGCAGGGTTTTATTTAAATATATCATCAAATTTGATAGGACTCTAAACGTATATTATGAAACTTCATACCATGGCCCCCAACTCCTGCCCCCAACGGTTGGTTCACCATGAAGCCAACCTGCATAACTAAAACTACCTAATAAGTCCAAGTTACAGAAAAAATTGAGAAAAAGAGAGCAAAAACAGATTTTGAACTTGTCACTCCAGTCTGGATTTAGAAATGTGTAATTTGGCCTCCAGAATTTGGGGAAAATGACCTGAGATTAAATTGGAAGTCAACTGATACTATTGAGGTAAAATGATGTTCATAACTGTAAATTTTATGTTTTAGCTATAAATTGAACCATACTACCATAGTTCAGTTTAACAGCTCTCCCACATCCCACCATAAGACCCAACACCCTGCTAATGTAGGGTGTTGAGTTAATTCCTGTTATTAAAGTTTCCCTGTATCTTTATTTAATTATATTATTGAAAAAACTTGGCAATTAATAATCCTAATAAATTAGGTGATATGGGCAACAAATAAGTAGGTGAAGCCTTTCCCACGCCTCCCCTAACGCGCCCACACATAACCCCTTGAAACCAGTGGTGCCGTGTGGACCTTGGCTGTCCTTGTGGGTCTTGGCATACCCACAAAGCAAGCCAGGTCATTCAATTGTACGCTGAGTTCTTATCACTATAACTCAACCCAAATATAAAAAATTGGTTGTTGTGTAAATTCTTTTGCTCTGAATGACTCTGCATCTAACCAAAGTTTACTTTACTTCTTAAAAGTGCTTCTTAGCTGTTGTCCGCGGTATACTCTTGTTACAAGCATACAGAAGGTCCTCTAGTTTGGGTGGCACAACCCACAATCACTTTGTCGCCTTACCTCACTTTAAACAGCTAGAGTTTGTGGCTCCCCCTAGTTTGCTCACGTTAGGCTACAGCCAGGTGTTGGAATTTGATAATAGAGGTGAAACAAGTGAAAGAATAGTAATTGTTTCTGAGTGGGGTCAACACACGCATTTGACTATTGCACCCTTGCCCCTGCAAATGAAAAAAGTATTATAAAGTACAAGAATATTCAGTTACCACTCACAACATGGGCCTAGGTTATCACACTGAGACTTATGCTATCCCCTCGCAGGGGCCTAAAGGGGCTATGATGATACATTCAGACCAGTCACATACTATATTTTCCTTAAACCAAGATGTTTCAAATGACTATTGGGGAAGGTTGCAATTATCAATGATTTGTAAGCCCCAGCTATCACTACTATTCACATCGCATTTGTCAAGCAGATGGAGGAGGTACATTTTGTGTATCCTGTTTATTTGGGTTTTCTCAAAAGTTCTGCCCTTATCTGACCTAGAAGACCCTTAGTTTGAATCTTTATCTTATGCCCAGGCTGCTGCTATACCTACAAAATTTACCAACGGTGTTGGCATGGTGTGCCACCCCATCATGGCTAACAAGTCTAGCTCAACCATTTATTCTATTGATGAGTTGACTAACTTGGATTGTTCTTACTTCTTGTTCCCCATTCAAATTCATGTAGGGCAACGGAGGGTAATTGTAACTGCATTGGTGGATACTGGTGCCTCAGGGAAATATATTGAACTTAAGATAGTCAAGCTTTGGATCTTGCAGTCACTTCAGGTTCACCTGTCTTGGGGCGTCACGGGTCCCTATGCTTACAATCCCTCTATGTAAGCCCTTGCGCTTCATGTCCCATAAATATGAATTTATGGAACACTTTGTGTTAATCCCAGAGTTGCTTATCCCGGTGATTTTTAGGGTAGAATGGTGGCGCCACCAGTCAGTAAGTATTGATTTAGAGCGAATTATACTAGCATTCTCCCCCAATGCAACTGGGTGAAATCCCACTTCTTCCCACCCTAGCAACAGGCAGTGCTTTAGCAGCAACCATAGAATACTCTTATACAGATATTGTTCCTGAGATGCCTACATTGTCGCTTAGTATCGCCCAATTCTAGTCAGTTTTTGACGTGGAAGGGACCAATAAGCTGCCTAGTCACGCAGAATTAGATCTGAGTTACCAGTTAACAGTGGACCGAGAAAAATTATCTTTCACTTATACCCATACGTGGCTGCAGAAGACCAGGTTTTTAAGACTTGTATTGATGACATGGCGACAAAGGGGTGAATGGTTAATAAAAGCTCTCCTGTGTCCTCTCCTGTGGTCTTCCCCCAGAAGTCAGTTTTTAATTTAGGAACATGCGTGAATTATGGATATTTGAATAATGTGACGGATCCTAATCCTTTACACTTTGCATTTTGGAGGCAGCAATTTTCAGAGCAATTTCTAAGCCAATGGTGTACTCTAAACTAGATCAGGTGAACGCTTTTCATCAGGTGCGGGTTAAGTCTAGCCAGGAGTGGCTGACTGCAATTCAGACCTAGTATGGCATCTACCAGTTTAAAGTTATGCAATTTAGTCTATAGAATGCCCCAGAAGTTTTCCATAATCTCATAGATGATGCCTTGGGGGATATCAGCTTCTCCTATGAAAATTGCTTATGTGGACAAGATCTTAATCCAATCTCCCAATGTTAAAAAAACAGTAGGGTTTTTGTGGCATTGACAGAAGAACTCCACAAAGCCGGTCTTGTTACTAAACTCAAAATGAGAGTTTCCTAAGATGAAGTTTAGTCCTTGGTAATAAAATCCTGAAAATGGTCACTTGTTGCACCTTCTAAGCTGGAGGCCATTTTGCTCATGGCACATCCCATTCACACAGAAGCAACTGCGGAGCTTCATAGGTTCAGTTACTCTCCTGAAAAAGTTCTCACCAGCAATTATGGAGCTGGCCTCACCTCTTCATCCCCTCACTAGTTAGAATGCACCATTTTCTTTGGACACCAGAGTGCCAAAGGCTTTTGAGGAAATTAAATAAGTCTCACTACTGCTCCAGTTTTGCGTCATGCTGATGAGAACAAGCCTTTTATTGTGGTATGCGACGCCTCTGGTACTTCAGTTGGTGCTGTCCTACTTCAAGGACTTGAGGGGCAGGAAATACTGTGGCGTACTTCTCAAAAAAAGTTTAGTTTCACGGAGCGCACTTGGGAATTTATTATAAAGAGTTGGCGGGAGATTTCATGGTCATTAATGCACTGGTGGTACATATTACAGGGTACATAGCATATAATGATTGTGCGCAAAGGTCAACTGTCTCTTAATTAATAATGCAAACACCAGAAGTTGGCTCACAGCTAGACTAGGATTCGCCGCTACCTTCTTAGTTTTAACGTTAAGTATGAGTTTGTCAAGGGGGACAACCATTTTTTACCTGATCTCTTGAGCTAAAATCCCCCAATGGGTCTCACTGTGGAGACATGTCCTGAGTTATCAACAGTAATTTCCCCTGAGAAGATCATGGCTCTTCCACTTCTAGCCATTGCTGTGGTTGCACCCCATACTCCAGAACCTTCACCCAAGTTATAACCTAGATTCAAACCCAAACCAGAATCTAAGCCCAGATCCAAAACTCGCGTTTCCACATCATCCAGTATTCCTTATACTCCTGTTGAGCTGGTGGGTTATGTTACTCCTTCAGAGCCATTCCAGTTGGTAGCTGTATTTATTAAATCTAATCCAGCCCTGGTATCCCATACCTGAGGGTTCTCTCTTGGATGCTGGTTTAACATCCCTGTCCACAGATCCTGAAGGGCAGGATCTCCTAGTGAATATTAAAGCAGATACAGCCCCTTCTGAATGGTTTAATTAAAAAGGATAGGGTAATGTTTTTTACGACAAAGTATGGGTTCCTTCTGAGCTTTGTTCCCGCGTCATAAGGGAACATCATGATCCCCAACCATGGGACATCCTGGCGCAAAAAATTTACTAATTTAATCAGGCGAGTGTATTTTTGGGATAAGTTGACAAAGTAGGTTCCCACTAGGATTGAGAACTAATTAGTCTGTTCCAGGTCCTAGCCAAATAGGACAGAACTGCCTTCTATACCCTCTTCAAAAGCGGCAGGGTCAGGTACATCGCTGTCAGTGGACTTCATTGTTAACTTACCATATCTTGTGGGTATGATGCAATCATGGTGGTAATAGATTGCTTTGCAAAATATACTATTTTTATCTCTTGTTTGACCACCACTACATCTGAGGACATGGCGAAGTTGTTTGTAATACACATGAAATTGCCTTGTTTTGGAAACCCAGGAAATAATCAGAGATGGAGTTCCTCAGTTTACATCAAAGTTTTGGGAGGCCTTGTACAATATGCTAAAAAATCAAGCCTCATAGATCCTCAGCCTACCACCCCCAATCTGATGGCCAAACGGAGCGTACTAACCAGTCCTTGGAGTATTATCTCCAATGCTACACAAGTTCCTCTATTAAGATACATGGGGTAGCGGACCTTCATTTAGCCCAAAACTATATATAACAACTCCCTCCATTAGTCAACAAATAGTGACCCCTATGTATTCCAATCTGAGGTAAAACCCTGCTTTCACCATTGGAACTCAGACGCGGAGTAATATCACAACAATAGATAACTTCATCATCACACATTAAGAAGGTCTACCAAAATATCCAGAACCAAATGACTAAATCAATCAATGAAGCCAAACGATTAACAGATAAGAAGCGACGTGAGCATCCAACTATCAAGAAGAAGATTTTGTAATGGTGGGCTTAAGAATCCGCACCACAAGGTACCATGTCAGAAATTAGCTAGCAAAAGGGCAGGGCCATTTCCTATTGATAAGATCATGAGCAACGGCGCTTTCTACTTTTACTACCTCCCCAGTGGAATATCTATACCATGTGTAAAGCTTCTTCACTCTCTCCTTTTAAGGCAAGAACCAGTGGAGGTTGAGTACATCTTGGTGATGGGAGCGCCTAAATTTGAGGTATAAAAGATTTTGGATGCAAGGCGGGTTAAACGGCAGATGCACTACCCAGTGCCTGTAAAGGTCATCCAGCAAATGAGAACAGGTGTGTCTCATCAAAGAACTGTAACAACTGTCAGAAGTACTAGAGGAATAACACAAGGAGAATCTAAATGCTCCTGCATATGACTTACCCAGGTCCGCCACCCTAGCTGCCATCAAGCTCCCATTACTCACAAGAATTATGTCCTTGAAAAAGCACATGAAGATGGTGTTAGCCATACCTGTCAAGGAAAGGGCAATGTAAAGCCTCAGGGGCCAGCCATCAAGCTGAACAGGGGTGTTACCCCTTTAGAACTAGAAAGGGTTCAAAACCCAAGACCCTTCCTCTCACCCAGATCTCTGACCTAGGACATACCTAGATGAGAGATGGATAGCCGCTTCCCCTCCCTTCTTTCCCCACTCCTTTTCTCTTTTTTAATAGCTCTAGTGGTGCCCAATCCAAAAAAGGGAGAGCTGCTACACATCTATATTTGAAAATGGGCCAAACAAAGGGTTTATTAAAATTAAAAATTCTTAATATGGCACCTCAGCTAAAAGCCAAGGAAGACATATTAGAAGGTAAGGAAGCTTTGGGAAAACTTTTGTCTGGCGCCCGCTTTAGTTAGAAGACCATGTCGGACAACATAGGGGTTGGGGCATCAGCAGCATGCGGCATAAGGAGGTTGAGCTGGGATTTATCTTCATTAATAAGGCCGGTGGTATACATCGCCTCAACATATTGAGCAAGTTGATGCTCAGAAAAAGTGATTAAATTAGGCACACAAATGAATGACTTGATGTGCTGGTGGGTTTGGAGACAATTGGGTTTAAACATCAAAGTTTTTGTCATGTCAATGCATGCGTGATGTGCACCTTAAGTGAGCTCTAGATTTCATATTTTGCATCTTCTTCAAGATTGTGAGGAAAATGGGGATAGGAATACCCTCAATAAGGGGCTCCATCGCCCCATGAAGATGTTGATGAGAAGAGTGTTAACAGGGGCAGCAACTGCTTCCAATTCCCTTTTATTTATATTTTTATATACCAGCTAATGTTTTTAAGGGTGAAAACAGTGTGGATACAAATTGGGAGGTTCAACAAAGTTCCTCCATGGCAAAATTAGGCTTAACATTATTATCCCAATCTGTATCATCAATCCATTCAAGTGCTTCAAAAAAATTTAAATTGGCTAGTGCTGGCCCAGCCAGCAAAATTAAAGGGGTTTGGAAACTGATTGGCTGTGAATTGTTGATCAAGGCTTCTCAGCTGAAACTGGTTCAGCAATTGACTCAAGATTTTGCATTCCAGTTGAATTGTTTGGATTTTTAAGATTTTTTAAATTTTGATTGGCTGCCGCCTTGGAAGCGGTGTCAGAATTTGCTGAGGTTGGGGCGGGAGTATTTGAGCCCCATTCAAAAAATTGGGCTGAACTGGCTGCTGACTTACGCCAGAGGGAGGAGCAGCAGAAGCGGCAGAGGCAGAAGCTGTAGGGCACTTGCACTTTGAGTGATCAAGCTTAAAAACAAAAGGCAAATGGTCTGGCCATTCTTGACACGTGCCAAAAATGAGTAATCAGGGGCAGATCTGATCAGTATGTGGGGTGATCATGAGGTGGGTATCATTATAAAATGGGTGGTATTCACAAAGGCCTGAGGCCCTGCAAATGATCTACCCCGTTGGGGACCATATATTTGAAGCATTGGGTCTGCGTATGTAAACGGTCATTCCCTCTGAGATTTTGTGGCGGAGGCGTTCTAAGGGAAAGATGGGTGGGCAACCTGCAAATTGAACCATAAGAGTGGCATAAGCTGGGAGCCATGTGCATTAGGTAGAGAAAGGATTATTTTTAATTAATTGGCATCATTAGTGCTGCTGATGCCTGGGCCTCAGACCTGAATCCCAGGTCAAAATAGCCCTTGAAAGAGAAAAATTGATAAATCTGGCGTGTTTAAAAACTGCCATGGCCATCTTGATGATGGCCGCACTTGTGTATGGGAAAAGATTCCCATACTCAACCCAGAGGCTGAAATGCAGGTTGCTCCAAGGGAGCACCAAAGGGCTCTGAAGCACTGCCTGTGAAGTCATGAGATGGTGGGCTAAGTCTTGGGGTGGGACACAACGCCCAGTGGCATTGGGAAGGCTAGCAGAGCCAGCCTGGGTGCCCTTCAGTGGCAGCTGAAGAATTTCAGAATGCGGTGCACCACCACCCCATACTAGGGTAGCAGGTGTCAATCATACTGACATTTTTTGCTGGGCTCAAGTTGAGTGTCTGTTTTTTGTGCAAATTTCTATATAAAAAATTTGTTTTGATTCAATTATCAAATTGAAAGAAAGGTTGCCCCACGCCTTTTCTCCATCTCTCCCTCCCAGCCAAAATCCACTCAAGCCTCAAAATCAGCAGAGTTTTATTTAAGAATAATCAACCAAATTTGTGAGGTCTTCAAAAAATTATTATGAAACTTCATACCACACTCACCATCTCCTGCCACAAATGGTTGGTTCACCATGAAGCCAACCTGCATAACTAAAACTACCTAATAAGTCCAATTTACAGAAAAAATTGAGAAAAAGAGGGCAAAAACAGATTTCAAACTTGTCATTACAGTCTGGAAATAAAAAACTTGAATTTGATTTCCAGAATTCATGGAAAATGACATGAGAATAGTTAGGAAGTCGACTGATTTTAATAAAATAAAATGATTTTCAATCCCCCCCCTTGGGTTGGGACCATCTAGTACTAAAAAAATGATTTTCAAAACTATAAATTTTATGTTTTATTATAAATTGTTTAAAAATACCGTGGTTCAGCTTTGCAGCTCTCCCACATCCCACCATAAGACCCAACACCCTGCTAATGTAGGGTGTTGAGTTAATTCCTATTATTAAAGTTTCCTTGTAGCTTTATTTAGTTATTTTCTTAAATAACTTGGCTGTTAATAATCCTAATAAATTAGGTGATATGGGCAAAAAATAAATGGGGTAAAGCCTTTCCCATGCCTCCCAAACGCGCCCACCCATAGTCCCCTGAAACCAGTGGTGCCTTGTGAACCTTGGCTGCCCTAGTGGGTCTTGACGTGCCCAAGACAAAAGCCAGGTCATTCCTTAGCACGCTGGGTTTCTAAGAGGGATACTTTGATGTTCTCATTCCATTGTCTGATCCAAAAAAATATGTTTTAATAGAGATGATAACTATCAGTGCACCAATGAAATGTTAGCAACACTAAACAACTTCCCTTAGTCCCAACGAATCTTTTATCATAATCCCCTCAAGTTAATATAAACCTGTCATTGCTCCTATTACATCAGCTAAAGGAAGAAAATAGAAAACAGAAAGAAATAGATTCACGGATGCAATTATAAAAAGATAAAGTTCTATAAGCAGTTGAAAGGAGAAATATAAACAACAAGGTGTTATCATTGTCTGAAAAATGTTTAGGGTTTTTTGTATTCTCATGTCCCATGGAATAATTTCTAGCGTGGAACAAAAAGACAAGGAGGAAAAAGAGCAATTCCAAAGGGATCAAGTTGGCCATCCTCCCTGACCTCAGATACACTGTCAGGTAAATGCTGGGTCAAGTCCAAGAAGGCCCAGGTTAAAACTCCAAAAATCGTGTGATGAGGACTAGAATGTTTAATCAATGGGGCTGAATGTTGCCCGTTATAGTTTAAATGAAGGCAGTTTGTTATGTAAATTTTGGAATGCGAATTGATTCATTTACTAAAACTAATATTACCAAAAATTTGATATTTAGCGTTTATCAATAAATGAGTTTGCACATACTTGAGCTATAGAACTAACATCAATAGTAGTTTCATCTTATTGGATATTCAACTACCAGCCCCAGCGATTTTTAAATGTCTATCTCCCCAATTTGCCTTAAAGTAGCATTTATTCAACCAATCTCTTTGTTGGTCATCTCTCTCCCCTGATACAAAGGCCATTTTTATATAATTTAACCTCATGTTACCTTTTGCTGCCCTCACAGATTATACCCTTCTGAGTTTCTGGGTTTTATAAAAGCTATGTAGGATTTGGCACCGAACTAAGTGTTTGAAGGGATTTTAATGATAGTTTATTCGTGGAGAGTTAGAGACACTACTTAAAAAACCAACCAAATTCATATACTTGTGGAGATTTGTATATGTTGGAGTCTTATAGCAGTAATTGCATTATCTGTAGGCTGAGGTTAGGATTCTACTCACCATTGCAGTATTGTTTTTTGGCGGTAATCAGCTCAGCATTTTTTTTACTTGCCGTGGGAGGACGCCTGCCTCTCCTGTGACTACTTGGTAATTTTGGATTGTTCTAGGTCCTGCTGCTGGAGCTATGATTTGTTCTAAAAGTTCCATTAATTTTTAATAAAAGCCCTCACTTGCCCTTACTAAGTTTTGAGCAGCTGCACCAGTTTTTAATCGATGGCTTCTCCTTGGTGAGTATAATTTTGGAGCCCAGTTCAGGTTTGGAAGATGGCAGAAGGTTTGGAACGCATCTAGATGCTGGGCGCCCTACGTTCTCTTCCTTCCAAATCTTCTGTGTATTCTTTGCACCCAGTTGATTTGGATGCCTTTGGGGGCTTTTTATAAAAATTTTTTTTGGGTCCATAGCCTACTGTGTCCTGATACTATTTTAGCGTCTTTATTTAAGAACCCATAATTAGCCAGTCAGTGAACATTTGGGTGTGACAGGATCCACTTGCCGCTTCTGATCCCCTGATTGGTTTTATTTTTGAATTCCTTGCCCATTTGAAATGTTCACTGATTTCTCTGTGTGTTTCATCAGGGCAACCCCTATAAATACTGGCCTCAGGAACACCAATCCTTAATAAAAATAAAGGCTTCTTTTGCTTCCATAGCTTCCTTTTTGGGAGAACGTGAGGGCCTGCAGTGGCCTGAGCCCAAGATATTGCTTAAATTTTTAAATATTTGGCCCTTGAAGGCTTACTAGTTGCCACCACTATAAATACTGCTCACAAAAAGTCAAAACCCCTAATAAAATGAAGGCGCCTTCTATTGTCTAGCATTTGCTCATGAGGGGAACTTGAGGGTTAGCAGGGGTTTAGTCCCAATTTGTTAAAGAAAGTTATTTTTATTATTTAGCCAAGGATGTTTCACCCATGCCAACCTTATTATACAAACTTTTTGAAAAGAAATGGTGACATTTTCCGGTGCTATGACTTTGCTCTTGGGGAAACTTGATGGTGGCAGGGATCTAGCCCTGACATGTAACAAATTAGATTGATAAAATTCCCATTCAAGAACTCCATTTCCTAGAACGATGTGAGACCTCAATTGAAAGAAATATACAATCTTGGAAATGGTTAACGATGCTCAAACAGCTACCAAATTCGGTTTGATGCCTTTGGAACCCAATAATGCTTTTTTAATGGAAAAAAATAAGCCTGTCAGAAGCTCTTGCAGATTCAGCTTGGAACTGATTACCATTCATAACACCACTGAGAACCCGCGCTTGTCCCCTAAATGATTTTCCACATTTTGAGGGATGAACATGTATTATTATTACAAAATGTTGGTAGGTATGCTGATGAAGAGGGTACTGTGGGGTATATGCCCTCAGTGGTAAGGGTGGCAAATTATCTTTCGCCATTTTTTAAGGGTAAACCTATCCTGGTGGCATGATTAGGCATAAAGTTGATCCCACTTTGGTTTAGTGGCATTATCTACATTCAGTTTGATTGTTCTGGGTATTTTTTGCTTTATGTCATTCTTTCTTCCTCTACAGGGAAGTTTAGGACAACAATTTTAGTGCATACCGGTGCCTCTTAGAGTTTTGTTGACCTTGGCCTAGCTGATTAGCTTAAGTTACACTACTTATCTGGTGGTATGTTTAGGGCAGTTGCTTCCCAGGGTATTCCCACGTTAAAAGTTCAATGCCTTGTTAATTATTAAATTATTATTTACCACCTGGAAGACCAATTCTTATCATTCAAAAACCTATTGTACCCAACAATCTTGGGAGTGGGCTGGTGGCGCAGATTTGATATCAAAACAAGTTTGAATGCCAAAATATTAAGTTTTATTCTTTGTAAAGGGTCAGTTTTAATAATCCTCATCCAGATAGCAGCACTCTGAGCAGTTTACCATAGTAGCCCATTATACATAAGCTTTTATGATTGCATCTTTGCTGAAGCAACTTTAAAGCTCCACCTACCCCCATTTAAAGGGGTTGCAGTCTTCATTTAGTGGATTTAACAAATGCATACTCAATCACTTGAAATTTAATTGTAATTTAAACTCACCATTGACCTGGTTTGCAAGGACCTTCCTTAATCTAAACTTTGAGTCTGCGGGAAGATGCAGTATTAGAATTTTAGGTTAAAAAGCGACTTGCAAAATGAGCTATTTTTTAGCACACCTCTCCAGTATGCTCACCACTGCTCTTTGTGATAAAAGCAGATTATATCTATGTCCTTGCGTAGATTATAATAAGTGAATAGTATCACCATCTCTGGGTTGCATCCTATTCATATGAAGGCATGAAATTGCCCACAATTCAGAGAAAGCTAGATTCTTCTCCAAACTAGATTTTAGAACGCTTTAAACCAAATCTTATCAAAAAGAGTCAGGAATGTATCACTGCATCTTTTTACTATGAAGGGGATTTTAATATTTCTGGTCATGCCGTTTGGGCTTAAAATTGCGCTGACGGTTTCTCAACATCATATTGATGCAGTTTTGGGAGAGTTGTTGGGTGTATGCGCAGTGGCCTATATGAACAAAATCCTGGATTTTCCCCTGAACAAGCATCCCATGATAACAACTAGGAAAGTGGTGGAGCATTTTGGAGCAGTGAACTTGACGCTGAAGATTTATTGAATTTGAATTTTCTAAGTCTCATTTCACATTCTTGGGCAACACTTTTGTGACAAAAAACATATGATCACTTGAACAAGGAGAAGTCATTATATGATTAGCCATGATAGCCTTTGTTAAAGATTTTAGAAGCTTTTTGTAACATGAAAATTCCTGAAGAAGTTCACGCCAAGTCTTTCAGAGGTTGCAGCACTGTTGTATAAGGACATTGGAGAAAAAAACTAAGTGGTCATCTGCACTAGAGAATTCCTTTCAGGCTATGAAGTTTACTTTGATCTCCCCAAAGTAATTAATCACATGGGTCCTGATAGGGAGCCTTTATTGGCTAGTGACGCATCAGAATTCGCTATTATTGCTGCTCTGCTACAAGTGAGAAAAAGTTTGAGAGTGTAAGGAGAGTGTCTATAATTCTTCCATTACCAGCGTAATAGTTGATGGTGCACAAGGCCCACATCAGGGAGCTGGCTGTTAGTGCCAAAACCATTAGAGCCCAGAAGAAGGTGCTGGAGCAATAACAGCTTAGGAATAGAAAGTGAGATTTATGATAAAAATGCTAGTGGAAGCGGCACGGTGCACATATTGGAAAGGGTTAAGTGACCCAGGTTGGAGGGAACCTGGGCGAACAAATGGTGCACGTGTTGAGAGCTGCAAGTTCTTTGCAATGGCAAGGGTAATAGAACGCGAGACCTCCTCAAAGAGGTTTGCGCACAGGAGTGATTGGAATATTATAATAAATGGTAAAATAACTAAAACGGGAAAATGTTATTTGCAAAGTTGACCAACAAGGACTCTTGGTTGGGGAAAACATATTTAAGCTCAGATAGGGAAATTGGGGTTATGCCACAGTGGGCCCAAGCAGCAACTCACCAATAGGGCAATAATGCCATCTGAGTTAGTGAAATAAGCCAAAACTGACTTCACTCAATTGATTGACCAAAGTTGGATTTGACTCGAGCGCATTATTTTGTAGATGGAATGGGTTTTTAATCACCATTCCTTGACTAACCAAACCAAACCATCCGCTTTATTTGGTAGATAGTTCGTTTAACGCTTGGCCTGATGTCAGGGGCTGGGCACTCGGCACCTCACTAGGACCAACCTGGGCATATTTTGCCCTTACCCAGCGCTGGTCTAGGGTGTGCTTCAGGTCTGGGAGACCCTGTAGCTTCACCTTTTGGGCCTCCAAGCGCCCAGCCTTATCTTTGGGGTTGATCCCCACTATTATGTCATGTGTAAATGACATTACCCTCTCCTCCCACCGGGGCTCAACCCCCCTCCAGGGGCTAGCTCCAAGGAAAAGTTCTTGTGGGCAGGGGCCAACTTCATGGCAGTGACAGTCAGTTTAGGTTGGGATCCGGCAGCCTGGGGAAAACGTTGATGGATAGCGTCAATCAGATCTTGGGCATGCACACAGTTGCGCGCTGGAACCCAACTATTCTCTGCAGCGTCAAAGCCCTTCCAGGATACCAGGTACTCCAGTCTTTTTTTAACGCGGCAGGAGGCAACTATCTCTTCCACCTCCCACTCAGGCGCCCCATCCACGAGATAGGCCTTGGGAGTCTCTGGTGGGGGCCCTCAAAAAAACATGAGCTTGCTCTCATAAAAACACCAAGAAGATCCAAAATGAAGGGGGGAGATCCAGCTGGTACGAGGCATGGCCCACCTTTTTAAAAACGCGGTAAGGTCTAATCCTCTTAGGTCCTAGCTTCTTGCATAGCTGCTTGATAGGGATGTTACGAGCATCAAGCATCACGTGAACCCTTCTTTGTATGCAGGACCCACTCGGCTCTTCCCATCAGCGTTCTCCTTATACAGCTGCATTGCCGCCTCCAAGCTTGTGGAAACCCCCTTGTGGAGCTTCTTGATTGTCTTAGCAAAGTCCACCACCGCTTCAACCTTAGACCCACATCTGGGCTCCATGTTAAAGGCGGGATTAAAGCTATGGCTGGCAAAAAACGGGGAACATCCAATAAAGGCATGCAAGGAATTATTGTAGCTAAACTGGGCCATTGGTAGGTGAGACGCCCAATCAGAATGGTCTGCGGCGGTGTAACACCGCAGGAACTTCTCCAAGCACTGGCTCACTCGTTCAGTCTGCCCATCTGATTGTGGATGATAGGCAGTCAAATGGCAAGGGCGAATCTGGAAAATCTTACACAACTCTTTCCAAAACACAGAGGTAAACTGGGGTCCCCAGTCACTGATATCTATTGGGGAACTCCATGGAGCGCAAACACATGCGTGACAAAAAGCCTGGTCATCTCAGCCGCGGTTTTTGTAGTTCTTTACGGAATGAAGAGGGAGAACTTTTGTAAACTGGTCCACCACCACCATGATGGCATCGTAACCATCTGAGACAGGTAGTTCTACAAATAAAGTCCACTGATCGGGAAGTCCAGGGCCCTTCAGCTTTCTGGACAGGTACCAACAACCCTGCAAACAGTTGACGATTTGTCTTCATTTGGTTGCAGACTAAACATTCCTTACATTACCGCCCCACCTGAGCAGGCAAGCCCTTCCAATTGTATGTGCGCCGGATTAGCTCTAATGTCTTTGATTTCCCAGGATGACCAATAGTAAGTCCATCTTGATGGTCCCGGATGATTTCCAGGCGAAGTGGTCCAGCAGGAACCCATAGGCGCCTCTGGAACCGCACCATCTCATCCTTCATGTGACAGCCCCTGGAGAGATTCTTGATTCAACTCACACTTAGCAAGTAACGTAGTATATTCCGCTGCCAGTGGCTGAGAAAGGACTACCTTCCTTAACATATTATATTCCTCTGTGTTTTCTAAAGGTGCAAGCGCGGTCCCGTTGGCCAGAGGAGAGGGTCGTTGAGGCAGAAGTTTACTTAGAGGAATCATCACCTGAATGTTGTGAATTAAAACCTCCGTGGGATCAGGCGCTAAAGCAGGGTTGAAGCTCAAAGCACCCACAGCCCATTATTTTTGCCCTTGGTGAACTCATACGTGAATGCGAATTGGGCAAGGGTCTCATGCCAATGGGTCAGCCGTGGGGTTAAGACATGAGGTGCGCGGTAGTACAGCAAGTCACGGTGGTCTGTATGTATCCAGAAAGGTTGGGATGAGCCATGAAAGTGGTGACGCCAATAAGTCAGCGCCTCCACCACTGCCAATAACTCCTTATCATAAACTGCGTATTTCAACTCTGGTAAAGACATTTTTCTAGAAAAATATCCACCGGATGCTTTATCCCATCTTCGCCTAATTGTAACAAGGCGGCTGTTATGGCGAAGTTGGAGGCATCAGTTGACACAATGAATTCCTTTGAAGGGTCAATATGGCGAAGAGCAGTCGTGGACAACGTGGGCACTTCACTGCTTGGAAAGCATCCTCCAAAGTGGGGGACAACTAAAGCACCTTTGCACCGCTAGCCTTTTATATGGGAGCCGCCAGCTCAGACAGATTGGGAGTGAACTTCTTGAGGAACGTGCACGTCTCCAAAAAGCTCCTTAATTCCTTAACTGAGGTGGGGGTAGGCCACTCATGAATCGCCTTCTCCTTGTCTGGAGTTATCATGTGTCCTTCTTAAAACACGACGTTGCCCAGAAATGTGACCTGGGACTTAAAGAACTCGCACTTTGATATTCTCAACGTAAGGCTGGCTGCCTTTAACTGCTCCACCACTTGCCAAAGATGAACTGTATGAGACTCCTGATTAGGGGAAAAGACCAGGGTATCATCCATGTAGGCAACCGCGCATACCCCATAACAAGTCCCCCAACGCTGCATCTATGCGGTGTTGAAAGATAGCAGGGGCATTCTTAAGCCCAAAGGGCATGATCCGAAACTGGTAGATCACTTTTCTGGTATGGAATGCAGTCAATCACTCTTGTCCCTTTTTAATCCGGATCTTATTGAACGCGTTGAGGCAATCCAGATTGGAGAAGACCTTCACCTTCTCCACATAGCGTGCGATTTGGGAATCCAAAGGGATGGGATGGAGGTTTGGTTCAGTAACGTTGTTAAGGTTACCATAGTCTACGCAGGGGCATAAGGTACCATCAGACTTCTCCACGAAGAGTAGGGGGGAGCATACATGGGAGGTACGCTGAAAAATCGCACCCTTGGCTAACTGTTCCCCTACCCACACATACAACGCCTCCTCCTCCCGGACAGTCAATGGATAGATAGGGGAATAGATATGCACCAGATCAAATGTGAGCTTGAAGTCACAATCAAACTCAGAGTGCTCAGGGAGTGCTTTGGCAGATGCTGCATCAAAAGAGGATTCCAAACCCTCCAAGAAAGAAGGTATAGTAATTTTCACTGAGGGCTTCTGCATTGCGGCAAGGCAACAAGGGATACGGTGGGGCTAATGGGGCAATTTTCCTGGGGCGTTTTCTTCCAACAAAGGCACAATGAAATTGCGACCATTCTTCATGGTGAGGGACAAGGTATTCTCTTTCAGGTAAGTTCTAATGTCAAACTTCCGCCACCACTCCACACCTAAAATGATAGGGAACAGGAAGTTTTTGATCGCACTGAAGTGATCAGACAAGTGGTACTTGCCAACCTAATAGTCCACTGTCCCAATGATCTTCAGAGTAGGAATACCTTGGGACGCCCCTCCTCTAACCACATCACCTGGCAAGTAACTCAGCCCATGGTAATCGGCTAAGTACTGGTCCATATAGTTTCCAGAAGCACCAGTATCCACCAAAATAGAGGTTGGTGAGCTTCATAAAAGGAGAGGAGAGGGTGGTAGTCAATAGAAAATACCCAGAATGGTCTTTATTTATTGAAGACAATGACAATGATTCACCGAACATTTCTTCTTCTGGCTCAAGAATGTCAACAGAATCTGTTTTGGAATCAAAAAAGTGGGAGAGATTTTTGGCACTCTTAATACTGAAGCCACATACCCCACCATGCCTTCTGCAGGTGCATATACATTGTCATATTTAAAATGAAGTTCTTTCTCCACCTCCTGAGTGCGCCAGATCATGGTAGAGGTCAACAGTGAGTTTTAGGTGTAATCTGATACACCAGAATAAAGTCCTCATCCAGGCCATATGAACAAATAAACAGTTCAGAGATAGAGTCCAGGTTTTCGTTATACAATGCATATTTAGATGTGAATGACACTATCCCTGGAACCACAACAGAATGCCCAACGTTATCCAAGGCCAACACCCCCAGGCCCATCTGCGCTGATTCCACTGGCATCATCTGAACACGCTGCCAAGGGAAAATTCATTTATCAAAATGAATTTTATCAAATCCGACAGAAAGTCAGGGAATCACAACGTTTTGGATATCAAAGCATCCAAATCCACCAGGTACAAACATGAAGGGTGGATACTTTCCAGTTGGAGGCAACCATAATAACGCCGAGTTGCTCCAACCTTTGGGGAAAAAAGGAATCAGTGGTGCGGCTAACAACAGCCAGAGCCCACAGCTGACAGCCACTGTCTCCACAAAAGAAAAGTTCCACAAGAAAAAGTTTGTGCACATATAAAAATTTGGTTTGTTGAATAATGTAAAGAGAGTGTCTATAACTCTTCTGTTCCCAGCATGGTAGTGCACGGTGCACAAGGCCCACGTCAGGGAGTTGGCCATTAGTGCCAAAACCATTAGAGCCCAGCAGAAGGTGCTGGAGCAATAACAGCTTAGGCATAGAAAAGTGAGATTTAATATAAAAACGCCAGTGGAAGTGACACGGTGCACATATTGGAAAGGGTTAAGTGACCCAGGTTGGAGGGAACCTGGGAGAACAAATGGTGCTTGTTTTGAGAGCTGCAAGTTCCTTGCAATGGCAAGGGTAATAAAATGCAAGTCCTCCACGAAGAGGTTTGCGCACAGGAGTGATTGGAATATCATAATAAATGGTAAAATAACTAAAACGGGAAATGTTTATTTGCAAAATTGACCAACGAGTACTGTTGGTCGGGAAAACATATTCAAGCTCAGATGGGAAAATTGGGGTTATGCCGCAGTGGGCCCAAGCAGCAAAACACCAATAGGGCAATACTGCCATCTGAGTTAGTGAAATAAGCTGAAACTGACTTCACTAAAGTGAGCAACTGAAGTTGGATTTGACTCGAGCGCATTAGTTCATAGATGGAATGGGTTTTGAATCCCCATTCCTTGACTAACTGAACCAAGTCATCCGCTTTAATTGGTAGATAATTCGTTTTAACGCTTGGCCTAACGTCAGGGGCTGTGCACTTGGCACCCTACTAGGACCAACCTGGGCATATTTTTCCCTTACCCAGCGCTGATCTAAGGTATGCTTCAGGTCTGGGAGGCCCTGTAGCTTCACCTTTTGGGCCTCCAAGCGCCCAGCCTTATCTTTTGGGTTGATCCTCACTATTATGTCATGTGTTCATGACAGAATTTAACTCATGTCTGATAATTTATCAGAAAATGTCCTTGCCTGAGTTAATTTACGCTCTTCATGACAAGGAACCTTTTGACGATGGTGAAATCATGAACTTACTGGCGCCATTACTTCCATGACTATCCCAGCCATTCTGGGTGTGTAGTGACCATCGAGTGCTGTTGTAAACCTTGCTCCTCATGTTTTAAACCAATGACAATCTAATTGGCATGAGACCCTGGCACAATTTTTATTCTTCTATAAGTTCACAAAAGGCAAGGAGAAAGGTCTAGTTGATGCCTTAAGTAGCAATCCTGCATTAGCACCTGACCTCAAGGAGGAGGGGCTCCTTATAACTCATTTTATGATTACCCTGAGTAAGATTATGCCTAGTATGCCATCGGCAGTCATTCTGCTCCAGGCCTTAATTCCTTTAAGAACCTACATGAGTATAGCATATTCAGACGGGATGTATAGTTCAACATGTGTCCTTAGGTTATAGCTTAACTTCTTCTGAGTGAAACTTGGACTGGGAAGACTTAAAGAGGAGTACCATATATAAGACGATATGGTATGGTTCTTGGGATGCTTATGGTTCACACCAGACCTCTTCGCCTTGAGGGAATCAAGGAGCATAATGATTAGATAATCATGGGCCATCCTGGGAATGCGAAAACTTTGGAGCTTATCTGTTAAATGTATAACTGGAAGAGAATTTCTCCACAGATTACTTTTTTACCAATGAATGCCTTGTTTGCAACAAAATGAAATCAAATTGTCAGCCCCTTGCTGGCTTGTTGATACCCGTGCAGACATCTGAGGGGCCTCTGTCTTCCCTCTTAGTTATTTTACTATTGTGTTTCCATTATCTGAAGGTTACAATTACATCAGAGTGCTATTGGAACATTTCGCCAAGTTTACCCATTTTATACCATGTAACACTAAAACAACAGCGGCGCAGATGTAAGACTTATATGTCTCTCACGTTTTTTCCGCCCCTAGCATATCTAAGGAGATTATCAGTGATCATATATCTCAATTTACATCTTTATTTTGTAAAAAGACTAAGCAATGCTCTTCAAATTCATGTGTGCCGTTCTAATGCCTTCCACCCACAATCAGATAGGATAAAAGGGCGCGTGAACCAATGATTGAAGCAATTTTTCGGTGAGACATAGCTTCTGACTAATCAAATTGGGCCTCACGCCTCCCTTTAGCGCGATTCAGTTACAACAACGCCCAGAATTCAACATTATAAGTATTCTTTTTTTTGCAAATTATGGCTAACCTCATTCAATATGTAACCCAGGTGTGATTTAAAGGTGAAAGTGATGATGTATTTTACAAGTTCATCAGTAAAGTTGCTGGGGATTCATCTGCAATGACCAAAATTACTTAAGATCGAGATTCAATATCTCAGTCTAATGAGATTGTAAAATCTCTGTCAGAGATATCAATTCTTAGATAGACCAACAATCAACCCTTTGGAGTTATCAGTCTCCTCTAAAAGATGAGTTTAACTATCCAATGGGGTAAAACATCACATAGGAAGGTCAATATCATCTAATAAGAACCTTATCAGATCTGACCATTACAACTATAGCCATAGAAATCAGAAAATTGGTCATCTAATAGAAAAAATCCTAACTCAGGTGCAGCCCAAAAATCCTCATGAAGACTACTAAATCTACCCAAAAATTTTTTCTTCATTTCTAACTAATAAAGTACCTTTTTTTGTCTCACATAGCTTAATTTTGGTCTATTCATAAAATATTCTGTATTTCTGATTGCAATCAATTATACCAACGGAACTATTAACTTCGTTTCACTTTTGCCTATCTTCACTAGATCCACAAAACTAATAATTTTGTAGCCTTTTTAGCACCTGCTTATCATAATTTTTATCAAATTTCAATACTGGTACTCCCTTCCAGGTCGCTTCTGAGGCTACTTGGTGAAAACATGCTTTCACGATGATAAATGTATCAG
The DNA here is from genome assembly GCA_022478985.1 of Massospora cicadina. NCBI lineage: Eukaryota > Fungi > Entomophthoromycota > Entomophthoromycetes > Entomophthorales > Entomophthoraceae > Massospora > Massospora cicadina. Next base: position 23,351 of record JAKSZP010007985.1, on the reverse strand, counting down.
GTGAAGAGAGCCCCTCTTCTGAGGAATCAATGAGTATTACCCAATGGGTACACTCCAACAGGCAGGAGATGCCTTTCGCTAATATCAATAATCTGCAATTTTGAGCTCCTATGAATTTGGCCATTGAGGGCTCTGACCAAAATAATTATCAGAATCAAGCTGCATATGTAGAAGAGACGGTCAAAGGCTTGATAAGGGGGGCTATCCAGCCTGGTAGCCGTCCTAATCGAGACTAGCATCTAAAGTTGCTGATAATATGATGAACTTATACAACAGAGCGGCGTTACAACATACTGAAGTTGGTTTGACTAGAAATGAGCACCTCCTGCATTATGTACATCCCACTATTCATCATGTACTCCAGATTCTGGCGATGCATCTTCTCGAGATATAACACCAGTTGACCCTGGTGCAACAATTTCATTCTCAGTTATCCTCGTTCTATGAGACAGCTTATAACTTTGGTCAGGATAATCTGAAACCATACTTGATAGTAGAAGGGAAATCAACAATATACATAACTATTTGGTGAGAATTGATAATGGAGTTGTGGGTTACATTGGCCAAGAAGTATCTCAACAAATTAGTGATGTCGCTAACCCTATTCATCACTGAATCACTACCCTTGAGGATGAGATTACAAAACAACTGGTACAATTGCAGGCCCAACATGAGGAGCGCTTATTTGAGCTCAACGGACTACTTCAACAACGTTTCCGAATTATGAATATTATCAGTGAAGGTGGAACTGACCCTGTTGGCCCTCCAGGACCTCCAGGACCACCTAGTTCTCTTTTGGTAACCCTGGGACCTCCTGGTGAATGAGGTCCTTAATGCCCTGCGTGTCAACAAGTCCCAGTGGGGCCTGCAGGTCAGGATGGGTTGCAAGGACTGCCTGGACCTCCTGGTCCCACTGGCTCCTCACTTCCAATGCACGATTCAGAGCTTTTGAATTTAATAGTATCAAGAGTACAGGCGTTATAAAGCCAAATCCAAGCCATAGATCAAGGGTGTTTCTTATCCTTAGAAAATCTTCCAACTGACCCAGATTACTCTTTAACTAACTTATTGGATGGCGTGTATAATGCTCATCATCTATGCGAGGCTAACCAAACTACAAAAGAAACCCAGTTTGCAATGTTAAACGATTCCATTAAATGGTTAACTGCTAGATGTGGAGTACTTGTAAACAAGCAGGAAGAGATGATCACTGCAATTTCTAACTTAAATCAACCTCCTACAAATGATTATCTTGCTCAATGGGTTCATAATTTACAGGAGGACCTCAATCATTTATGGTAACAAGTTGACCAAATTCCCACTCAAGCTCATATCCCAGAGTTCAAACCCTTTAAAGCTGATCCAGTCATGGTATTGGGTGTACACGTTTTGAGCAATGAACCCTATACCTTTAAAACTACCTTTAAGGATAAGTTTGATCCATGTGAAGGTAGCATCCATTCATTTATTTTTGTCTATGAGCGTGCAATGGACAGGGAAACAGAACAACAGAAAGTACGGCATATTACCTCTTGCCTAAGCCATTCTGCTCAAGACTTCTTAGTTCCTCACCTTGAGGTTTGCAATACATGAGCTCAAGTGAAGACTGCTCTTATTAAAGAATTTTGGAATGATAATTCTATCTAACCAAAAGCAAACCTTTATGAGTATCCATATCAAGCGAGGAGAGTCAATCAAAGATTTTGCTAAGAGATTGTATCATGAGGCCCAGACTCTTTTTTTTTTTTTAGTACTAGATGGTCTGAGGCCCAGACTCTTGCTACTTGCAATTGGATTACTGTAGATGATGCCATATCGGCTGTAATGAGTGCATTTGCTTCTATCACTCAGCTGCTACTACATTTAAAATCATTTTAAAATAAATTTATCTATTCTCTACATCAAAGAAGCACTCATGGAGATTCCTAATAGTGTGGTAAAACTGACCTTCTCTAATAACCCTTGTTATTATATCCATGAAATGCCGCCTAGACTCAAACCTAAAATGAAGAAGGAGCCATGCACTTATTGTGGTCTCGTGGGTCATGTAGAATCTCAATGTTGGAAAAAACAAGAGGAAGAGTCAAAAAAAGAGGAGTCAGCATAGGGCTTGAGGCTCCCTGTGCTGACCTACCTCCTGCGCCTCAATTGAAATCTTTTAACTCTTCTAAAGACTGTTATGTGATATCCACTCCTGGTAAATTTGACATCCCTGATGAATTAGCCAAAAAAGATTATATTTCTTCCTATTCTTCTTTTTCTTCTTCTAATTCAATTCAGTCATTTATTCCCTTGGTATTTCTAATCCCAAACTTTGGCACTGATGTGACCTGGAAGGAACTCATCGTGTATAAGGTGAAATTTTTGGCTATTATTTATATGGGATCACCCATCAATGTGATCTCGTCCAGACTTATGAAAAAAAGAGCAAAGTGGCGGCGGACTGAAACCATTCTTAAGACTACAGAACTGCTGAACCTTAATATACTAGATCTATAGAAGCTTATTCTTCCCTTCCAATGCGCTTTGGAAAGTTGGTTGTTTTGGCTCCTGCACTAGTGTTGGACAACAACTGATATGACTTGCTCTTAGGAACCAAATTTCTCAGTGATTTTGAATCAATAATCAGACTTAAGGACAATTACTGTTCTTTAATTGGGTACTGAGCACCTTTAATTTTACAAGATGTCCCCAAGAGTTAAAAGGCAAACTAAAATGATACATTTGCTTATTAAACTATCCCACTTCTATCTCATGTCAGAGTACCAAATTTTGGGACCAAGGACTATACTTCCACCTTCATCAGCTTCTGCCTCTAAAGGGATGCCTTTATATTATAACAATCCGATTACTATTCCTCCAAGAGCTCAGGTCATAATTGATACTGGAGTAAAAGTATTTGTACCGCTGATCATGTATTAAAGATTTTCAGTAACTGAAATCCCTCTCATTTATATCTTTACCCTGCCCTGGTATCCTTTATCCCGCTTACAATGGGACTGTTTTATTCTTACTAGATAATCTCACTTCTTAACCTATGCGATTGAATCATAATAACCCCATCGCTTATGTGCGGCCTACTCCTATGAGTGAAATTTTATCCATCTTGGGATGTGGGGTTTACATGATTTTGGGTTGGAAGATCCCCCTATCATCGCTGGAATTGATGTCGAATTTGGAGATTCACTCATTCCAGAAAAACAGCATAAAGCTGAAGCTCTTATTGAAGAGTATGCGGATATATTTGCCAAAGGTCCTGGAGTATTTGGATTAATGAAATAGGTAAATCGTCAGGTGAAAACTGGGGATACTCCCCCTATTTGAGCTCGTCCCTATCACAAATCTAAAGTCAAGGAGGCTCATGTACCAGTGGAATTGAAACATCTCCTTGATGTGGGGCTACTAACGCTCTCCAAGATTCCATGGGCTTCTTTTCTACTACTCACCCAGAAAAAGGATGGGGGTCATAGAGTGGTTATGGACTATCATCAGCTCAATGTGTTACCCAAAAATATTCTTATCCTCTACCTCGCATTGATGATTCACTGAGACTATTGTCTGGGTCTCAATTCTTCTCAGCTATGGACCTTTCAAGTGGCTATTGGCAAATTGACATGGCTCCAGAAGACCATCAAAAATGTGCCTTAATCTCTAGTGAGGGGTTTTTTGATCCTACTTGTATGCCACAGGGGCTTTTTAATGCCCCCACTACTTTTTAACGATCATGGATGGCTTGTTTGGGGATTTGAAACTTTCTTGTGTTTTGGTATACTTAGATGATGTTACTGTGTTTTCTCGCACTTTTAACGAACATTTGGCTCATTTAAAGGAATATTTGGTCAGATGCGTCGTGCTTCTCTAAGCTAAAACCATCCAAGTGTGCTTCTTTTAAGACTAAGATGGAATTCTTAGGTCAGAAAGTTAGTTGTGATGGGATTTTACCCTTATCTAATAAAATACAAGCTAATTTGGACATGCCTGTTCCTAAAAGCTTTTGCGACATCCAAGTGCTTTTACGGATGGTTGGTTGTTACTAAAAATTCAGCCCCATTTTCTGAGATTGCGGAGCTTTTAGTTTACTTATTGCACAAAGCAGTCCCTTTTGTATGGGAAGAATCACAGCAGCAAGCTTTCGATCTTTTGCACCAAGCCTTAGTTAGTGCACCAGTTTTAGCCCATCCTGATTTTTACAAACCTTTTATTTTATTTACCAATGCCAGTGATACTGCTATTGGGGTCATTCTGGATCAACATGATACCAAACTGGTTGATCACCCCATCGCATACTATAGAAAAACCCTTTCTAAGGCAGAATGCAGTTATAGCATTACTGAAAGAGAATGCCTTTCAATCTAATTTAACATCAAGCATTTTTGCCCTTACCTCTACGGCAAACATTTTTTCATCATCAGAGATCACGCTTCCATGAAATGGTTGCAACAAGAGAAGGATCCTGATGGGCTCTTAGTTAGATGGTCTTAAAGCTGCAGAAATATAACATTACAATTCAATATCGCATTGGACCTATACACCAGAATTCTGATGGACTTTCTTAATTGCCTATAATAACGTTATTCTCAGCTGAGAAGAATCGTATCTATGACCTTATTGGTAGACCTGAGCTCTGGTATTGTGAATCTAAGGATGGTATAGCGAAGCTAAAATCCTTAACTGATGATACTCAGGTTAAATAAGATTCCATATACAAGAATTTGTGATAAAAATAGTGTCCTATATCCGGCCCTCTGTGAGGACTGATACTATTATGGAGGCTCATCAAACTGTAGGGCATGAAGCTGTCGCTAAGACCTTACAGTGGTTGAAAAATCATTTTTACTGGGATAACATGCTGGAATCTGTACACAATGTGTTGGAGACTTGTCTCACTTACCAACAACAACTTGGTGGGAATTGATGTACAAACGCAAAATTGCGGGACCTTCAGAACCTTTTTCTACTATGAGTATCAATGTGGTGGGCCCTCTCCCTACTGTCACTTATGGACATCAATATATTATATTAGCTATCGACTATTTTACCAAATGGATTGAAGCTTTCTCTATTTCCTTGGTCACTGCTAAGGCTAATGCGTCCTTCCTTTTTAAACAAGTTTTCACTAGGCATAGTAGCCCAGAAAATTCCATTATTAGATAATGGGACCCTCTTCATTTTCTCAGGTGGCATCCGAGATTACTAAGTTAATGGGTACCTATCATTCATTTACGTCCCATTATAATCATTCTACTAATGGTGCAGTCAAACGAGCAAATGGTACCCTTGTAGTCAATCTTCATAAGATGGCCCCCAACGATCCTAATAGATGGAATCTCTATTTACCTAGCGCAATGTTAGCTTATAGGGTTAGCTATCATCTTATAATTAGAATGTCTCCTTTTAAGGCTCTTTATGGTAGGGATCCTATTCTACTCTCAAGTGTACAACCTATACTTGATGATGCTACCCAGCAAACTACTGATTTAGCTATAAGGAGACTAGCTAATGAAATCATCTGAGTACAAGCCTTAGCTTTAAGTTCACTTGCTGCTACCACCTTAAAAAAGGAACAAGAACCAACGCTAGTAGACCTATGCTACCTGAATATCAAGTTGAGGAAATTGTAGTCTTCTATCATCATAGACCAGGAGGAAGTTGTCACAAGCTTGACACCTTATGGTCTTGTCCTTACCATATTATTTATCATTGGGGTATTGAATACTCCATTGCAGCTATTGATACTTGTACTTTTATCAATAGAGTTCATAGTAGGCTTCTTTGTAAGTATGTGCCCCCTAGGCAATATCTTGAGGGGGGCATTGTTGGGGAATCAACTGCGATAATCAAAATTACTTAAGATCAAGATTAAATATCTCATTCTAATGAGATTGTAAAATCCATGTCAGAGATATCTGATTATTGGTTAGACCGACAATCAACCCTTTGGAGTTAACAGCCTCCTCTAAAAGATGATGTTAACTATCCAATGGGGTAAAACATCACATAGGAAGGTCAATCTCACTAATAAGAACCTTATCAGCTCTGACCATCACAACTATAGCCATAATAATCAGAGAAATCGGTCATCTAATAGGCAAGATCTTACCTCAGGCGCAGCCCAAAAATCCTCATGAAGAACTACTAATTACCCCTATAAATATCCGTCATTTTAAACTAATAGTTTGCATTTATTTTTGTCTCACGTAGATTATTTTGATCTATTAATATAGGATTCTGATTCTCCAAAATGAATTAATTATAGCAACTGAACTAATAACTTTGTTACACTTTTGTCTATCTTTGCTAGAACCACGAAACTAATAATTTCGTAGCCTTCATAGTGCCTACTTATCATAATTTCTATTTAAATATCAATAAAAGTATACCAGGGTTAAAAACAAACTTGGAGGCAGACATAAAGATTTACAAGGATAGTGCCAATGGTAAAAAAAGAGAAGGTCCTGAATATAAAGAGGTGGAGCTTATGATGCTCAATGCCAAAAATATCCCTATTGAGAAGCCATCTAGAAATGATGGGGCCAAAGAGGATAGGACTTTATCGAATTTTCAGTAATGTAGGTCATGATTCCTACCAGCTGAATCTTCTGCCAAAGTTGAAACCTTTTCCGCTTTCACAAGAGTAAACTGACTCCTTAAAAGGGTTCTCCCCCTGAGACCACAGAGTCATATCTTGTATATGGGGCATCTGAGTGGGAAATTGAGGGGATTATGGAAACCCATCAGTCTAGAAAATAGGCTTAAATACACCATACTATGAAGGTTTTTGATGCAGCTAAAACAGCTGGGTGTTGTCAGGAAAGCGGTGAGTAATTTTTAGACTGACCTGTTAGTCTGGATGGCCAAACACCCAAATGGCAAGCCCAAACGCCAGAGGCGTTGCTGCTTGAATGACGTTGAATTTTTCTGGAAAAGATTTCGCTAGCAAGCGCACATAGGTCATAAATGTGAATAAAAACCTGGCAATGAACCAGCCATCATAGCCTTTGGGCCCGTGGTTTTGGGAGCTGGGAAAAAGTGATTGGATTTATGGGTTTGAATTTTATTATAGGATAAAATTAAAATCAGGGTATGAAATTTTTATTGAAAATTTATATAGAAAATCAACCATCAATTTTCTCAGTTTTTTACAACTGCTTAAGTAGACAAATGAAGTAGAATATTATAAAAAAGCTTGGTATTTGGTCCTTGAGATTCGCCTAACCTGGCAAACTTCAAGTGCTGGGGAAACACTCTTTCTTAACTAACTTCAAGATTGTTGTTGGAGGGCTGAGTCACTGTCAGTTCATCCACAGATGACCAGATTACTGATTTTCTTAAGTTTTAACAGCTAGAGTGATGGCATCTTACCCAATGGGCAGCCAGACCTCCCAAGGCCACCCCATGTATGGGCAGTCCCAAGAGGTCAGGAATAGAGGAATAGGTTCAGGATACCCAATCCACCCACACCTGGTTGCTCCAGATCCGTTGGACCAAATGAGAACTGTTGGATGGGGGTTTTGATACAACCAGGGAGGGTTTCAAACTGTCGTCAGCATTTCCCAATAACCTGATGCCATTGGCAGGTTCCTCTGATGATTCACCGTTAGGAGCATTCTTCATAGAAGGTACACGGCCATTGGCTTTGTTCCTAATATTTCTTGGGTGGGTTTTGAACATGCAACAACATTTTCCAAATGGTCCAATGCCATTGGCGAGTTTTGCCAAGGATTTGACACTATATGCTTTGGGATTTAAAAAAAGTACCTGAGGGTGGTTAGCTGAGCGGGTAAAACTGCTTCCACCCCTAGTGCAGGTTTTGAGTTTGAAACCTGTACTGGCTAGAATCTTTCTCGGTGTGGTATATTTGTCCCAAGGTCGACCCACCTTAAATAATTTTTAAAAATGTACCTGTCAGGATTTCTTACCAAGATTTTGCAAATTTTCAACTATTAACATTAAAAGTTTGACACTGTTAGTTGTACCTGGCCCCTTTGCCCAAGCGGGTTCCAATTCAATGCAAACTTGCTACAGATTACCTTAATTTAATTCATTTATTCTTCAAATGTAAGAACTGGGGTTGAGGGCAGAATCCTCAAAGGTTACGCCATCACCACCTGCTCATCCACCACATGTGTGAGGTCACCATGGGAAATGAGGGGAGCCGCCAGCCTTTTTGGCCCCTTCTTGGATGGGAAAGGGAACACCAATCAAAATGAAGGGGTAGCTCTCCCAGACTTACATTACCCTTCCCTTTTGCCAAAGGGGGGCAACAACACAAAGAAAGTGAGGAAGAGGGCCACATTCCTGTGGGCCTTGGGCAAAACAATTGCTATTAGCATAGCAATTTTTGGTGAGCGTGGGGAGCTTTGGGGTGGGTAGCATGGAAAGCCTTGAACAGATATGAACTGTTGGCACAGTCTCAAGCACCAACACAGATATTTTTGTAATCCAGAAAGCTTTTCATGTGACTATTTATTGAATTAAGCGGTGTGAGCGATGAAGAGCTGGGATGCCCCCCCACTTCAGCTTCCTCTGCATCCTCAATCATAATGGGATCTGGGTCAGCTGGAATTGCCCCTTTAACGGGGACATCTGAGAGACATGGAAGACTAGATGCTGCTTCCAGCGGGACAGAAATTTAAAGCGGAAAGCGCCATCTCCCAAGTCCTCTTCCACCAAGTGAGGGCCTGAACACTTAGATGCAAATTTGTGCAAGGACACCTGCATGCGCAAGTGGTGCGTGTTGAGCATAACATGTGATCCAGCATTTATTTCATGAACTGGTAGTTGTTTATAATCTGCAAACTTCTTATAAACACTCATTGCCTTAGTCAAGTGCTCACAAACCAAGGACTGAGTGGTGCAAATTGTGCTGAGCATGGTCAGCTGCAGTTGGTACCTCTGGTAAAAGGCATAAGCCCAACAAAAAGAAGGGTTATATCCCAAGGTAGCTTCATACAAAGATAAGCCCGTGGATGCATGTGTACCATTGTTACATACGAACTGTGTAAGGAAGGTTGTCCACCCAGGTACCCTGAGCAGCCAAAGTGTAGCATCGCAGATACTGCTCCAAAATCTAATTGACTCGTTTGATTTGACCATCTGACTGTGGATGGTACTGTGGTGGAACAGCAAGTCGTAATCTTCAAGATTGCCAAGAGCTTGTTCCAAAAACTGCACCGTGAATTGGGGCCCATAGTTTCTAACAATTTCCTGCTGGAGACCAAAAATTTAAAACACATGGCGCACAAATAGGTGGACAGTCCCTTCAGAAGTAATAGAGGGGAGAATGAGATAAACAGGGAAATTTTATAAAGCGGTCTACAACCACCATGACCACTGTGAGCCCCTTGGAGCTGAGCAGCTCAACACTAAAATCTATTGACACCAATGTCCGAGGACCCTCTGCCTGCTGCAAGGGGTGCAGGAGTCCATTTCTACCTGACTGGTCCAATTATGCCCACATGCAAGTCACGCAGTCCAAGATACAAGCTGGAACATCCTTTGACAAGCTCGTCCAATTATAGGTATGCTTAATTAAATCAATGCACTTCTTGTTCCTTGGTGACCAACTGCAGGAGGATTGTGATGAGCCTGAATTACTTCAGCTTGGAGAAGGGGAGAAATTCACACCCTAAATTAAAATTGGATGAGTTCATTGGCCAGAGAATAGATGGAAATTTTTAGAGGAAGGGAGGGACAACCGCTCAAAGTTTCCCCCTTCCATAGATGCTGTATGAGCTTCTAAGACCCAAGAAACCAAAGGCACATCAGGAGATAGATCTGCTACTGAAACCATGAAAGGAACAAGAGCAAATATTGAGTGGGGGATGACCGTGATGAGATCCGCCTCATCTGCGTCAGTTGGACAATGTGCAGGGTTATGGCTTAGGAAATTGGGGAGAATTTTTAGCTCTCCTTTCATAAACTTGTATTTAAATTTTGATGCTATACAGATCCTGGTAAGTTTGGACCTGTGGTGTTCAAACTTCTGTAGTTTAAAAAAATGAAGAAGAGCTTTATGGTCAGTCCTCACAGTCAACTCTTGCTGAGCACCCTGTAAGAGATATTGCCAGTGGGTCAAGGCCCGTGCCATGGTTGCCAACTCTTTATCATAGATGGCCCAGGATTGCTTAACGGAAGAAAATTTGCTTGAAAAAGTAAGCGACCGGATGTTCCAACCACTCATGCTCCTGGAGCATGGAAGCCTCTGCCATGGCGAAATATGTGTCTCATGCTACAGTATATGGCTTAAAAGGATCCAAGTGTTTAAGGTGGGGGTGACAAGGACACCTTCTTGATTGAATCATGTGCTGTTAGCACTTGAGCGTCTAGCAGAAAGGTACATTCTTGCCTATAAGTGGATATAGCAGTCCAGCCAACTGCGAGAGTCTGGGTGTCGCAATTCTAATATGACTGGAAAATAATCCTGGGACAGTTAGGGCGGATTGAGACAAATTCACTGAAATTATATAGTTATGATTATTTGAGTGCCTTGAGATGAGGTGAGATTGGGATTTAATGGATTAATTATTTGATCGCCTTGAAATAAGGTGATGTCGACATTTGACAATTACAATTTAAATCACCTACAATTAAGGCAATAGCAGATATGAGAATAACCAGCTGAAATGAGGAGAATTGGTGGAACCAAATAGTCCAAGCTATGAGAGTGGTATCATCCAACTCACTGTATTATAAGCGAGATGAGCGATTAAAAGGTTTTGTTGGTTAATAGGAAGGAAAGAGCAAGATGAGAGGATCTGAGGAGATTATTATATCTAAATAAAGTTTTGCAGTGGGAGCAAGTGCCCCCATATTTATTATTTTAAACGTTTATCTTGTTGTTACCAAGGGCCACGATCATCATATCGTTGGTCTTATTGCTCAGTGGGCTAAACCCTGTGCAAATCTCTTATGGCGTATCTCCAGGATTCCTCCAAATTACAACAGTGGTGCTCACTACAGGGGGCCCATTCATCAGTAATAAAATAATATGATTCAAGTCGCCTGCTATGTCTCACCTAGGTTGCTTTGAAAAGAAATCTGCATGACACAATAGGACCGTTGCATATGAGGAGTTGAAACTTGAATTGGACACGGTGCTCAAAGACAAGATGAGCTGCTCCAGGAAGTCTGCTGTGCTCAGCTGCCGCCTTTTGATCGTGAATGCAATATTCATGGATTCTTTCAATGATTTGAGTTTGCGACTGAAGGTGCCTCAGACTGACACAGGGTGAAACTGTCAATCTCCACCTTAGATGTCAGAAGTGCTGATCAAGTTGTTTATTACCTTCCAGACAGCTCCGTTACTTACCAAGAAGTCAAGGAAATGGTGATATGATTTTTCGGTGGAAAAGCAAAGATGTCTCAGCAGAAAGCCGAGTTACTGAAAATTGGTTTTTAACAAAATGAGAGTCTCACCGCATTTGCTGAGCGGTTTACAATGGAAGAACATGTTTGGTTGGGGCTGGGATTCTAGCTGAAGCTGATGTATGCATTGCAATGACCTCTGCGGTGAAGTTATAATCTGAGCTGTACAATGTTATGGCCTCATTGTTAGAGGATGATGTACCTCTTCTTAAACTTGTTCAATTTATACATCAGTTAGCTGTAAATTTCCCTTCACCCATTATTGAGCAGGTTTCCACTGTTGCCAAGGCCTACCCTAACAATGGGGAGGAAAGCAATCGGTTGATGCAGATCATGTCAGGCTACTCCCCGCAGCTCACCATCTGTCATAACTGCTGAGCAACAACTTCCCGACTACCACTTTGACCCTAACTACGTTGATTGACAGCCAGCAGTCTACCAATGTGGGTCTGGTTACACCAATCATCTTTGGAATAACTTTCCAAGTGGGCCAACTTATATTAAGCACAGACATAGGCCCTATGGAGTAAGTTGCTCTAAATGCGGTTGCACTGGGCACATGGGACGATGGTTCGCCAATTGACAGATCCATCATGTACAACAGGATCTAGGTTATCAGGGAAAAGCTGGAGCGGAGTAGAGACAGGATCTTTACTTCCGCTATCTTGAAGTCATACATCCCCCCTAAATCTATTGTATTGAAGGAAGAAGAAGCCTCCCAATATGATGATACATTCCTCTACCAACAGTCAGTTGGGGGAGTAAATGTGCTGACCCAAGCACAATTCAAAAATATGGCTGACCCAGGGTTTCTGGAGCAGCCAAAGCCTTAAGCTTGCCAAATGTTTGACCAAAATCTTTCAGACCAGCTAGAACCACCTGCAGATTCGTTGTCTCTAAGAGGAGTAGAGGTCTCCTTTCCAGTGGATGCTATTATAGCAGGATACCCTAAAGTTGGTGCAGGTATTATAGGGTTCCTGGGAAAACGTGAACCGCTGAATGTACATGTAGTAAATAACAGGCATTCATCATACTCAGAGTGCACTTACTGTGACGTGGTGGTGGCCAAAACCCGCGTATGAGCTATAATTGATACAGGCGCTCCTGTTAACATCCTTTCCACTAAGCTGATGGCAAAGCTAGATTTAAAGCCTGACATAGACCAATGGATGGTGTATGGGACTGCAGGAACGGAAACCACGGTCTCTGAGGGAGTTTATAGCGCACTCCTTTGCGGTTTGGATCTGTTGTTATCATGGCCCCGGTGGTAGTATTACCAAATAGTAACTATGATATGCTGATTGGGACTGAATTTATGCGACACTATGGGGCTGTCATTGACATGATGGAAGAGACTCTAGCCATCCTGGGACAACGGATTCCCATCTATTTTAATTCCAGGGGAGTGCCAGATGACCCAATCCGCTCTAGTCAAATTAATCTCACCTATAGCGATGGTGTAATACCTGTAAAATATTGGCAGATGAAGCGGAAAACCTGAATGCTCCCAACCCATATTCAATAGTACAAAGGGATTCCTCTATGAGCTGCAACGCTTTTACTATCCCTTCTGGGCATCAGGTCATAATTGGAACAGAGCTTAAAATTTATATACCAGGCGGTCTGTATGGAGAGGTTGTGGGGCCCTATCACCAATCACAACTTGAACCTCATGTGGCTCCCAGGTTACTGTTACCCAGGAAGGGGGAAGTAAAAGTGTTGGTAGCCAATCTGCAAAAGGAAGTGATGAAGGTTCAGCGGCACCAAGTGGTAGCTTACCTGCATTTGATCCCAATCGATGAGGTCCACCATATACACCACTTTGGTTCATGGGAAGATCTCGCTTGCCTTTAAAAACCACCTTTGGTGTAATGACTGTGGTTCCTCAGGAGGTGCTCACTGGTCTATCAGAGGATCAGAAGGACAGGGTGATGGACCTGTTCTAAAAAGTATCATAGCATCTTTGCAGCTGTTGATCACAACTTGGGTTGTGTTCACGAGGTTGTGCATTGGGTGGACATGGGAGACCACCCCCTATCAGGTCATGGCCTATCTTTTACTCAAAGGCAGTGGAAGAAGTTGTGTCTGCAGAAATAGATACATTGGTGAAACAGGGAATGTTGGAGCCATCAAAAAGTCCTTGGGCATCCCTGGTACTAATTGTCAAAAAGAAAGATGGCTCCAATTGAGTAGTAATTGATTATAAGAAGATTAACAGCATTACAAAAAAAGATTTGTACCCTCTTCCATGAATTGATGACGCATTAGATCGGTTAGGTGAGGCCAAGTATTTCTCTGCTATGGACTTGATATTGGGGTACTGGCTCATTGATTTGCCTGTGACAGAACAAGAAAAATGCGCTATAATAACTTCAAAAGGATTGTTCCAGTCTACACATATGTCACAGGGTTTTTTTCAATGCTCCCACTATGTTCTAGCGGGCTAAGGATACTATTTTGGGTGACCTAAAGCTGTCTTAAGTTTTTGTCTACCTTGATGATATCAACGTGTTTTCACGAACATTCACGGAGCATCTTGGACACCTGGAGCAAGTGTTCCGCCGCATGGCTGATGCTAATATCAAGATTATGCCCCGAAAGTGCCACTTTTTTATAGAAACAATTGGAATATCTCAGCTTTGTGGTAGACTTCAAAGGGCTTAGCCCTCAGCCAGCCAAGGTGGATGTCATACGCATGATGACTTGGCCAAGCAATCAGCGGGATATCCAGGTGTTCTTGGGGATGATTGGTTACTACTGGAAGTTCATTCCCAACTTCAGCTGTATTGGGGCTCTAATCTTTGAGCTACTTAAGAAAAACGCTGTCTTCAACTGGATGGATCGATGTCAAACTGCTTTTGATGTATTATGAACTACGTTGGCTAGCGCACCTGTTTTGCAATACCCCAATTTTGAAAAAGAGTTTATTGTGCAAATGAATTCTTCACTTTCTGCAGTAGGGGCTGTGATATCCCAAAATAACGATGATAGTGTGGAGCACCCAATTGCATATTGTAGCCACAGTTTAACTGGGCCTGAACAGAACTACACTTTGACTGAGAGGGAGTGTTTAGCAGTAATCTATTCATATAAGCAATTCTGGGTCTACCTTAACGGGGTGAAATTCAAAGTGGTAATGGACCATGCCTCCTTGATCTGGCTACAGAATCTGTGGGAACCTGAAGGGTGGCTTGCGCGATGGGCTTTGAAGCTCCAAGCATATGATTTTGAGATCATGCATCGACTCAGGGCAAAGCATCAGAATGTGTACTGTCTTTCCCAATTACCCACGATCACCATTACAGTGGATGTGGTGGACATAATGTATGAAAAAATGATTGTGGGCAAATATCAAGATGAGCCGCTGTCCATGATCAAAGTGTTAGATGGGCTTAGGCAGAGACCTTCGTGCATTATTGGGAATTATATAAGCGGATTGGGGAATCAACGCTGAGTTTCCCAGAACCCTCTTCCCAGCCTGCGATAATTATGGATGCCCATAAAGCGGTAGGTCATGGAGGGTTGAAAAAGATGCTAGAGTTCTTGCGACCCCACTACTATTGGGAAAGTATGCACTATGATGTGCTTGAGACGGTTGGTTGTTGCCATCAGTGCCAAGTGAAGAAGCCATACCACCAGAAGACCACCTACCAGCTAGTTAAGCCTTAGTTCGCATGGCATACTGTTTCATTAGATGTGGTGAGGCCGCTGCCAACTGGCGCAAACCGCTCCAAATATATAATAGTAGCCATTGACCATTTGACAGGATGGGTGGAAGCGAGGTCTATCAAGGATTTGGGGGCTGTCACTACCACCAAGTTTATCCTGGAGTGTTTCATACAGCGCCATGGTTGTCCGCAATTTATCCTAACAGATAATAGAATCAATTTCAATTCCCATATATTGGCCAAGTTGAACGAGCTCAGGGAAATCCGTGGGGTTTTAACTACTCCCTACCACCTTGAATCTAATGGTATGGTGGACCAGGTCAATAAAACCTTAGTAAATATTCTACACAAGCTCATAAATGAGCGGCCGTCAGACTGGAGCACCCTTTTATCCACCACTGTCTTTGTGTACAATATCAGCTACCACTCAGTAACTGGTAAGAGTCAATTCCAATTGCTCTATGGACGACATCCAGCGCTGCCTGCATTGCTTTACTCCTGCATTGAAGATACCGGTGGAGTCAAACCCCACCAATATTTATCCACCCTAATGAACACGCTGATCAAGCTCCAAACTGAGGCATATTCTACTATTCTTTCCAAGAAGATTTGGGATCATGCAGCTGACCAATGTAGATGCCGCAGTCTTCCACAGTTTGGGGTAGGGGAATTGGTCCTGTTTCAGGACCAACATGGGTTTGGAAAAAGGAACAAGCTCGCCAGCATATGAAGACCATTCAAGAACATCAAGAAAACTGGGGTTGATGCCTACATCATTAAGGAACCTTTGGGGGGTCAAATTATTAACCGGGTACATGTGAAAACCTCTGACCATACAAACAATATGAGCCTAATCATCCAGTCAAGGAGGGGGTAATGTCGCGATTCTAATATGACTGGAAAATAATCCCTTGGACAGTTAGGGAGGGTTGAGATGAATCCACTGAAGTGAGATAGTTATGATTTTTTGAGTGCCTCAAGATGAGGCAAGATTGGTATTTAATGGATTAATTATTGGATTGCCTAGAAATAAGGTGATGTTGACATTTGACAATTACAATTTAAATCACCTACAATTAAGGCGATAGCAATCTGAGAAGAACCAGCCAAAACGAAGAGAATTGGTGGAACCAAATAGTCCAAGCTATGAGAGTGGTAATATCCAATTCACTGTAATATAAGCGAGATGGGCGATTAAAAGGTCTTGTTGGTTAATAGGAAGGAAAGAGCAAGATAGAGAGGATCTGAGAAGATTATTATATTTATGTAAAGTATTGTAGTGGGAGCAAGTGCCCCCATACTTATTATTTTAAACGTTTATTTTGTTGTTACCAAGGGCCACGATCATCATATCGTTGGTCTTATTGCTCAGTGGGCTAAACCCTGTGCAAATCTCTTATGGCGTATCTCCAGGATTCCGCCAATTTACAACAGTGGGAGAGTTTATTTCGATTGATGATGGTGCCCAAGGAGCTTCTTAATCGCTTCTGGGTCGTTGGAATGGGCCACTTACGGATGGCATCTAGTTTTCTAGGCGGGATGTGTAACCATCTTTTAGGGCAATATTCTCCAAGAAGGTAACCTCTTCACTGTAGATTTTTTGTTTAACGGTTTGAAAGACAGCACAGCATTATGCAGAAAAGCCACCACTGCCTCCAAAGCTTTCTCATGTTGTTCAGGTGAGGGTAATTTAACAGGATAATATCAATGTATGAAAATGCGCAGGAGAATCTGAGATCCCCTAGCACACTATCAATCATTCTCTTGAACGTTGTGGGCACGTTCTTCAGCCTAAAGGACATTACTCAAAATAGGATTATGCCTCTTTTTGTCAGGATAGCGGTAAGCCATTCCTGACCTTTCTTCACCCAAATTTGATTAAATGCATTAACTAGATCGAGTTTGGAGAACATGCATGACTTAGAAACTTCTTGGCTGATTGTCTGTTCCAAAGGCATGGGGTGGGGTCATGGACCATGATTTTGTTAAGGTGACCATAGCCCACGCTTGGACAAAGGCAACCATTGCCTTTTTGGCAAAGACGATGGTAGAGGCAAGAGGGGATGTCTCTTTAAATAATCAATTCTTCTTAAGTATGTCATCTAACCATGCATTGAGGTGCAGCCTTCTCCTCCACTGTATGCAAGTATAGTGGGCAGCTTATAATAACCACCTGCACTATTGTCTGAAACCCCAAGTTGAATTACGTATGTGGGGGAAGACAGTCCGCCTTCTCAGAATTAAAAATGTTTTATTCCATTAACGCTTCTGGAAGATCTGGCGGAAGACATACAGGGGAAATGGGGGTTGTAATAGAACTACGGCCACAAGCTTTGGTGAGAGTGTCCAGCAATAGAAACTCTTCCTCCACCTGATTTTTTTAGAGAAGGACAACATGTTTGTCTCCATGTGGAAACTCACATGCTGCTGAAGCCAACAACCCACACTCAAGATTATTGGGAATACAAGGTTGTGCATCACAGAGAAGAAATAACAAAAACTAAACTAATGGATTGAAAAAGGCACAGGGAGCCAAACTCTGAAGGAGGGTTGGGAAGCCGATGATGCATCCAACACCGCTGGCCCCAGGTCCAAGTCTAGATCAAGCTGCTGTGTCAAACCCAGACTCATTAAGTTACCTGCAGCATCCATGTCAACTAAGGCCTTGAAAGAAACCTGGTGTGCCTCAGTACAAATTATCATTAGTAGTAAGAATTAGACAAGTTTTGTTTATTGGCAGATGTGGTCATTTCTGATGATAATGGAAGATATTGCAACTAGGACAGGGTAAGTAACAAGTTTTGGGAAAGGAGCAGAAATAGAGTAAAAAAGGGTTAATAATTTTCTCTCCATGGTGGACAACCAATGATTTCTAAACTGGTGTGCTAGAACAAACTAACAAGGGCGCAGGGACAGCGTTGGGCCTTAGAATCAATATGGATACCAATTTGATGCTGGGATTGAAAACTGAGGCCAAGTCAGCGTTTTCAAGTATGAAAGTCCAATTATGATTGTGGACCTAGTAAAAGTTGAGGGCATTGGTGTAGACCAGCCATAGTGAAATTTCTTCAAAGCCCTCAGCGAAAAGAAGACTAAATTGGCAATCACCCAAACAGACAACAGAAGGTAGGTTACCAACTGTAATATCTTATGGTAGAAGATGACCACTGCTGTGCCCATCTCGACAAGGAGGGTGAAAATGAAAGAAAATAATTGATAGTTGATTATGTCAGGAAAGCGGCTAGTAAAGTTTAGAATGAACTGCCAGTCTGGATGCATAAACACCCAAATGATAAGCCCAAATTCCAGAGGCGCTGCTGCTTAAATGACGTTAAATTGTTCTCAGAGAGATTTTTCCAGCAAGCGGCAATAGGTCATAATTGTAAATCTCAACCCAGAAACAAACTAGGCTATCATGGCCTCAGGGCCCATGGTTTTGGGAGCTGGGAAAGAAGAGATCAAAATTGAGGGGTTTATTTTTATCATAGGAAGACTTTGAATCTAGGGTACGTAAGTTTTTATTAAAATAAAAATAAATTCATCCATCAGTTTTTCAGTGTGTTACAACTGCTTAAATAGAAAATGATTTAAGGAATAGCTTAGAAAAGATCAGGATTGAAACTATCAAGATTCATTTAACCTGGTGAACTTTGAGCAAGGGGGAGACAGTTTATTTCAAAACAACTATGAAATTATTAGCACCAGGCTGAGTTGCTATCAGTTTGTCCAAAGATGCCCAAATTGCTGATTTTCTTTGGTTTTCAGCAGCTAAAGCAACAGCATCTCACCTGACTGGCAGCAGGAACCTCCTAAGGCCACCACATATAGGGGCGGTCCCATGAGGTCGGTAATGGGTTCAGGATGCCCAACCCAACTGCACCCAGTTGCTCTGGCATTCGTTGGCTCAAATGAGAACTGTTTAATGTGGGTTTTGATACTGTCTGGGAGGGTTTCAAACTGGCGTCAGCAATTCCCAATAGCCTTAAGCCATTGGCGAGTTCCTTTAACGATTTCACATCAGGATCATTCTTTATAGAAGGTACACGCCCGTTGGGCTTTGTTCCCAATATTTCTGGGGTGGATTTCAAACTAACAACAAAATTTCCCAATGGCCCAATGTCATTGGCGATTTTTGCCAAGGATTTGACACTAGATGCTTTAGTTTTATAAAATGTTGTCCGTTAGGCTTTGATGCCAAGATTTTGAAATTGTCAACTTTTATCATCAAAGATTCACCGCTGTTAATTATACTTATCCAATTTTCCCCAAGCAGGTACTGATTTATTGCCAAATCTCTACAGATTCCATTAATTTGCCCTATTAATTCTTCAGATGTAAGAACTGGGTTGGGGGCAGAATCCTCAAGGAATATGCTGTCACTAACTGATTGTCAACCACATGAGCGAGGTCACCTTGGGAGACAAGGGGAGCCGCCGGCCTTTTTAGCCCCTTTTTGGATGGGCAGGGAACACCCTCTGATCCAAACAGAGGGGGAGCTCCCTTGAACTTACGGGTGTCAGCCCATGATTATTTCCATGCGCAATACCTGATTGATCTGTTCCATAGCCTCTTTCCCATTACTGCTGGTCCTAAGCCCGCCTCCACTATTGCAGCCATGAAATTACCTCAGCACATAAGAACTTTTCTCAGTCTGAGGTCCCTGGGGGAGAGGTGGAGCACAGAAACCATATGGTGATGTCATGTCCCATTACATGATTTCTGTATGGATCAAAAAGGGCAAGGAGGAAAGGAACAAGGCAAATAGGGTCAAGATGTCCGCACTCCCTGACCTCAATTAAACTGTGGATAGACTCTGGGTTAAGGCCAAGCAGGCTTAGGTTGATCCCAAAAATTGTGTGATGAAACTAGAATTATTTATCATTGGGGCTGAAGATTACCTGTTATAGTTTAAAATGATGACGGTTTATTACAGTCAAACTCAGAACGCTGAATTAATTCATCTACTAAAATTACTATCAATTCAATTGGTGGTATTCAGCATTTATCAATAAATGAGTTCGCACATACTTGAGCTATAGAACTAAGATCAATAGGATTTTCTTCTTTTTGGATATTCAACTACCAGCCCCAGCGATTTTTAAATGTCTATCTCACCAATTTGCCTTAAAGTAGCATTTATTCAACCAATATCTTTGTTGGTCATCTCTCTTCCATCAAAAAAGACATTTTTTATATATACTTTCACCTCATGTTACCTTTTGCTGCCCTCATTTGTTACCTCCTTCTGGAGTTTACTTGGTGTTCTTTGTAAGCTATGAAAACTTTTGGCAGCGTACTAGGGGTTTTTGAAGGGATTTTATTGATAGTTTTTGTGGAGAGTTAGATTCACTCTCCTTAAATTTAATATCACCTCATTGATTATGCTGAAAAAAACTGTTTACCTTGGACTTTAAAAATTATACACCCAGTGCTGTTCCCTGAAAAGGAAGAAAGAGAGTCACAGAAGTTTTGTAGCATCGGCAAAGTCCACATCCCCTCACTTGAGCCATAATCTGACATTAATCCAGCTTCCTAACTTGCCACCATTCTATTGAAAGCACTTCATCTTTTTTATCAAAAAATACAACAGCCTCTTCGAAATTTCCTCTTTTGAAGCTAAAGTGGTGCAGGAGGGTAACTTTATACCAACTATTAAAGTGCAAAGACAGGAATACCACAGGATCAAGAGCATCATACTTGAAAACTCAGCACCACCTCCATGTCACCAGGTATATTTTGTTGATGTTGATGACAATGTGATATACATCTGCTGTGGCATCTATCCAAATGCTGATCATTGAGTGGTAGTTTAGCCACAGAAGTTGTTGCTATATCATAAACGATATACTTTGACTTTAAGGCTGCTGTTGAATATGAGACTTTTAAGACAAAAGTACCTACAATTAGTGATCAATGTCAGTAGGAAGTCTTCTGATGAGTACCAAAGAAATTTCAATATAATAATAAAAAAAGGAGCTTCAATATTTCTATTAGTCAGAGTTTTAAGAGGGGGACATTGTGCTCCACGGCAGAGACATCAGATTAAGACAATTTAGTTAGAAGCAACATGCATATAGCACTCCCCAGTACCCTATAATGTTCTTTTATAGAGAAGATCTTTACATCAACACCATCAGCGCATCCTGATACTAAGGCGCCTCTAGTAAGAGATTTATGGATCTGGCTTTTCCAGATACAGGAAAATAGAGCGTGATAAGAAACTGTCTTGATTTTTTACTTTCAAAGCTAATTTCTGGTTTATATGTACTAAAAATTTGAAACAGGAAGACTAATTGGATCTATAACAAGCAGAAAATCTGATAAATGAGGAGTATGTGAACATGAAAAATGCCTTGACATAATTTGACATCTAGTTATTGATCTTTAAAGTATGCTTATTTTGTCAACAGCTTTGACTTGGTGCCAGCTACACAAATGAGCTAACTCTAAATTGTATGACTTAGACGCGCTATTATGGATGACTAGATCTTTACATTAATTTACATGCAATCTTACATCGCTTGATAGTGTTGAGATCTTATGATAAAGTCAAAAAAGATAGATGTAAGTAAGTAGTTTTAGATTCTATTAAAATATAAAGCTAAAATTTGAATTTCTGAGTAAGTGATGCATCTCTGGATTTACCAAATGTCACATGTGTTATGTGGAATGTCAGAAACGAGGAATCCCTTAATTTTAAAATGCTTGTGGCTGGAAGAAAAGATAAGGCCAAAATATATTAACATGGTCCTAAGTTATAAGATACTTGACCTCAACCTCAACTCAGCCCTCGATGATATTTTCAGGAAAACTATGATCCATGGCCAATGTGGACCACTCAACAAGGATTTGCACTGCTTGATGGAAGAAACCTAAAATAAGATATAACACTGACCCTAACAAAATCTGCTAATTGCTTTTATAAAAAGGTGTTAAGGAATAGTAGCACAGGGTTTAGTCACACAAATAATATGGAGAGCAATATGAAAAATGCTATCTCTTGAAAACAAAAAAAAAAAAGCAAGTTTAAATAAAATGAATATTCCTTACTGAACAGCAGAAACGCTCTGCCATCATTTAATTTAGAAAATCTTCAGAATTTTCTATAAGACACAAAGTCTTCCAACTAAAACACCAAGTTGTATTCCTTATTAAAATAATTTACTTACTTCTTTAAAAATTTTATTAAATAATTATCCTACTAAATAATAATTTTTTTAAATTTATAGTTTTTTGAGGTAAGCTGACCAGGGGGATGGACATTGTTGATGCTCAGCGTATAGGCTTGATTCTTCTGAGTCAGTTTGCACAGGGTATTAGCCACTGAGCAACCAAAATGGATGATATGATGATTGCCGACTTTACTAAAACTTGATAAATTATATATGGAGCTATTGCCCCTTATTTTGACCTTTTTTATTTTAATATAAATCAAAGACTTATCTGCAAAACCCTAATAATGGGAAAAAACTCCCCTTCAATCCTCCGTGTGAATCATTATTTCAGTTCCCCAAGCCAAAATGCTTCCTCTCTTGGTAGTGCTCTATTTGTCTTCCCTTTTTTAGAAGCTCTCATTTGTATCAGATCTCAGCGTAAGTCCCCTTGATTTGCCGAATGGTCATCAATTTGATTGATTTTAATTCATATACCTTTTTTCCATAAATCTTGAGAACATCTCGATCCCCCTCCAATCTGCCAGTATGGGTAGCATATCGTCCAGTCATGTCAACTTCCTGACTTCACACCCTTTTTCTGGATGATATGCTCTTACTGTTTATACTCTTGGAGGAACTTTGCGTGAATTGGTTGATAATCTGACCCCCCACAGGTTACCTGATAGTGTAGACATCCAAGCCATTCTTCTTGATTATCTTGAATGGCCCTGCCCAGATGTTGGAGAGCTTGTTTTTACCCAAATCCGTGCTTGTTGTGGAATACAAAATGGTCCCCTACAGTGAACAGCAAGAGTCTGCTCCATCTCTTCTGATTGGCTGCCTGATCGCAAATCTTCTTGGCCAAACTGATGTGGAGTAGGCTTACATTTGCAGCTTGACCAATGTATCCATAAGAGTCTTCAAATAACGCTGAGGATTTACACCACCAGTGTCCTCTACACACGAATAAAGCAAAGAGGGCAGAGCTGGATGTCAACTATACAGCAGTTGAAACGGGCTCTTAACAGTAGATGAATGTTAGCTGATATTATACTGAACACAGCTGTAGGTAGAAGGGCACTCCATTCCGAGGGTCAATCCTTTACCAATTTGCAGAGTATGTTCACTAGGGTTCTGTTGACCCGCTCCGCCATTCCATTTG
>JAKSZP010007984.1:0-201786 GCA_022478985.1 Massospora cicadina | reverse complement strand
TCCTTTTCTGGTACAGAATGCGGTCAATAACTCCTGGCACTTCTTGATACGGATATAATTGAACGCGTTTAAACAATCCAGCCTGGTGAAGACTCACGCCTTCTCCACATAGCGAGCAATCTGTAAGTCCAGGGGGATGGGATGTAAGTCTGGTACGGTGACTTTGTTAAGAATCCCATAGTCTATGCATGGGCGTAAGATACCAACGGCCTTTTAAACAAAGAGAAGTGGGGAATAAACAGGGGAGGTTCGCTGAAAAATAGCACCTTTGGCTAACTGTTCCTTAAGCCCACACATCTAGAGCCGCTTCCTCCCATACAGTCAATGGGTAAATTGGAGAAATATACGCACCAGATTCACAGTGAGCTTAAATTTGCAATCAAAACTCTGAATGAAAAGGTAGTGCATTAGCTGAAGCCACATCAAACGAGAAATTCCAACCCCTCCAAACAGGAAGTTAGGGGAACCCCCACTGAGGGCCTCAGCAACGTGGCAAGGATGAGAGTGTGAATATTGGGCCAGTGGGTAAAATTGCCCTGAAAGTTGGCTTTGGCCAAAGAAACAACTAACTTGTGAACATTCTTCAAAGTTAAGGATAGGGTATTTTCTTTCAAGTTAGTCCTGACGTCAAACTTTCGCCACCACTCTACACCCAAAATGATGGGGTACAAGAGGTTTTTGATAGCTTGAAAGTGGTTGGACAAATGATATGTGCCAACTTGATAGTACACTAAACCCAGGATTTTCAGCGTGGGAATACCTTGGGAAGCCCCTCCTCAAACCATACCATCCGTCAAGTAACTCAACTTAAGGTAGTCAACTAGGTCTTGTTCAGTAAAATTCTCAGAGGGTCCAGTATCCACCAAAGTAGTGCTGATTTTCCCTAAAGGGATGAAAGGGTAGCAGTCATTTTAAAAATAACCCGAATAATCTTTATTTATAGCAGATAACGCCAACATTTCACCATCAAACTCTGCTTCAGGGTTATACATACTCCCATGGTATGTTTTTGCATCAAAATATGGTGAGGGATAGTTGGCTACTCTTACTGCTGAGGCCACATACCCTAACATATCTTCAGCAACTGCATAAACGTTTTATATCGTATTTGTAACTCCTTTTCCATCTCCTGGGTTCCAAGGATCATTGTGGTGGTCAAGAGCGGGTTTTATGGTTTGATTGCATACAAAGGAATAGGCACCATGGCTGATCCATTCTAGAATAAATATGGTTCAGTTGTATATATGTCAACGTCACTATAAAACACATTTTTGGTCGTTAATGACCCTATTCCCATTTCATCAATGGGTTGTCCGACGTTATCCAAGGTCATCACCCCTGACCCACCTTTGAGGATGCCACCTGTATCGTTTGTAAGAGGTGCTGAAGAAACACCCAGTTAATTTGAATCAATTTTATTATATTTGACAGAAAGTTAAGAAATCTCGACTTTCAGACTGTGAAGCATCTGTATACACTGGGTACTAGCAAGAAGGATGGTTACTTTCCAGTCAGAGGTAGAAAAAATAAAGCAAAGTTGCTCCAACCTTTGGGAATAAGTAAACTGTGGTGAGTCTCACTGTGGCAATGACCAACAGCTGGCCCGCAATGTTTGCACTCTGTGAAAGTCCCACATGGACATAGTTCATGCACATAAAGTAAAGAGTCTGAATTCCTAATGTCAAGAGAGTGTCTATAACTCTTCAAAACCCAGCGTGGTGGTGCTTGGTGCACAGGACCAACGCAAGGGAACTAGTAATCATCATTATAATTAAAATAGCCCAGCAGAGGGTGCTTTAGCAAAAAAGACAGAGGGCGAGGGTGTTGAGCACTGTGGAAAGAATAATAATTTGAGAAAGCTTCAGAACTTGGCAATGGCCCAAAGGGCTGTTCCTAACTGAGTTTGGTACAGGGATAGTGTGCACTGGTGACCAGGTTTGGAGAGAACCTATTAGGACCATCGGTGTACCTGAGGCTGTGATAATTTTAAATAAAAAAATTGGCTAACACGTCATAAGACCTTCTCAAAGAGGTCCACGCACAGGTGCTCCCAAATCAATGTAAGGAATAAACGTAAAATGACTATGGGTTTTTTTTTTGAAAAAAACCAACGAGAAACTTTGGTCTCAAGCAAAGGTAATTAAGCAGGCTCAGGGAAATTTTGTATTGGCAGTAGTGGTCCCATGCCTTGGTGCACCAATAGGCGCATGCTTCTATCTGAAAAGGTCACATACCTCGAAATCAATCATAGTAGTAATTGACTGAAAGTTGAATTTGATTTAAGCTTGCAATTTCGTAAATGGAATGGTTTTAAACCCCCATCACCTGATTAACCAAATTTCCCATTCTCTTTAACTCAAAACTCGTTCATTTTAAACCTAGATCTGAAACAGGGGGCTGGGCTTTAGGCATATCACTTGTGTCAACCTGTGCGTACCTCGCCTGCACCCAGAATTAATCCAAGGTGTTCTTGAGATCAGGAAGGGCCTGAAGTTTCACTTTTAGACCTCCTGACACAAAGCCTTGTCCATGATGTTGTTCCCCTCTATAAGTTCATGTAAACATGACAGTGAGGATGTAATGAATGTGTTGGAGGCGGTAAGCCTTGCAAGTTTAAAGATAAAGCCATCCAAGTGTTTTTAATAGAGACTTGGTATCCTTATTTGGGAAATGTGGCTTTCTGGGAGATAGCGAAATGTCCTGATAAGCTTAAGCAGTGAAGGACTGGAAGGCCCCCAGGAATCAGGCCAAGGTGCATAGTTTTTAGAGGTGGTGAACTTTGTGAGGAAGTTCTCCTAGAATTTAGCTGAGTAGGCCGTGCCATTGACAAGGTTGATCGGAGATGTACCAATGATTTGGGGGGCTGAGGAAATGGCATTTCAGTGGGTGACTAAGAGATTGCTGACAGCCCCAGTTATGGCCCATACTTCCCTCAACAGGCCGTTTGGTGTGGAGACTGACACTTTGAATTTAGTACTTGTAGTGGTGCTTTTGCAGAGGGTAAAGATGGGATTGAGCATCCTGTCTGTTACTTCAGACAGAAGAAAATGCCTGCTGAGAAATATTACCTAGTTTACAACAAGAAAACTTTGGCAATATTGTCTGCATTGGGGGAGTGGCAACACCACCTGTTGTATGCCAATCATCTGGTTGTAAACCAAACTGATAATTAAGCCTTAAAGTATTATAAATCCCACACCTGATGAATCAGATACAGGCCTGGTGGCACTTATATTTGGTTCAGTATGAATTGCAAATTGAGTATAACTGGGAACTCTGAATATATTGTCAGATTTTCTGAGTCATTATTCAGAGTTGGTGTTTTCTTAGAAAGAGTTATTGAGGTTTAACAGAGCTACGATGTTGCTGTTGAGTATGTTTGCAATAATCCAAGGTTGGATAGAAGGAGCGTTGGGGAGAATTCAGATTTTCGCAGTGGAGAAGCGAGTTTGGCTGGCAGATAGAGGACAAGATGTTAGAAGGGGAGGCGAGAAAGAGACATTTAAGTTCTCAGTCCAGGGGAGGTCTGATTCTCCATGAGGAAAGAATTTGGGTTCCAGTGATGAGACTGCAGCAAGAGGTGTTGGCAGCTAACCACAATCACCCTTTGGCAGGACATCCGGGCGGGGAGAAGATTCTGGAATTGGTTCATCATCAGTATTCATGGAGGGGAGCAGGTGCGGTGGTACAGAAGTATGTAGAGCGATGTGTGGTGTGTGTAAGGATGAAGTCCCATCATGTGGAACCAGTATGGAAATTGAAGTCAATTCAGATTCCATTTAGGCTTGGGCCTCTGTGAGTGTGGATTTCTTCATGAGATTTTCCAAGTCTCAGGGGATGGACGCCCTAATGGTTGTAGTGTATCGCCTGAAGAAGTATGCAGAGTTTACCCTTGTAAGTCAACCATCTATGAGAAGATAGTGTGTCAGGCCCTTATGAATGAGGTCTTTTCTTAACATGGGGTACTGGAGGAGATTATGTCAAATCGGGGTCTGCAGTTTATATCTTGGTTCTGGTTTCATTGTTAGCAATTGAGAGGAAGGTTTATCATTTTTTTCTTACCATCCCAGTTAGATGGCCAAACAAGAGGGTAAAACAGAAATTAGAGCAATATTTGAGGTGCTACGTCTTGGGGCGGCAGGATAACTGGGTGAGTTGGGTGAAGTTAGTGCAATTTGCATACTACAACCACAAGCACGCATCCATGGGGATGACCCTATTTTTCACAAATTATGGTTAGCTCTGGAGGGTATGGTGCCTTGGGAGCAGGGTCATAAATCCAGTGGCAGATATCCTGTCACGTGAGACCTGGGATACTTGGGGCTCCTGAGAAGGAATCTGGTGGCTTCAGTTGCAGCTCAGAAGAGGAAAGCATATAGGCATCAGTTGGAGAAGAGTGGTTTCAAAAGAGGTGATTGGGTCTTAATAAATGTTCAGAACTATTCAGTACTTGTGAGGAGCTGGAAGTTGAGGTCAGTAAGATTGGGCTCATAACAAATATTGGGGGCAGTGAACAAGGTGGGTTTGAGCTGAAGTTGCCAGTGGGGTCATGGGCTCATCCAGTATTTCATGTGTTGCAGCTAAAACAGATTTTTAGGATCAGCCACCTTAGAAGGCCTCTCACTTGTTCCAGCTAAGGGGAGGCTGAGAAATATGAGATCGAGGAGATCCTGGACATTAAGGTGGTCCAGGGTCATTGGTCATTCTTGGTCTGGTGGGAGGGTCATCCAGTTGAGGAGGCCATGTGGCAGAAGTCCAGATATTGCGCTTGATGTCCTGGGAAGATCAGAGAGTTCTTTTTGTCTATGGGGTTTTAAATTCCAAGGATCGCTTGATTGATAAATTTTTTCACACTTAATTGGGTTTAAGTTCAGCTGAATGATACTTGATAAATGCAGGGTCTTGTAGTATTTTGACCGTTGGAAGCTCACTAGGTGTATTCAAATAACCCTAACTCTTCTGGTCAATTTTGGCTCAATTTTCCCTTCATATTTGGGAACTTATACTGAGGCAAGCAAAAGTAAAAGCTGTGGATTCTGAGATTTCAGCTTGTCAACAATCTCAAAAGAGAATCCAGATAAAAACCAGAAAAAAAATAAAATAAACTAAATCTTTAATAAGACTATATCTGATGATCTTCAGTTAGGCCAGGCCAGTACTTATACCTCTAGGGCATCTCATGGCCACATTTTGATCATGCAATTTCAACAGATTTTTTTCCACTTCAGTTCAGCCTTTAAACTGATACGTTTATGACCTATTGCTAGGTTTATTGGTGGCAAGATACTCTCAAAATTGGGAGGATTTCAGGGACAAAAATTGCAACAACAAACATGCAAAATTATCCTAGGTTCATCATGATATGAGTTTTGTCATACTGCTGACAAAATACGAATTCTGGGAAACTTTGGCATATATTTAAGTAAATGATGCACCATTAATTGTGACGTCAGCAGGCCTCTATTGATATAATTAGGTGCTCCCATTTGGGCGGTCCATGTGCAAGTGCTATCATGCCAATTATGAGGATTGACATACAAAATTCGCCATAGGGTGGGAAACCAATTATTACTAGAACCAGCTCAATTTGTGTTTTTGTTATACAGCTGCTGAAACTACTCCTTAATCAAGATGTCAACAGGCCCTCTCAATAGCACTAAGTGCTCCCATTTGGGCAGTCCATGTGCAAGTGCTTTTATGCCAATTACAAGGATTGACATATGAATTCCACCCTAGGGCAAGAAATTGATTACATTTTTTATGTGTATTTGTCCATGAGATTTTTAAATGTTATCTTTAGATCTATCCTGAACAATTTCTTATGGTGGGTAATTAAGATTGTTCCCAATTAGTTGAGACAATTACCAAGTTTTGTTGCAGGGATAATAAGCCTGAATGTGTGAGTGTATTCATCCTGAACTTTTAATAATATAAATGAATTGACTTTGGTTTAATCAGCCTGAACTGTGTTATTGAAATAGGCTTTAATTAGAATATTAGCTTGAGCATTGGGAGAATAATTGACCTGATCTGTTAGTTGTCATACGGTTTATTTTCAGGTTAACCACCAGAATCTGAAAGGAAGTATGTGACGGTTGATGTTACATCAACATCTTATTGCCCTGATCTTTGATAAGAAAGGACAAGCTAGTGTGAAGGAAGAAGGAGGGTAGGGAGCTTTGGTTCTGGCTAAGCCCTGGGATGTAGCAGACTGAGTCAGGACAGTGGTTGGAAATTGCATAAGGGCTGGGATTAAACTAGGTGGTGTTGAAATGGGTGAATTTGAGGTTTGAGTTATTCAAGTCAGACCTGCATTGAGTCATGGGTGTGGTAGCTTAGCCAGAAGGGAATTATAATTGGGATTAGGACAATGGGAGTTGGTTATGCATTTTCCAAAGGACATAGTGTCAGGCATGATGGAGGAGTCTGAACTATCCTTGCAGCAGAGGGCTATGAGGAAAGTAATCTGGGAACTGAAGGGTTTTTTAGTTCCATTTTCTATCAACTTGCTTAAATATTACAAAAAGCTATTAGCTTAAAGCCTTATATATCTTTTTATTGTTTCTTAGGGGTTTGCATTAAATATATTTGGTCTAACATTGGACATATTTGGCATTCATAAACAGGAGGTAGACTTTGAGGGTGAGTTTGGGAGGGCTATTGCCTCCCTATACAACTTATGTTGGAGTCAGGGCATGTTGCTTGGGGTAAGCATACTCACAACTGTCCTCTAAGGGGTGTTTATCCATGGCACCTATAGCACATGCATTAGAATGACCTTAGGAACTCTATCCGCCAACTGGTTTTTGACTTGGGCCTATCTTAATAGTTTATTCATGGCCCATTGGAAAGAAACAGTTTATTACAGAAGTGATGGTGATTAATATTGATTCTAGTATATCACCAGATAAACTTATTTCTGCATTAATGAAGCAACAGCTTTGAATTCTCTATTTTTATGATATATGTCCTATGGCTGGGGTATATTCAAAATCCAGCCAAGTATGAAGTCATAGCATGATGAGCTTAAATCATTATAGATGCCTATTGTTTTTGCATAATTTGATCAGTAAAATCAACTAAATTTAATAAAATAAATCATTATAGATGGTGATCTTTAAAATTAGCATACTTTGATTGATAAAAATCAACTAAATTTGATAAAATGTATTATTAGTATATTTGCTTATTAGATACTATATAATATAAACAATATTTTTTATTTTGTATAGAAATAGTGAGATTTTAGAAATGATATATAGAGATAGGGTTTTTTAAAATAAAATTAGGGAAAATGAAGCACTTTTAAAAAGCCACTGCAAATTTTTATGAAAAATCCTGGCTTTAATTTTTTTGGGAACAAAAGAAATGCCTTCAATTTTATTTGAGAAAAAAATCCTCCTTTAAAAAAGTTCTAAAAGTATAAAATAAATTGAGAAAATTATGAATACTTAATAAAAACCATTTTTGAAGATGGTGTATATTCCAAACTGACTTATAGAATTTTGCTCACAGATACAAATTAAAGCTTGTATTGGATTGGGTCCGAGTGGAAACTATAAGTAACTTAGAATATACGTGCTGAGTATATATATTATAAATGTGTATTATAAGTCTGTTTATAATATGGTGCCAACAGAAAAAAGGGTTTTATTGAGTATTTATAATTTCTTAGTTATTTCATACTTTTTAGTGCCTTTTTTGGAAGGAGCTTCTTTGTCCCTTTTTAAATAAAAGTCGATTCGAAGCTATTGCTTCATCAATGTCAGAATTAAGTTTATCTGGTGAACTAGTCCCATAATTGAAATTCACCACTTCCAGTCCATTTTAATACGCATACAAAATACTGGTCAAATACTGGACCAATCCTTAAAAAAGTAAAATGGGACCTAATTTGGAGCATCCTCTTTTTTGAAAAAGATTATCCAAATTGGTCCAGTAGTTTCAGATATGCGCGAACAAACAGAAAAAAATCATAAATAT
The DNA here is from genome assembly GCA_022478985.1 of Massospora cicadina. Lineage (NCBI taxonomy): Eukaryota > Fungi > Entomophthoromycota > Entomophthoromycetes > Entomophthorales > Entomophthoraceae > Massospora > Massospora cicadina. The sequence goes on along the minus strand of JAKSZP010007984.1, from coordinate 193,803 downwards.
AACGGTTGAATTGAGAACCTTCTCCTCTTTCAAAGTCTGTTAAAACAGCTACTTTTCAATGACCCTAATGAAATTTGACCTTTTAGCCTCATGTGGACCAGGTTGGGGTATGAATTCAAAAATTATGAACACAAGCAACGCAGGATAAATTAACTAATTTTCAATATCTAATTTTTATAGTAAGTAGTGGCTGAATTAATAAACGCGGGCGAAGCCGCATTTACCTACTAGTAATTCATGTCACCCAAGTACAAAAATTTTTGTACCAAATTGGTATGATATTATGAATTTTAGTTTCCAGAAGTAGTTAGTTTTGACAAATGCTACCTCATATAACTAAGGCATGTCATAAATTATACATTTAAAGTTAGAATTTGTATAGTGAGTTACGTTTAAATTGCATTTTATAAGAGCAGCGAAATACACTAAATTATTAATTAAAATTTTTATAAAAATAAGAATGATTCATCTCAAGCAACAAAAGTTTAATTTGTAATTTTAAAATTATGTTTTATAACCTGATCAATTATAGTCTGTTGAATTACTGGTGACTGAATTTAATGGTATATAAGAGTTGATTATAAGGAAGTATCACCCAAGTAATAAGCTTTATGATATTTTAGTAATCTTATTGAATTATAGAAAGGTGATGAGATCAACTTTATCTTAGATTATATGATGGTTGAAATCAGCTTTAAACTGTTTTAAAAATACAATAAGGGTATATAAAGATGAAAATTCATAATGGTGCACTCGTTCAGTATCTGGTATATTCAAACATGATCTACGCACATCTCATTATTGCCTCTTTTACAGCTTTGGTGGCATCGGCACCTTCCAATCCAAAGCCTGCTGGTCCTGCTTTGAGTAACAGTATTCCAAATCCAAGATATGCTCTGCACCGTCGTGGATTTGGTTTTGGAGGTTATGGTGGTCCTGGTTTTGGAGGCTATGGTGGATTTGGCGATTGTGGATTCGGAGGCTGCGGCGGCTGTGGAGGATTAGGAGGTTGTGGTGGGTGGGGTGGTTGTTGACCAACCATCATTGACAACGCATGTTGTAACAATCAAGAGTGTTTCCACGAAAAATGTTACAACTGCAAAACTGAAGCGGCAGCATTCTGTAACAGCGAAAGTGTCCAAGTTGATGCCAATTGTTTTAACAATAGTAATAAAATTTATTTGTTTGCTAAATCACATTTCTCTTTTTGTAAAAGAAGCTAGTTTAATCAATAAAATATTGTTTACAAATTCTGATACTACAAGTTAACACATCCTATTGAAAGAGGTCGAATTGATGTTATGAAGTGGATAAATTTTAAAGCACTATATTAGCCCTCAATCTTGTTTTTCTAAAACCAAAATACCCAAATGATATTCCATATTGATAATAATAGTTACAATTAAAAAAACCTTTGAGATCATTAAACAAATTAATATATATTTATTTTAAGGTAATAGATATAATACTACAATGACTGCATCTTAGTGACTAAATAAGTATATCAAATTTACATGATATACTCCTAAATAAATGTACTTGTTATTGTTTCTCCCAAAAAATAGTGGGTGTTTTATATAATATAACATATTGATAACGTAGATAATACATGAAAGACTAAAATTTATTTTATGGTAATAAACTAAGATATCTAAGCACTTTATCAAAGAAGGCAATAAATTTTTGTAGGTAAAATATTAAGTTTATGCTCAACTTATCTGATAAGGACCAAACTCTGGTTTTGGATATCCTTATAAAAATATTTGAGGCAGTTCAACCTTGGGACAAATATAATATGCCAAGTTTTTCTAGCCAGTACTGGTTTCAAACCTCTGTCAAAAATAGCCTGCACTAAAGTAGAAGTAGAAATTACCCTGCCTGGATAACAATCCCAGATATCTTTATATTTATTTTGTTAATAAATAACTAAAAATGTGCTAACTATAGTAATTTTATTGATACAAGGGACTTGAGACCCAGTTGTTAATGTACCTGTAATATTCCCTTAAAAGACTTAAGTCTCAGAAGAACTTGGAATTAGGCAATATGGTAGAGTATTCTTAGCATGTGAGATGCACTTGGATCAATACCCCAATTCTCTATATACTATAAATTTACAACTTCTAAATGCTTTTTAAAAAAGAACTTCACTTTCTTTTAACTAATTATATTTTCTTTCAACAGATTTCTTTCTTTTAGTTATATGAATTTGGCTAGTATTTCTTAAATAAAATTACCACCCTCATAGTCCTTTCTATCAATAATATGGTATAGACTAGTATTAGCATTAGTAGTATTATAAAGCTTATATTATATATTTAATTTCTATACACTAAATTATCCTAATTCTATCAAAACTTATGCTAAACATGAATGCTTAGAAATAGTTATTTTTAAATGGTCAAATTAGCAATTATGCCTTTATATTACTGAATTTATATTTGACTTTTATCTAGTTTACTTAGTTTCTGTTACTATAAATATTAATTATTCTACTTATTTTGGCTAAGCTTCAACCCATACATCCTCTCTTTGTTATAATTTGATATCATTTTAATATATAGCTATTTTTATATCTTTATATCTTGATAACTTTATATCTTTATAATTATCATGTTTCTATAAATAAGTGCATAGCTAGTAAAGATAGCAATTATTAATTAGATATGTATCTGACTTTATGCGTATATATATATTGTTTGAGTGTTATGCTTAAAACTTTAATTGGGTTTCTTCAATACAAAAATTTCAAAACTAGTGATATGATATATAATTTATTTTTTTATACTATGAGAAAAAACTAACAAGTAAATAAATATACTCTTTTGTAATAAAGAGGCTAATTACTGATTTTTAACTCTTTTAAAAAAGTGTAGCATGTATTTTAAATGTGGTTACCTCATGAAAAAATTACTTGGATCAAAAAAGTATATATTTTATACCTTGTTAGAAAATTCATAAAATATGATTGCCTTATATAATTTAAACCTTTTAAAATATAGACTATATGGGATGATGATATAGTAAGTAGTGCATATAATTAGTACCCTGTATAACCTGGTGAGCAACCTCTACACCTGAACAGGGAGGAGTTCCTCCATAGAACTAAGAAGGCTCTAAGAGGGTGGCTGTGCCTCTCACCAGCAAGGGCATTTGGCACATGTGGTGAATGAGAGGTGAGTCACAGCATACAATATGAAAAATTATTTTCTTCTGGTTCATCCCACCACTAAAGAGGTGCTGAGATAGATTAAAAGGGGTGTACAAGGAGATAGTGGAGGCTATAAGGAATGCCTGTTATCAAGTCTTCTTTCACTAGAAAATAAAAAAAAGCTCAAAAAAATAGGCTAAGTACCCCTAATGGAATAAACTTATATAGATTACAAGTCAAGCAAAGTTAGATTTATCTTGGCAACCATCCCTGACCTTTCTGACTCAGAGGTTAGTATGATGAGGCATCTTCAATATTTAAGTTTCATGAATCCATTCAGTTTGATTTATAATTCAGCGTACTAATCCTACCCTTGAGCATGAACTGCACATCCCACCAAATAATCCATCCATCTGCTGAGCTGTGATTAGTCTATAAAATGTTTTTGGAAAATTTTGATAGTGATCCAAATGAAGGTTGGAGTGATAAGCTAGCATATTCAACCCCCAGCATTATTAAAATGATAGTTAGTGTATTAATTCTTGGATCACATTGTATAGGGGACTGGTTGACCTATTGCACAACCCACTTATTCCCTGAGAAATTTATAAGGCAGCAGCCCCAACAGTTTCTACTATTGGTTACTATATTATTGCTTTTTAGTTTGAGAATAAACATAAAATCTCTATCTTTATTATTCATAATTAGTCTATATCTTTTTCTTTACGATCAAAATCACTTTTAAGTGAGGTATAAATTTAAGTGGAAATAAACAACCTTAATGTACTGGCACATTGTACAACCTCAATTCATTTGACCCACCACCTGCTGCTCCAGTATGGGGCAGTGAAAAAACCCCCTAGCGTTTTCTGCCCAACAAGAAAATGCATTTGGATTGGATTGTAAGACACCCTAACTCCTTGGGTCGTTAGTTAACCAAAGTATCTCTCCCTACACATTTCATGATCCCAGGTGGTGCCTCATACCCCATTGTTCTTTACTGGAGGAATATGCAATTTGACCTTTTGGTTAAATATGAAAAATTATTTCCATACTCAAATAAACAGTTAATAGACCCATTCCAGGCGCTTATGCAGCCCTCATGATTCATTGGCTTTTGCCTCAAAAAGAGTACTTTAGACTCAGCTTTTCTTAGTAAAGCTAATAATAAATTTCAGCTACCATTCCCCTAGCGTTCCAGGGTACCCACTCCCATCCAATCACACCCAGTTTCCACCGATACATCTCTTGTGTTTCAGTTTGCAGTTTTCCAAACATGATATATGATATAGAGAACTGATTGTTAGATTTTCATATACCGTTCTGACCCCATTTTGCAATCTGTGGTTCCCAATGGATCCAAATGATTTGTGGGCCCTTGCACTTTTGCAACAATACACCCAGTTTCAAATAAATTGCCATCCTAATTACTCCCATCAATATTGTCCCTTATGCCCCTGACCATCCTTTCTGGGCTTAAGCAGATGAAAGACGCCCCATCTGCCCTGCCTTTTTTACCTGGACCACTCAAAATGCGCTGCCCCTCTTTTGCTCAAGAAGCAGCCCAGTTCCCAGCGCCTCTTATAGAGACCATCACTGAACCTAAAACTTTCTTCAATGAGGCACAATCTTCTCTCCTCCTCTCGGTGGCAGCTGCAGCTGCCACTGTTTCAGGCCAACTAAAAACCTTTCTGCCAAACCCCCACTCATGCTCCAATAAATCAGGGCCTATATGGACCCCAGCTAATTCTAAGAAACTCGAACAGCCAACTACCCCAGCCCAACCATATTCCAATAACCAATCATTCTCAAACTAAATCTTAGATTATTTTGATAATATTGATGAGTTAGGTAATCCTATCCCCAATTTGGCCAGAACCTTAGCTTTTAATTATATTTAAAACCAATTATGCAGCTCACTCCTTACCTCAATATTATGCACCCTGTCTGATGCCAGCAAATTCCAGAATGACCTCCAATTCACCAAAGAGGCTGTTGTCTCCCCTGAGTGTCGCCCACTCAGAAAGGCTAGCTCAAAATCAGTTGAACTCTTGACTGAGGGCCTACCCCTGTCATGGTTAGATATCTTTATAGTAGGAATTGATGCTAAAGACAAGGCTGGGCGACAAAAGGCCCAGAAGGTGAAACTTCAGGCTCTTCCTGACCTGAAACACACCTTATATCAACGCTGAGTGCAAGCCAAGCATGCCCAGGTTGATACTAATGGGGTGCAAAACGCCCAGCCTCTGATCTCAGCCCAGGAACTAAAACGAATGATTTACATAATAAATGAAGACAGTTCGATTCGCTTGGTTAGAAAGCAAGGGTTAAGTCCCACTCAAGTTATGAAATTTTTGCTTAGGTAAAATACAGCTAAATCAATTACTCAAGTGAAGGCACTTTCAGTGTATTTTAACAAAATGGATGGAAGCATCTGTTTATTGGAGTGTCAAGGCTTGGGCGCACTTTCGCAGAACCTGAATTTCCCTGGCCCATTTTAAATATGTTTTTGTGACCAACATTCCTTGTTGGTCAACTTTCTTAAAATAAATTTTACCCGTTATTTTTACGTTTTACAATGGTTCCTTGGGCGAACTCAGTGGTGGACCTCTTCAGGGAGGTCTCCCACTATGTAGGCCACTACCTATTATCACCATTTACCCAAATCCCAGGTGCTTTCTTGGGCCGTTTAGGTCCCCTCCAGACCGAGACACCCAAGTCTACTAGCGCCAAGTTACCCTTGACAATGGAATCCCCTTTAAAGTCTCCTCAAGTGGGGAGGTTTCTTACTTACCTGTTCTCATATGTGGTGCTTTAAACCCTCGCCTGGGTTACATTTTGCTCAAGCACCATTCTAGGTGTCTCATTTCCCATTTTCTTAACGGCTAGTTCCCTAGCAATGTGGGTTTGCATCCCACATCACCTGGCTGGGAACAAGAGAGTTACAGACACTCTCTTGACATTAGTCGACCCACCATTTTATTATATGAGCATATGAATTATCTGTGTGGGACTTTCAATATTAGTAAATTAGGTGTACTGGCCATATATCACTGCCACGATGGTGCTCACCACAGTTTTCTCATTAGGTTTTGTATTAATATGTCTTGGCATTATTTTTGCAACTACCAATTGGGAAGTGTTCACCCTTCCTGCTCGCACCTGGTGGTCTTGGACTTTTTGTGATCATCTTGTCAAAACCTTTTTGGGTAGTTTTTCTACCCCATCTCAGAAGGGGCTAGGTAATTGGGCCATCATCGGATCAAAACATATAAATATGGGAACCAAAAAGTTGCGCGCGCCTCTTAAAATGAGGGAATCCTATCCTTCTAATCCTTTGACTCCTTCTAAATTCAGAACTGTACAGGGGTCTAGCCCAAAGAATGAAGTAAAGATTTCAGACGATTCCACCGCGATGATGTCTCCCATGGTCATCCCTATAAATATTGCATCCTCAACTAGTGATATTTCCTTGAATCGTGAGATGCTTCCCACAAATTTCTCCCCATCTTGGCGGAAATCGGGAACATTGGAGGGTCCAAACCTGAGTTTAACAAAAAAAGGGTTTCTGTTATCATTTTTTCTCCCCAACACATTTCCAAGGTGCATGCTGAGGCATCGATTCAGGGCCTGAGGGTGATGGCCCTGGATAGAATGCACACCAAACCCTTGGAATAAGTGTGGGTTCATTAGATCCAGAAAACGCGTTTTATAACGCAAGCAATATATCACAAAACAAGCCGTTTATATTTGCATATGGTCTGGATGAGGATTCTATTTCAGTATATCAGATCACTCCTGAGAACCCTCATTTGACCCCTACAATGATTAGGGGCTCTCAGGAAGTGGAAAAAGAACTTCGTTATAAATATAAAGATGTATATGAACCTGCAGAAGGTGCGGTGGGATATGTGGCCTCAGTAGTAAGAGTGGCCCACTATCCCTCCCCCTTCTATGATTCCAAAACATACCCTGATGGCTTGTTGAAACTGGAGGAAGAATTTTTGGGTGAAGTGATGGCGTTTTCTGCATTGGATAAAGCCCATTCTGGATACTTTTTGTTGACTGCTACTCTTACTTCCTCTTATGGAAAGTTCAGCACAACTATTTTGGTGGATACTGGTGTCTCAAATAATTTTATTGACCAAAACCTTGCTGACTACCTTGAGTTGAGTTACTCACCCGGTGGTATGGTTAGAGGTGGGGCTTCTCAAGGTATCCCCACACTGAACGTCAGAGAGTCAATCAATTTTCAGGTAGGTTCTTATCTATTGTCTGACCAGTTTCAAGCTATCAAAAACCTCTTGTTTCCCATCATTTTGGGTGTTGAGTGGTGGCAAATGTTTGACGTCAAAACTAATTTGAAAGAAAACACTTTATCCTTGTCTTTGACAAACGGTCACCAGTTGATTGTTCCTTTGTCTGAGGATAACGTCCAAGGCAAATTACCCTATTGACCCAATGTTCCCAGTCCGTATCTTGCCCCTTTGCTGAAGCCCACTGTGGGACTTTCCTTACCTTCCTGTTTGAAGGAGTTGGCATCTTCTTTTGATGCATCTTCAGCTAGTACACTACCAGAACATTCCGAGTTTATTTGTGAATTTAAACTCACTGTGGATCTGGTGCGTATTACTTACCCTATATACCCATTGACTGTCCGGGAGGAAAAGTTTTAGATGTTTGGGTGAAGGAGCAGTTGGCCAAAGGTGCCATTTTTCAGCGTACCTCCCCTGTTTGCTCCCAAATGCTCTTTGTGGAGAAGGATGATGGAAATTTACGTCTATGTGTCAATTATGGAAACTTAAACAATGTGACTGTACCCAACCTCCATCCCATCCCTTTAGATTCCCAGATTACGCGCTATGTGGAGAAGGCGAAGGTCTTCTCCAAGCTGGACTGCCTCAATGCGTTTAATCGAATCTGGATAAAGAAGGGCCAGGAATGGTTAACCGCATTCCGCACCAGAAAAGGAATTTTTCAGTTCTGGGTTATGCCTTTTGGGCTTAAGAATGCCCCTACCATCTTTCACCGCCGCATTGATGCTGCGTTGGGAGACTTGTTGGGGGTATGTGCGGTTGCCTACATGGATGACATTCTGGTGTTTACCCCAATCATGAGTCACATGCAGTACACCTTTGACAAGTAGTGGAGAGATTGAGGGTCGCTTGCCTTACTCCTAAGATTAGTAAATGAAAATTCTTCAAATCCCAGATCACTTTTTTGGGCAACGTCGTTTTTGACCAGGGCCATATGATAACTTCAGACAAGGAGAAGGCTATTCGTGAGTGGCCTACCCCCAACTCTGTCAAGGAATTGAGGAGCTTTTTGGGGACGTGTACATTCCTCAAGAAGTTCATACCCAATCTCTCTGAGGTGGCAGCTCCCTTGTATAAGTCTAGCGGGGCCAAGGTGCTTCACTGGTCCCTCATTTTGGAGGATGCTTTCCAAGCGGTAAAGTCCACCTTGTTATCCACATCCATCCTTCGCCATGTTGAACCTGCAAAGGAGTTCATTGTGTCCTCAGATGCTTCCAACTTCGCCATTGCGGCTGCCCAGTTACAGGTGGGTGAAGATGGGTCCAAGCATCCCATAGGATATTTTTCTAGGAAAATGTCTCTGCATGAGTTAAATTACGCCGTATATGACAAGGAGTTATTAGCAGTGATGGAGGCACTGATTTATTGGCGTCACCACTTACATGGCTCCTCCCAACCATTCCGGGTACACACAGACCACTGAGCCCTGTTGTACTACCATGCTCCACATGTTCTAACACCATGTCAGAACCGTTGGCATGAGACCCTTGACCTATTTACATTTTCCTATGAGTTCACCAAGGGCAAGGAGAATGGTTTGGCGGATCCTTCGAGCCGCAACCCTGCTTTGGCTCCCAATCCAAAGGAGGTAGAGATTCACAACACCCAGTTGATGATTCCACCAAGTATGATTCTGCATCAACTTCCTAAGTCCATGGTACATACGCCAGCGCTCAATCCTTTGGAAAATGAAGCAGAATATAGCATTTTATAAAAGTAGTTCTTTCTCAGCCGTTATCAGCTGAATATGCTGTTGTTCTTGCTAAGAGCGCCCTGAATAGGAGGACTTATCCAGGGGTTATCACATGAAGGATGAGATGGTGTGGTTTCAGGGGCGCCTATGGGTTCCTGCTGGACCACTGCGCCTGGAGATCATCCAGGACCATTATAAAGGAATCACCGTTGGTCATCCTGGAAAAGCAAAGACCTTGGAGTTGATACAACGCACTTACAATTGGAAGGGCTTGCCTGTTCAGGTAGGGCGGTACTGTAAAGAGTGCCTGATCTGCAATCAAATGAAACCCAATCGGCAACCTTTAGCAGGGTTGTTGGTACCAGTCCAAAAGGCTGAAGGGCCCTGGGCTTCCCTATCAGTGGATTTCATTGTGGAGTTACCCGTTTCAGATGGGTATGATGCAATCATGGTGGTGGTGGACCGCTTTACAAAGTTCGCCCATTTTATTCCTTGCAGAACAACCATAACTGCCGCTGAAATGGCCAAGCTCTTCTTCGCCCATGTATCTGCGCTTCATGGGGTTACTCAAGAAATCATTAGTGACCGGGGACCCCAGTTCACCTCCATCTTTTAAGAAGAGTTGTGTAAAACTCTTCAGATCCGCCCCTGACGTTCAACTGCTTATCAACCCCAATCAGATGGGCAGACTGAGCGAGTGAAGCAGTGATTGAAACAATTTCTGCGTTGTTACACCACCGCAGACCATTCATATTGTGTTCCTCACCTTCCCATGGCCCAGTTTAGCTACAACAACACTTTGCATTCATCAATCGGTTGTTCACCCTTTTTTTGCTAACCACGGCTTTAACCCTGCTTTTAACATGGAGCCCAGCTGTGGTTCCAAAGTGGAAACGGTGCTGGACTCTGCTAAGACTCTCAAGAAGGTCCATCAAGGGGTATCCACAAGTTTGGAGGCGGCTATGCTGGTTTATAAGGAGAATGCCAATGGAAAGCGCTGAGTGGGTCCAGCATACAAGGAAGGGGATCTCGTGATGCTTGTGCTCGCAACATCCCTATCAAGCAGCCATGCAAAAAGCTGGGTCCAAAGAGGATTGGTCCTTACCGTGTAGTTAGAAAGGGGGGACATGCCTCATACCAGTTGGATCTTCCCTCCGCGTTTTGGATCTTCTCCATATTTCATGAAAGCAAGTTGACATTGTTTGAAAGCCCTCTTCCTGTGACTCTCGAGGCTTACCTTGTAGATGGGGCACCGGAATGGGAAGTGGAGGAAATAGTAGCCTCCCACCGGGTTAAGCGACGTCTTGAGTACCTGGTATCCTGGAAAGGGTTTGACGCAGCAGAGAACAGTTGGGTGCCAGCATGGGATTGTGTACATGCCAAGACCTGATTATATCTTTCCATAATCATTTTTCTGAGGCTGCAGGATCTCAGCCTAAGCTGGCCGTTGCTGCTATGAAGTTGCCACCAGCACATAAGAACTTCTCCTTAGCAAACGCCCCTGGAGGGGGTGGAGCTCAAGAAGGAGGAGAGGGTAATGTCATGGTTGGATGACTTTATAGTAGGAATTGATGTTAAAGACAAAACTGGGTGACAAAAGGCCCAGAAGGTGAAACTTCAGGATCTTCCTGACCTGAAACACACCTTAGATCAACGCTGGGTGCAAGTCAAGCATGCCCAGGTTGATACTAATGGGGTGCAAAACGCCCATCCTCTGATCTCAGCCCAGGCACTAAAACGAATGACTACATTATAAATGAAGAAAGTTTGATTCGCTTGGTTAGAAAGCAAGGGTCAAGTCCCACTCAAGTTATGAAATTTTTTGCTTAGGTAAAATACAGCTAAATCAATTACTCAAGTGAAGGCACTTTCATTGTATTTTACTAATATGGATGGAAGCATCTGTTTATTGGAGTGTCAAGGCTTGGGCACACTTTCGCAGAACCTGAATTTCCTCGGCCCATTTTAAATATGTTTTTGTGACCAACATTCCTTGTTGGTCAACTTTCTTAAAATAAATTTTACCCGTTATTTTTACGTTTTACAATGGTTCCTTGGGCGAACTCAGTGGTGGACCTCTTCAGGGAGGTCTCCCACTATGTAGGCCACTACCTATTATCACCATTTACCCAAATCCCAGGTGCTTTCTTGGGACGTTTAGGTCCCCTCCAGACTGAGACACCCAAATCTACTAACGCCAAGCTACCCTTGACAATGGAATCCCCTTTGGTGTCTCCTCAAGCGGGGAGGTTTCTTACTTACCTGTTCTCATATGTGGTGCTTTACACCCTCGCCTGGGTTACCTTTTGCTCAAGCACCATTCTAGGTGTCTCATTTCCCATTTTCTTAACGGCTAGTTCCCTAGCAATGTGGGTTTGCATCCCACATCACCTGGCTGGGAATAAGAGAGTTACAGACACTCTCTTGACAACTCCCTCCTGTTCTCCCCATTATACACCAAGCATGTAAAAAAGAACACCAATCATTTTCTGCAGGTTGACATAAATTAATACAAAAATTGCAGTGGTTTCAAAATTTGGCTCAATAACCTGCATCACCGACAACAATGTGCCACCTTCTCAACCCTCCCCAAAGTTTGCCTCAATGCTGAGAAAGCCATCTCTAAGTACATCACTACCCACCTAATAGCAAAGATCAGATGACAAACCCTACTTTGCAATCTTTATCCCATTTTAAGGATGCACCCACTCTTTTGCTCTAAGCTTTATGCCAAACTCTGTTCACCCCATATGAGAACGATGAGCCTCCTGATCCCCCTACACCCTCCACCATGGATGGTTAGAAGTTTACCATTAAACCTAGCTGGACTATTTTAGTTTTTGAGTTAGTTTGAACGATATGTTCATCTCACTCCATACATCTTTATATTATTTTTGTTTAGCTTTAGTTGCTTCTCTAAGCTTTGATAATGTCTGTCCCTTAATCATCTTATCCTAAATAAATAAATTGATATATGAATAAATAAATAAAGAAATAAAAATAAATAAATAAAATTCTAATCAAATAATAAATAGTTAAAATTAGCCCTGGTGTCTAATTCAGCCATAGTATCCTGATCTTGGAAGACATGGCTTATAATGGCATTTTTCTCATATAAGATAGGCAAACTATCATGGATGTCTGTAACTTTGGAATTCTGGGTGTGCTTTGGGTGGTTACTCATCTGAAATGGCTTCTCGGTTTTATTTCATCAGCACAATCCATGACATGATAGGCTGACCCTTAGATCTCCGCCTTCTCAATCCTATTTTTATAAATTGAGTGATGCGTTAGTCTGTAATATAAAAAAAGATCTTCACCCCTTGGATCATCTGTTGGGTATTGGTGGGCGCCATGTTATTTCAACCAGAGCTTTTATGTTAAAAGTAAATGAGGTTGGTCAACCTTGGATCAAATTATACCGTCCAAGTTATTTTCTAGCATGAGCTAGTTAAACCTGTTTCTATCAAAACCCAACCCAGAGTGGTAGCAGGAAACACACCTTTATGCTATCCACTCCTCAGAGCTTCTATTTTGATACATTTGATTACTTATACCCCTGGTCTTAGAAAAAGCAACTCATGAAGTTGAATTTGAAGGTAGCCAGTTCAGTTATTTTTGAGCAAAATGTAAATCTTAGGGAAGGTCACAAGTATTAAAGTGTTATCTCTTCCCAATTCTATCTATCTCCCCTAGTCCATCAGTAATGTGCTTTTGTGTCTAGTCTACATTTGTTGATATGGAAGGCAATGTAATGCTGATGGCGTTGAATTTATTGGTGCCTATATTATATGTGGCACAACAGGCATATTGTGATGAAGACTATTTGGATGAGAAGACTGCTCCTCTTCCTGATACTAGCCCAATTAATATTTCTGCTATCCCCTCATCCTAGTAATCTGTTTCTCATTAAATTGCAGAAACAAACTTTAGGTTACTTCTTATTTAAAATTGTAATTCAGTTAGTCTCATTAGGTATTTATTGATTCGCTCTTGGATACAGGTGCAGCTAGGATTTTTTGAGTTTAAAAGTGGCGTATAATCTAGACCTAGATCTTAGAACAGGGTCATATATTTTTGGGGCTTCTTCAGATCAAACGTCTTGATATGAGTTTAGACGTCACATTCCATTTACATTTAACAAGATCTGCTTCTGTGACCGTTCTACTGCAGTACCAGGTTGACTATTTCTAGTAACCATTTTGGTAAGTTGGTGGAGTGACCAGCAGGTTAATATCAACCTGGAGTCCAACCTTTTGCATTTTGAGAGTGTCCACCTGGTGAATCTTTGTTGACTTAATTCTTTTTTTCCAAGTCATATTAGTGTATAATCTCAACTTCAAATACTTTATTCTACACTAAACTAGGATATATTTTATCTAATTGCATGGCACCCTAACAAACCCTTATTTTGATGAATTAACTTTCCTTAAAAATCGGTAATTTATTATAACCAATGATCCTCATCACAAGAAATCTTATAAATTTTAATCAAAGTGATTTGACTTTAAATATTGCTTAATTACTCTAAATAAAGGATCTTTATAAAATAAAAACTGCTGTTTACCCATTAAAATCTTTGATAGTAGCTTTTAAATCCCAGATATTAGTTTGACTTACTGCATAGAATTTTTATAAAATATATAAGTTGGATTGAGCCAATTATTTCCCTTTGCACATAGTGTGTAAAGGGACCTCACGCTAAACACGTAGTGCTCACTAAAGTGGTCTAAAGCAGAAAAGAAAATGTTATAAGCCTTAAAATAGACCTGACTCAAGAAGAGGGATATGGAGAGAATTAATGATTCAGCTTCTAGGTTGACTTTCCTACTCATAATTAAAGGGCGCTAGAGGAAGCTGGATTCCAATATTCCCTTCGTTTTGAAAGCTTTGATATTTATATGCTCATTATGGAGTAGCTGAGACAGATTGAACAATGTTTATTTAAGGATGCTATCTTTTTAATTACAAACAATATGACCTAGTATCAGATTAATTTTTATTTTAAAAGAATTGGGATAAGCTCATTCAACAATATAAGCATCTTTGAGCCTATAGCCATAGTCAATTACTGTAATAAAGCTTGTAATTCAGCACAGATGAAAATATATTGCCAGGTATCACCAACCCAATTTCTGAAATTCCAAATTGACTATCGTTTGGCCATTACGCTCTGATAATAGAAGTGTTCATTAGAAATCAGCAAAATATGGTAGCGCTGTGGGACTTAAACTTGCAACTAAAATTCAGATTCCAGGAAGTCTGTTAGGAAGTTAACAATAACTGTAATCTTAGCATGCAGATTTTGCAACAACTGGATAAATTGTTGATAATTGAACCAGAACCTGTGATATCTAGAATATCAATCCATGGACAACTGAGGAGTTAATAATGAATGGATACAAGGCATGGCCCAAATTAGAGAAGAAGTTAGTTATAACTATGATACTCTGGTGGATGTTACTCATCAGTTTGAGTATGTCAAGGAACTCAATTAATAAACACAACGTGAAACGGTGGTGGCTGCACAGCATTTGGAGGGCAACATTGAGACTATTAATCACCTTCTGTCTGAAGTACAGCAAGTTAGGAACTAATAAGAAGTAATGCAGCAGGATATCAAAGGCTAGAGGATTAGTTCAGTCAATTCATTAGGATAGCGGAGATCTAATTCATCCAAACATTAAATTATATCATCAATTTTACAAGTGCTCATGACATGAAGGCAGATCACAAGGATTAATTGTATGTCTTGTGCACTATGGTGTGTGAATGCGAAGAGACCTCATGGAATTATGACATTTCAAGCAAAAATGCTTTTGGTAATAAGGGAATCAAACCACCTGGGAACGAAGTATTGAAAGTGATCCTCAAGATATTAGATGTTGGTGCCCTTATTAAAGTATTCTTCCTGTTAAACCAAAGCTAATTGAAAAAGATCCTTGAAGGAGGAGACCTTTTATGAGTCAAATCATCAACCTACTTGTTCAGTGCTGACACCATTGTTTGCTTTGTCACCTTCTGTGGATATGTCAATTCCTGAATTAAGCCAATCACATGCTAATAACCCAAGTAAAAATACCATTACTGTACCAGTGACTTCCAGATTGAGAGGTTTTTATCAAGGATCTAGAATTTTAATCAATTTAATCATACCAAAACTGACAAGCGTGGGTATGTGCAATCATCCTTAAAATGTTTAAGATCCCCATTCACTGATCCAATACCCTTTTTTAGCCAATATCATAATAGATTAATTTGATGATCAGAGACAAGATTTGATCACGTTTTACTTACCTGAGGAACATATGACTCTTGATGATGTGGATATTGTGGTCCTGCGAGAGTTTGGAAGTCCCAAACGCACGGTCACTCAGAGAGTTGAATTTATAACCCTTATAATAAAAACAAATTATTACCAATTTGTTGGCTGATTTTACCACAAAGCACAAGTACTATTTGGTGCTAGAGCCATCATGGATTTTTAAGTCAAAATTGCGTTTTAGAAAGCCACAAAGACATACTCCAAGTAACATCGCTCCTTGATGCTGGCGCTTGTATATAAGTTAGATACACTATCCATGATTGAATACCTGAAGAGGTGAGAAATTACTTTTAACCGGCCAATGAGAATTAAATTAGTTGGCCCTTGAAGACTAGTAAAGATACTGTAAGGTGTTGAATTTTGGTTCTCTTCAGATGGCTGGTTCTTCTTCTGCAGTGGGATGGAGTTTTGTACATCTATTGTATGATGACAATAGACTAGATGGTGACTATAATTCAAGATATAACTCCTTGGTAATAGTACTCTAAATTTGTATTTCCTGTCATTACTTGGACAATGGCACGCTGCCCTGATCTTACTGATCCCAAGTAAATTCTCAACTAATACAAAGTAAAGTATTAAACACAAAAAGTTTATAAGTTAAACTATAAACTAGTGGTAGTAGTTGAATGTTGTTTATTAGCATCAACTTGAAGGTAATTTATAGGGTTTGATGTTCACCACATCTTACCCATGACGTCTCATTTTCAATGGCACTTGGCCAAAGGAACACGTAAAATGTTTGTTTGAGGGTCTACAAATACTTTGACTCAGGGCATCTTGCTCAGCCTCAGGGTCAGTGTAAACAACGTCATCATTCTCAAGATGGCGTTTTGGACGCGTCTGCAAATAGCTGAACCAATTCTCTTTCACAAGCAATTGGCAGCACATACCAAGGCGATTTGTATCACTAATTAGTAATTAATTTGATCAAAAACTCAACTGACATTAAAAACTAATTTTGACATAGACCAACAAAGCCCACGTGCCCAAGTCATTAAGTCAAAACTTAATTTAAGTCTGACCTAACCAACAAAGCCCTCGAGCCCATGTCATCATAGTCAAATATTATTAAGTGAAATTGCTAGGCCGCGGATCCTAAGCTTTGCATACTTAGAATATACCTGATCCATAATCGCTGATATCTGATATGATCCATAATAAGTTTAAGCATGCTAACATTATTATGTCCCTATTGAATATCTGACAATTAGGTCCAGTCAATTACTCAACACTTCCCCACCTTGACTGGATATAAGCGGCAGGTACCCTTCTTCCTGGGTCACAATGTCTAACTTTTCGCGTTCATCAAAGTATGAACATTATCTTGATAGCCTTTCCACCTCAGACAGATGAGCCTTCCTAAGGCTAAGCAAGTCCATGTGGCGCGCTATGGTCAACTTGGGCGTGTTGCCCATGGTTCCTCAAGCTGGGTCAACCAGCTACACTTCCACAGTAATAGAGAGTTTGGCTTCACATCCCACTGTGATAACACCAATTGATAAACCTGAACAAGCCCCCATGGCTTCAGGTACAGTCAGTCAAACATCCCAATGGGTCAAGCGGGATCCCCTTTCAACTTATTCTTTATCTCTTCAGCCTTCTGAAGCCATTCAGTCCCAAGAAACCCTGATCTGAAATCAATTTGCTTCAGATGGGGATCTTCTTCCAGACTTCTTGTTTTCACTTTTTAGCATCTTCACTTCAAAGAATCTTGCTTCCTCCTTGTGTATGGGCAGTGTGGCTTCATTGGGTCTTGAGCTCAATTTGATGTCAGAGCTTGTGAACGCCTACTTGTCATCCGCACTTGCTACCAGTCCTGAGGTTGCCACATACAATATTTTTGAGGCCAACCAGGCACTTATTTTTGCTAACTCAGTTGCTAGGCTTTGGTGTGAACCTGCTTCAGTACATACCAATTTTTACATCTCATTGGGCCTCAAGACTCAGATTTTGAAGGATTGGCGCATCCTGGTGTTATACTGAGCCCTTTGTAAAAGCTTGGCTAAGGGGCTTCCCAAGAAGTATGTCCCCCAGATGGCTCTTTTGGGTGCGTGCATTTGCTTCCCTCCTTCATCACTTCCCACCAATACCATGCCTGACATGCGCAGGGTATTAGATGAGGCCCATTCCCAAATGTTTCGCGCAAAAGAGTTCCCCCCCTCAGTTTACCCCTGCCTTGAGAGCCTTCTTGCCAATTGTATCTTCCTTTCTGCAGCATTTACTCCTGAGTCAAACCTTTCCCACCTATTCCAAAGTCCCTTCCAATGGACTTTCCCTTTAGTTCAATGGCCTTTCCTAAGCCAACAGGGCCAGCATGCCTGGTGCTAAGCTTTCTTGGGTTTGGCACATCTCTGACAGGGTCTAGATAGTCAGGACTTGTATGAGATCCGCATCTCTCCAATTCCTGTTACAGGCTTCTCCAGTTTGATCACACTCTCCTCCCCCTACTGAAGAAGGGGTACCTAGTTCTAATGCCAGTGAGGCATCAAATCTATGAATTAAACTCTATGGCTTGCAATTATTTTTTATTTATTATTAAATATTTATATTTATTATATTAAATATTTATATTTAATATTTTCATAATTTTTTTTCTTTTTTCTTTTTTTTTTTTTCTTTTTTATTATTATTCTTTATGATATGATGAAGGAACTTAGCATGTACTCAATTCACAACCCAGCCACCTTGATCCTTAATGGTATATACATCTTCAGATGATTTCTCCAATATAATAAATGGACCCTTCCAAAGTGAGGCTAGCTTGTGCGCGCGGCCTGCACTATGAGTGTCACAATATACTACTAAATCTCCTTCCTTGAACTTAGTCACCATAGCTCATTTAGCATCATTGTAGCTCTTCTGAATAGTTTTTTGACTAATTGCATTTTGATAAGCTTCAGATTGCAACTTGATTAGGGTCTTCGCTAGTTGCTCAACATAGTTATTTGGGTTAATTGCGTCAGTTGAACTGAGTACTGAATATAATAATGGAGGCAGAGCGGGCTGTCTACCATACAGAAGTTGAAATGGAGAGTGGCCTGTGCTGCTGTGGTGTCCAATATTGTATGCAAACATGGTCGCACTAATTGAAGTTGCCCATTGTGAAGGCGCCAAGGCTGCATTTTTGCATAAAATGCCAACTAAAGTGCCATTCACTCGCTCTACCATACCATTAGTCTCAGGATGGTATGGTGTTGACAACACTCCTTTGATAGACATCAACTTCATTTAACAACACTTGTACCATTTGGGCAGTAAAATTCGTGCCATTGTCCATCAAGATCTTCTGGGGGGATCCGTGCTTATATATATTATCCATAATGAACTTGGCAGTAGTTAGAGCCCTGCCATCTCAAATTGCTTTTGCACTTCCACCCATTTTGTTAGATGGTTGATAGCAACAATTATGTATTTGTTGCCTAGGCTACTCACAGGCAAAGGGCCAATTACATCAATTGACACAGTATGCCAGGCCCAGTCAGGTTTGATCAAATGATATTTCACATCTGACTTCATAGGTTTTGCAATTTGGCATGAATGACATTTATTGAGCACATCTTGGATATTGAATCACATGGAATCCCAATAGTAACTGGATCAAATTAATTCTAGCGTCTTGGTCATTCCCTCATGTCCAATGGCCTTGTGTGCTTGTGTAATAATCTCCATTTGGTCATAAGGTTTTGGGAAAATTTGACATTGCCCTTCGGGCTTAAGCTTGTATAGAACTCCATTTCAATATTTGGTGTTGATTAATGCTTTTTCAATCACTTTTTGAACTTCAGGTGGCTCATCTCCATACTTTTGGGTAATCATTTTTTCATGAAGCTCATCAGCCAAACTGCTCAGGACAGCTACAATAGGAAGTCGTGATAGTCCATCTGCATTTTGATGGGCCACTCCAGCTCTATGAATAATTTCATAATTGTATGCTTGTAATTTCAGAGCCCAGCGGGCTAACCATCCTTCAGGTTCCTTGAGATTGTGGAGCCATCATAATGAGCTGTGATCCGTCACTACTTGAAACTTGGTGCCATGAATGTAAACCTGAAATTGTTTACAAGCATAGATGACAGCCAAACATTCTCTTTCAGTCACTGTATAATTACGCTCATGCTTATTCAGCGTCCTGCTGCAATAAGCGACTGGATGCTCCTCAACATCATCCCCAATCTGCAATAGCACACCACCAATTGCAGTCAATGAGGCGTCAGTTTGTATGATAAAAGGCTTGCTGAAATCTGGATATTGGAGGATAGGCGCCGAGCTCATTTTGTTTTTAAAAGCCTCAAAGGCTTGTTGGCATTCCTCTGCCCAGCAAAAATGAACTCCTCCTTGTAGTAAGTGGAATAGAGGCTCAGCAATCTTCGTGAACCCTTCTATGAATCTTTGATAGTATCCTACCATGCCTAAAAACACTTGAACATCTCTCATACTTGTCAGAGGTTGCATTTTGTTAATCGCCTCCACCTTTTGAGGCTGAGGCCGCAAGCCCTTGGAATCAATGACAAACCCGAGGTATTCCAATTGTTCTTTAAAGAATTGGCATTTTCTAGGTTTTATCTTCAGATTAGCCTTCAACAGCCATTCAAACACTTGTTCAAGGTGCTCCAGATGTTTGGAAAACGTTCGCAAAAAACATTGATGTCATCCAGGTACACCAGAACACAGGACAATTTAAGGTCCCCAAAATCGTGTCCATTGCACGCTGAAAGGTTGCTGGTGCATTACACAGTCCCTGTGGCATGTGTGTCAGTTGAAAAAGCCCTTGAGCAGCAATCATCATGCACTTTTCCTGCTCCTCTGGTGGCAGCTCAATTTGCCAATATCCTGAGATGAGGTCCATTGCGGTAAAATACTTCGCCCCTCCCAGACAGTCCAGAGCATCATCAATTCTGGGCAATGGATACAAATCTTTTTTTGTAATGGCATTGAGGCGTCAATAATCAATCACAACTTGATTGCTGCCATCTTTTTCTTTATGATTAAAACAGGGCTGGCCCACGGGCTTTTGGATGGCACTATCATTCCACTTTTCAACAATTTGTCTAGCTCTTCACCAACTATTTTGTCACTAGCCCTGGGGCACCGAATTGGCCTCATTCTAATAGGCATATGGTCCCCAGTATCAACAAAATGCTGTACTCCTTTTGCACAACCTAAATCTTGGTCATCTTTAGAGAAAATTTCGGAGTATCGTTCAAACAACTCTAGTGCTTCATCCTTCTGTTGTTCTGATAATCCAGTAAATGATTCTCAAGATATTACAGTATGTGCCCCAAGGGTTTCATTTGGTAAGCTAAACTTGGATAAGTCACCAAATTTGACAGCTGATTTTAACTTGTCCCTCAGAAACAGATGCACAAATGTGACTACTTGATATTTCTTGACCTTAATATTTCTAGCTGGTCAAATTTGCTAGTAAGACATCAATCTCTCCATGCCCCAGTATAAGTATTCCAGGCGCCACACTAAGTTCCATTTGAGAACAATGCCATGGGGATACAACCTCCCTGTATAGTCCTTCTGGAATATCCAGTGTGGTCCCAGTCCTCATAACCAGTTGATGGCCTGGAGCTATTGTCACATCCTTATTCACACATAGAGGTATTCCTCAATTTTTGTTTATGGCAGTTGGCATGGGGAAGCTTTGATTTCCCCACTGAATATATCCTACTGGTATTATCCCATTGGCATAAGATATATTGATAAAATTTCTATGATAAGCTTGTGGGCTTTATATCATTGCGAGAGTATTAAATTTGAAGTGATTGGCCCAATATTTTCAAAACGTTTTCTTCAAAATCGCATGAGATCACACAGGTCTTAAAAAACTAGTTCCAATTAATATGTCATAATTGGTGTTTGGAAGCACTATAGTGGGTGCAGCTACTACCAAAGCTCCAAATTGCAGTGGCAAAGTTCTGTAAGCTCCTTCACTTTTAGTGCTGTTAAGGTCCTGCAGTCCCATATTCTTGATGATGGTCAATGTCCAGAGCTATTTTCAATTTTTTAACCAGCTTTGTGGAAACAATGTTTACAGGTGCTCCACTATCAACAATAGCTACAACTCTGATATTGTTGACCAGAATATCCACATAATTGCACTCAGAGTAGTAAGAATCAATAGAGTTTACTAAATGAATATGGGAAGAATCCAGGGAGTTAAGAGTGTGCTTCAGAGTATTCCCAATACTGGGACATTCATTATGAATGTGTCGATTGGCATTGCTATATTGACTCCTTTCAGGCTTGAGGTATCTGCTGCATTGATCAGCCCTTCAGCTGGAATATTCTCAAGTATTTGTTGCACATAGGGTTTAGCGACTACTTCAGAGGCTTCAGGTATGACAACCTTACTCTGGGAGCGAGTTACCACATGTACATCTGAAGAATCTTCATTTGATACTAAAATAGCATCATTTTCATTGTTAAATGAGGCCCCATGGCCAGCGTTTTCTTGTCATATCAGGTGGGACTGGTGTCTTGGGCACAATAAAGAGTCCCTCATCTATTGTGCTTGTTCTTTTCCCTCCTCCTGCACGGTATCAGAAATGACTACATTGTTATTTTGCTGATGGCATTGGGAAGCAAAATGACCTTTACAATTGCAATTAAAGCAAGTAATCTCACTCACTGGCCGTGGGGCTCTCATATTTGAGTTTTTGCTCATTTTTTACAGGCGGATTACTGTCAATCTTCTTATTGGTTTTGAAGGGCTTTCCAGCAGAGACAGCGGGTCCTGATCTGTACCCAGTATTAGGAGGGCTGTAATTTTTTGAGCATCTGCGCAAATAATCAACCAATTCAAATGTTGCAAGGTTTTGCATGAAAGCAGGCAATAAAGTGTTTGATAAATTTGGGTAAGGTTCTACTGCATGTTCTAGTGCAATCTTAGCGTCAAAATCAACCATAGCCCATGCGCCTAGGAGAACTTGAGCTTCATGATAGAATTGATCCGCAAATTCATCAATTGCTTCATCTTTCTTAAAGAAAATGTTCATAAACTTAGATTTTCTGGTCAACATTCGTTCTGGACCTCCAAATTCATGAAGCACAGCCTCCTTGACTTTGGCATATGTTGGATTTTCATTAATGTGAGGCATAATCAACTCAATGCTCCACTCATCCAAGCAGTTAATCATAGTGGCTGCTTTGTTATAGTCGCTGGCCCCATACATGGCCATTTCAAAGCGTTTGATAAATGTGGTAATACTTCTGTTCTTGTCAAAAGCAGGCAGGTTTGCTGGTTTATAATTATTGCTTCCCTGTTCCTGGTTATCATGATTACTTCTTTGTTGACTAGAGCCAGGCGTACTAGGGCGCTGAGGCATCATATCCTGGTTTGAGGGTTAGGGTTAACCAAAGAAACCATATTGCTAGGCATTTGTCAACATGGCCCAGCGTCCATTTCAGTAGCTATTTCTGATGCTTCGTCCTCATTATATTCGGAATAATTTCTAGTCAAGTAATCTGTAGCACACTGACAACGCCCATCGTCCAGAGCTCAAATTTGCTCGTTGATTTTGTTTTCTCAATTGACATGATTTCGGTTTTTTAACTTTAATTTCGCAATTTCCTCATTCAAGCTAATAGCTTGTAGTTTCAAGGTGGAAATCACTTGGTCCTTTTCTTTTATTGCCTTCTTGCACTGGTTTAATTCTCCATGGATATTATTATTCAACTCATTAATAGAAGTAACATCATCATTGAGATTATTAATCTGTAGATTAAGACGATCAATAGATTTGATTTTTTCTTTTTTTGCCCATTGACCCTCAAATTGCGTTTGCCAGTAATTGATTTTTCCAGTGTATTTATCCTTCATCTGCTAAATTTGGGCACTCAGACATTGTAACTGGTCACAAAATTCATCATTAAGGTTTAACTGTGCCTCTTGGGTTTCGTGATTAAGCCTTATTAACTCTAAAGCATTAATAGATGTCTGAGTGATATTGCTAACCTAAGATTTGGTGACTCCTCTTTCCTTTAAGAAATTGTCAAAGATGGGATGCAATGTGTCATTAAGCTCTTATGCTAATCCTGCTACCCGGTCATTAGCCCAAGTGGCTAAATTATAATTGCCTCCAAACTTGAATGGACCTCAGCAAAGTTGGCTTCTAATCATTCATTTAAAATTTGGCCTACCTGGCTGGAGTTGCATGAGAAGCTTACCAACTTGGTAATGGCTGCATGATGGCAGGCGATTATCATCTGAGAATTTCTAGAGGTAAAATGTATAAATTTAATTAAGTATTGGGCAATATTTTCTATCCCAATTAAATTGTTTTGGATCTGAGCTACACTTAATTGCTGATGAGCTAGAGATCTCATCCACAACACATCTTGCTGTCGTTGGCAAAAAAAGGATTGCTACTATTGTCTGCGGGCCCTTGTCCTATTTGATACCCTCTTAACAACTGCTGTTCAAGACGTTCTAGCTCTTCAGGTGAAATGGGTTCATCAGGATAGGTAGTAATAGGTACATCCTCCCAATTAATCTGGGACACAGCCATTTCAGTATTCCCATTGGGCCCAGTGATGGTTCTGAATAATTGTTTGGGATTGCTCCCCTGCTCAGCGCGGTCATCATCTGCATTCCCAGCCATGAGCGCCACTTGTTGAATTTTGGTTCTCTTCAGATTGCTGTTTCTTCTTCTGAAGTGGGATGGAGTTTCGTACATCTATTGTATGATGACAATAGACTAGATGGTGACTATAATTCAAGATATAACTCCTTGTTAGTACTCTGAATTTGTATACCCCTGTCATTACTTGGATGATGGCACGCCGCCCTTATCTTACTGATCCCAAGTAAATTCTCAACTAATACAAAGTAAAGTATTAAACACAAAAAGTTTATAATTAAACTACAAACTAGTGGTAGCAGTTGAATGTTGTTTATTAGCATCACCTTGAAGGTAATTTATAGGGTTTGATGTTCACCACATCTTACCCATGACGTCTCATTTTCAATGGCACTTAGCCAAAGAAACACGTAAAATGTTCATTTAGGGGTCTACAAATACTTTGACTCAGGGCATCTTGCTCAGCCTCAGAATCAGTGTAAACAACGTCATCATTCTCAAGATGGCGTTTTGGACGCGTCTGCAAATAGCTGAACCAATTCTCTTTCACAAGCAATTGGCAGCACATACCAAGGCGATTTGTATCACTAATTAGTAATTAATTCAGTCAAAAACTTAACTGACATTAAAACTAATTTTGACATAAACCAACAAAGCCCACGTGCCTGAGTCATTAAGTCAAAACTTAATTTAAGTCTGACTTAACCAACAAAGCCCTCAAGCCCATGTCATCATAGTCAAATATAATTAAGTGAAATTGCTAGGCCGCGGATCCTAAGCTTTGCATAAGCTTAGAATATACCTGATCCATAATCGCTGATATCTGATATGATCCATAATAAGTTTAAGCATGCTAACATTATTATGTCACTATTGAATATCTGACAATTAGTCAAGTCAATTACTCAACAGGCTGATAGCCCCTTATTGATTAACTGAACGGGTTTAATGTTGTGCAATTATCTACGCTTTCTGATTTTTAATATGCATTTGTTTGATATCAATAGAAGACTATTATCCATAGTGAATAAGCACTAGTATTAAGTTCAACGCTTGACCAGTATTCCTCATTGAATACTTAAAAAGTCTTCAATAGGGATTTTTAACCTTATACCGCCTAACTTGATCCACGCCCAGATCCTTGTTTAAAGCTTCTCTGGTGATACAAAATTCGGCAACAATTCCCTTCTTAGCTAGCTTCTCTTCTCTGGATACACATTCAGATAATTACTCTTTACCTAAAAGAGTCTCCAATTAAAGCAAACAGAAATAATTTCCTTGAAAAAGAATAGAACCAATAACAAATTCTGGTAATTACTCATTTTACTTAATGTTTAAAAACTCTTATACTTGGTGTTTTTATTAAATGAACTCTTAGGGAAATTTATAGTAGAAATTCGGTGCCCAACCCTTGGTTGGCACCTCATTGATGAAATGGCAGCCGTTGCCATTAAATTACCCATCATTAGCTCATTAGCGATGGTCTTTCCCATCCTGGATAGAATTCCATCATCAGACATCCTTGAGACCTAAAACAGAAAGTGTAGGAAAACATGTCTTTAAAGTTTTCTTCTTGATCAAGAGAACCAGCCATATCTGGCAAGCGTCCTTCTTAGGTAATGGGACTTACTCATTAAGGCAGGTGTGAAATTCCGAGGATCACTCTCTTGATAATTAGACTCCTGCACACTTAATTGGGATGAGGTTCCTTTAACTGATCCTCAATTTAGCCAGTGGCTTAGGTATTCAGACCATTTGGAAACTCACTAGGCATAGTAAAATACCTCAACTCTTCTGGTTAATTTTGGGAGTAATTTTTCCTTCCTAATAGGGAACTTCAACCAAAGCAGTATTGGTTACAAGCTTGGGAATTGGTGTTTCCAGCTTGTTGACACTTCTCCAAAGAAAAATTTTTAAAAAAGAGGAAAGTGATGAAGTAAAAGATTATAATTAGAGGATTTTTATTTGATAATTGTTCATTAGGCCAGGCACCAGTATTTATACTTCTAAAGCATCTCATGGCCACATTTGAGCACGCAATCTCAAAAGATCATTTTCCAACTCAGTTCAGCCCTTGAACTGATATGACTGAGACCTATACCTAGGTTTATTGGTGGCAAAATACTCTCATATTTGGGATAATTCAGGGACAAATATAGCAACAACAAGCTTGTAAAATTGTCCTAGGATCATCTTGAAATGAGTTTCATCATACTGCTGAAAAATACAAATTCTGGGAGATTTGGAAAAATTTTAAATAATGACATACCCTTAATCAGGAAGTCAGCAGGCCTCTCTCAATAGCACTAGGTACACTCAATTGGGCAGTCTATGTGCAAGTGCTATTGTGCCAGTTACTCATATTGGCATACAAAAAGTATTCTAGGACCAGCTCAAAATATATTTATGTCACACAGCTTATGAAAAAAACTCTCTAATTGGGATGTCAACTGGACCTCTCAATAGCACTAGATACTCCCATTTGGGTGGTCCATGTGCAAGATCAATCGTGCCAATCACACATACCAATATATACAAATTTACCATAGACAGGGAACTAATTTTTGACTTGTCAATCATGTTTTTGTCACATAGCTGATGAAAACAACATACTAATCAGGATGTCAACTGTCCTCTTGATAGCACTAGCTAATCCCATTTAGGTGGTCCATGTGCAAGTGCTATTGTGCTAATTATGAGGATTGACATACAAAATTTGCCCTAAGGTGGGAAAGGATTGCGTTCTTTTTGTCTAAATATTCTGTGATTTATAGGCGTTATCTTCTAGTCAATCCCAAACATTTTCTGATTCTGTTTAACATTTATCCCAATTAGATGGGATTAGTTGACAATATTTGGTGCATATATATTTGGCCCATATGTGCAAGTGTATTTAGCCCAAGCTTCCAAATAAATAATCAGATTGATTTGTAATGTGTTAATCAGCCCAAGCAGAGTAGTTTCAGAAAAGGTCAGCCTAAATGTGTGAGTATTTGGCACAAGCTTTTAACAATATAATAAATCTATGTTGCGATAATCAGCCTGAGCCATGTTATTGCAATAGTTTTAAATAGGGTATTAGCTCAAGAATTAGGAGGGAAAATTAACCCAAAATATTAGTTGGTGATGGGTTTATTTTCAAGTCAACCACCAGAATCTAAGATATTTCCCCACTTGACTAGAACATAAACCCTATGATCTCTGATTAGCCTTCATTGATCATTGTCATTTGTTAATTTTGGCCTGACCAACTGACAAATCTGGAATAAATCCTCTTATTGTTAATTTTGGCTTATATGGCTGACAAATCTAGAGTTAAATCCTCTCCCCATCACCAAGTGCAGATAAAAGTATCAATTAGGTGTGATATATATCTTTTATTATTTTATTTATATACTTTTTTATGATTATTTATTATTATTACTAATATTATTATCTTTACTTCTTTTACTAATTCTTTATTATTGCAATGCTAATATCTTATATATTTTTTTCTTTTTCATTTCTTTTTTTTTTTTGATCAGCCAGCTTATTGAGCTTTCTTAGGAATGGTCTCAGGACAGTTAGGGTTGTCAAAACTGTGGGAACAGCTTCTCCTTGAATGTATTGGTGTATCATCGTTCATAATTGGTCCTCTTTCCCATTGATAGTATCTAGAGTCAGCATCGATGCCAGAACTATTGGCATAGAATGGATGATCAAAATATTGTTTCTGCATTGGTGTCAATTTTCAATGATTCAATTTTATGATATTGCTCCGAACTATTGTATTCTGATGCTTGAATTTGGCCCTTGGTTGTTTCTTAACAGTTTTTGGCTAAATAAGCAAAGCTTTTTACCGTTTCTCTTCTGTCATGTTTGGGTGAGCACTGGCAGCTTTTTTGTTTGAGGGATTTGAATCCTTCTTTAAGGTTGTCACACTTCTCTTTGAATAGAGCTTAATTGCTTTTAATATTTTTAGCCATATTATCTATTTGGGAATTTGTAGTTCTAATTGCTTTTTAAGTTACCAACTCCTCTGAGTAATTTCAGTATCTCTGGCCTGCAATTTTGACACAACAGTCCAAATTTTTGACAAATCCTCTTTGATCATTACATCATCCTTGCCCTATTTTGGATGGATGTTGATGCTGCAAGGTCTATGATGCTTTTTTTCACTTTATCAAGCTCAACCTGAACAAAATTTTTGAATTAATCATGCTTTAAATTTTTATCCGCATAATTTCTTTAGTCCAAAGTGGCATGTAAGGTGAGTTTTTCTGACCAAGATAATAGGAAATCTGAATGCGTTTCCAGTTTTTGAAAGCAGTTATTCATGCTTTGTACCCATTTGTGCAATAGCCTATGGTGAGCAAGAACTTCTGCAGCTATATCTGGAACTCCTTCATTTAAAAGCTTCTTAAAGGATTTTAATCTCCCATGAGCTTCATTGGAAAGTCCATATTATCACAATTGCTTTTCAGACTTCAGCAAAACTGGAATTTAGTTTGTCCAGTAGAGCATTTTGGGAAGATTGTTCCTCCCCTTGAAAAAGGTAGATTCCTTGATTTAAGATTTTGTCTAGTAATGGTTTGCTGGGTATGCTTAATTGAGGGTTGAACAAATTTACCAGAAATTTGTTAGTTGCTTGACTTTCTATATGACGTTTGGCAAGAGTGATGTGATTGCATCACGGAACTTCATGTATATCTCCATCTTGTGCGTCTGATCCTTAAGGTAGTAGAACAAGCCAAAGGAGGAATTGATTTGTGAAGTACCAATCATAAAACCCTGATATAGGGTTTCCAGCATAGCTTTTACGCTTGCAGATGTAAGACCAATCAGGCTGGTTATATCTGCATGAGCTCCTCCACTGTGATAAGATCCAGGGAGTAGGAGGTACCCATTTGAGAGCCTTGGTGGCTGGCCTTATAATCTGAGATTTCCTTGTTGCTATTTTCCATCTCATTGTCGCTTTTTTGTCTGGCCAAATCTGCCAGGAATTGGTTATGAAATTCCATTTTGGAAGTGTCACTAGGTTTGAGTGAGCACTAGTTGTAAAAACCTGAGTATCATTCGCTTGTTTAATTAAATCCTGCACACTTAATTGAGACAAAGCTACTTTAATTGATCCTTAATATTGACAGTGACTTACAGTATTTTTGCCATTCTAAAAACTCACTAGTATGATTAAAGTAGCCCCAACTTTTCTGGTCAATTTTGGGCATATTTTCCTTTTGTGTTTGCGAACCTCTTCCAGGGCAGGTGATGTAAAAGCTGTGGATTCTGAGGATCCAGCTTGCCAACACTCTCCAAAAGGGACTTAGGATAAAAACTGTAAAAGAGGATAAAACAAAATAAATCTTTTATTAGACTAGATTATTTGATAATTATTCATTAGGCTGCGGTATTTATACCTCTAGGGCATCTCCTGGCCACATATTAGCATGCAATATCAATTAATTATTTTCCACCTCAGTTTGGCCCTTGAACTGATATGACTGAAACCTGTAGCTAGGTTTATTGGTGACAAAATACTCTCATATTTATGTAGAATTTCATGGACAAAAATTGCAACAACGATACCATCTAGTACTAAAAAAATCGCAACAACGATCATGTAAAATTGTCCTAGGATCATTTTGAAATGAGTTTTGTCATAATGCTGATGAAATATGAATTCTGGGAGATTTTGGCATTGATTTGAAAAAATGATGTACCCTTAATTGGGACGTCAGTAGGCCTGACTCAATAGCACTAGGTTCTCACATCTGGGAGGTCCATATGCAAGTGCTATTGTGCCAATTAAACATACCAACATACAAAATTTGCCATAGGCAGGAAATTATTTTTGACTAGTCAATCATGTTTTTGTCACATGGCTGATGAAAATAACTCCTAATCAGGATATCAACTGTTCTATTAATAGCACTAGGTAATCCCATTCAAGCGGTCCATGTGCAAGTACTATTGTGCTAATTAAGAGGATTGGCATACAAAATTTGCCTAAGGTGGGAAAGGATAAATGTCTTTTTATCTTTTTACTAATGTGATTTTTAGACATTATCTTTGGGTCGATCCAAAACGATTTCTCATGCTGATTATATATTATTGGTCCCAGTTAGTTGAGGCTAGTTGCCAAGGTTTGGTGCAGCAATACTGGCCCAACTGTGTGAGTGTATTCTGCCCAAGCTTCTGATAATATAAACAGATTAAATTGACATTGAATTACTCAGCCTAAAAGAGTAGTTGCAGAGAAAGTCAGCCTAAATGTGCAAGTGTATTCAGCCCAAGCTTTTATAATAGTTTAATCCATGTTGCAATAATTAGCCTGAGCCGTGTTATTGCAATAGATTTTCAATTATAGTATTAGCTCAAGCATTAGGAGATAGAAGTAGCCCAATCTGTTGTTTGTTGAAGGGCTTATTTCAAGTCAACTACCAGAATCTAACAGCAGGTCACAAACTAACTGACCAATTTTCTAGTTGCAAGTGGCATCACTCATTTTTCAACTTAATCCTTAAATTCCTAATTGGTCGGTAATGAAACCTGATTAATCCCAATTGGTACACCGGATAGTTAATCATCAATCAACTATCAGATGCCCCTATTTCATCAGCAACTCTGCCTGATGAGATCTTAAGCATTCACAGATTGATCCCCGATGGATCTGAACCAAGAAAATTACTAAAATCCACCAAACATTGTTATTTCTGAAATCAGGGTCAACAATATCCAGTTCACTTCATTATAGGGAATTATCTCATAGTGACCCCTTGTAATCTAGTTGACTGGGAATATGAGCAAAAATACTAAAACATCCCCCTCTTGCCTAGATTTCCAGTGAGAAAAAAATTGGTATTGGAGAATATCACTTTGGACACTTGATCAAATACTTCTTTTATTCAAGTGAAGTACATTTGATCAGTACTTGACGCTGTTCAGGACAACCTTTGGCATTTGGCTCTCTTCCTCTTCCTCCTCACTACTGCCTACTCAGAGCGCAGTTCCCACGACCTTCTGTTATTCTGAGCTGATCAATTTACTTGTGTGATATTATTCCCAAGATCCAGTTTTCTCCCTTCAAGGCTTATAACCTGCTGTCATATTAAGGATTCTTGGCCTGGCATCCTCCATTTACTGATTTTCTCCTTCATCCTTAACAGGAGATTCTTGTCATTAATGTTCATTTTGTGGCACAATTAAGAATGCTCATATAAATTTGCCTTTGTTATTTTCTCATAATGACCTCTTGACTCATATCATTCTTAATTTTCTCTGGAGAGCTTACCCATTAATTTTGAGACTATATTCTCCAAAAATAGGGCTTATCTGATTTCAGAGCTCATAATGTTGACTATTATATAAGTCCAAAATCCCCCTCTCATCCAGATTGTATGTTAAATTTGGTGTTTCAGTTCCAACAACTGCTTAATAGCATGTCTGATAATGACCTTCAGCTCTTCCAGATGATTAGTCGATCTTTACATTAGAACCTCTTCTATGGCTCTTCTATAAATCATACTCCTAGTCAAGTACTCATAGCCAGTCCTTCCATGGAATTACTGGAAACAGTATCCAGCCCCAATGAAACCAGGTTAGCAATTATCTCAAACAACTTGTGACCAATCCTTCCTCTGTCATTGAATCCTGAGTTAGATTTTGAAAGTCTCCTGGATTCAGATCCATTTGCAGATTCTCCTACCATCATCATTGAACCTCCTGAAACAATGCCCTCCGTTCTCAATCATTAATTCCTCAGTGGATCATACTTACTTCCAGAGTTCCTTTTCCAACTCAGCCATTATTAAAATCCAGCTTTTTTGGCAACTGAACTAGCCATCAGAAACAGCGAAAATTTTGTGCTCCCCTATGCAGAATTAATGGGCCAACTAACTGAGGCTTTATCCATAGCTTTGAACCCCTCAAATCTTGAAAACATCCTATATTGAGATGTTGCAGCCTATGTTCTTCACTTTTCTGGCCAAGTTCTTTAAAGTTGGGCCACTAAGCTTTCAGCCTCTTATGGGTTTAATTGTTCATTATGCTTCCACTTCCAAGAAGCTCATAGTCATTGTCTTCAGGATGCCATTCTCTCCCTTCATGACTATCTCATTTCTGGAGCATCCCATCAGTATCTTTCACTGATGGCTTTAATAAAAACATTATTCAGCAACCCCTGCTTAGTATCCCTTGCTTGATGCTGGCCCATATGTCCAATGTTCTTGATGAAGCCCATCAGCAAGTGCTTAGGGCCAATCTTCTGGCTCTGATTCTATATCAGGATTACTCAAGTTTATTTGATGACTGCCTCAACTAGTTCTGTTGATTACCTCCCCAATCCAGGGCATTGCATTTGGAATGTTCTGACATTTCCATCTCTCTTCCCCTAGACAATTTTTCACAGGGATCAGCATCTGCTCAACAAACTTAATTTTGAGTAGGTCTAGCTCTTGCTAGCAACCAATATCACATAGATTTGACAGTTTGTTTATTACTACTGTGATCCATCCTAACTCCCCCAAGAGGCGACATAGGTGAAATCTTCCCTGAGTTGAGGATAACTAATAAAAAATTTATAAAAATATATCTTTTTTCGATGCATTTATTATTTTATTATTTTTTGCTAAATTTTATCAATCTTTTAATTTTTTTCTTCCTTTTTCTATGGGACTTGACCTTTTCTTGGTTCAGTGGTTCATCTTTTTATTTTATTCTCCAAAACTGGCTCCTAGGTAAACTTAGACCTCCCAGTTTTCTATGATTCAGAGGTCATATTTTTTAAGACTTAACCATGTAGTTTGGTTCAGCGGTCCTTTTTTAGACTTAACAAAATCATTATTAAATAACCAATTTAATGGTTCCGCGGTCCTTTGAGAACTCTTTTTTTATTATTTTTTTCATCTATCCATTGCTTTAAATACTTAGTATGGACTTAATTTACTATCCTTCCATTCAAGATGTTTTGATGTCATAGGCGTCCATTGCCACCTTGGCAATAATCTTGGATGGACCTTACCTCAATGCATCCAATTTTTTTCTTCTCCTGAAAACATGAGTATTTCATTAGGCAACTCTTTCACCTATTTGATATTCTGATAAGGCCAGTTGGTTCATAACTTCCATCATTTTTGCTCAAATCCTTTTCTTTAAAGTCATATCGAATGTTTAAGATTGTATTTTGACCAGGATCTTTGTCAATTGGTTCAGGTTTTGCTCAGCACTCATCCCTGATGTTGGTTCTACCACCAAATATAAAATCAGTGGCAATGAGGCCTTCCTTCCATATATCAGCTCAAATGGCACTTTCCCATTGCCATATGATGACTTATATTGTAGGTAAACACTAATGAACTCAGATATGTTCCCCACGTGGAAGTTCTTCCAGTAACTAAGCTTCCTCAGCATCACAGCCAGCATCCCATTAACTCTTTCTACCAGTCCATTTGTTTCTGGCTGTTAGGGTACAGACACGACTCCTTGGATCCCCATTATTTCATTTAATTGCAGGAACGCATGAGATGTGAATTTTATTTCATTATCGCTCAGTAGGACCTGCAGGCATCCATGTTGGTGTACTACTTGACCTAGGATAAACTTCGCAGTGCTTTTATAATCTACTTTTGCCAGGGCCTTTGTCTTGACCCATCTCATCAGATGGTCAATCACAACTATTATGTATTAACTCCCCCTGCGCTCATCATCAGTGGTCCCATCACGTAGATGGACCTTATATGACTGCTGAATCCAGGGCAGACCATTGGTATCCAGTCATGTTATTGTATGGCTTTTGCAACTGGCAGTCCACACAGCAAGCCAGATAGTCTGTTACGTTGTTATTGATGGACTCCCAGTAGTAATACTGGAGAATTTTATTAGTCATTTTTTTCAGGCCTCCGTGCCTGACAACCTTATGAGCATCTTAAACAATAGCCATTCATTCTGACAGCTTTGGAAATAGTAATCACTTCCCATTGATCAAAGTAAAAACTTTTCAATCCATAGCCTCAATGTTTTTCATTATTTTTTAAAGCACACCTTGGATTTCTTGTAGCTTATTCCTGATTTCTCCGTTAATCATTCTCTGGAATAACTCATCCACTTGCTGGTATGCCACCTGGACCATTGATAACTTTGACAAGCCATCCACATTTTGATGAGAAGCTCCTGCTCAGTGGATTATCTCATAATCATAAGCCTGTAGCTTTAGTTCCCATCAGGCCTGTCGTCCTTCATGTTCTTATAAAAATGTTAGCCAACACAACAAGGAGTGGTCCATCACCACTTTGAAGTGCATTCAAAGGATATACACCCAAAACTATTTACTGGCGTAAATGACTGCAAGGCAATCGCGCTCAGTCATAGTGTAATTCCTCTCAGCAGCTGAGAGTGTCCAGCTCACATATGACAACGAATGTTTATCCTCAAGTCCATCTACTTGGCTCAATGCAGTGCAGATCGCCATCAATGAAGCATCAGTCATATTTATAAATTCTTAATTGAAATACAGATATTTCAAAATTGGGGAATCTATTAAATATATGCATAATTCAGTGAAGGATCTCTGAGACTCTTCACTCCAAAAGAACCCTTTTTTGATCCTTCAGCAAATGGAAGAAGGGCTCAGCAATTCTTGAAAAATCCCAAATTAATCTTCTATAGTATCCAACCATTCAAAGGAACACTTGGATATTATGGACACTCTTTAGTACAGCCATTTACTCTATGGCTTCGATCTTCTGGGTTTGCAGCTGCAGTCCACTAGAGTTGAATGAGAATCCCAGATATTCTAGCTCTTTATTGATGAAGTGGCACTTCCTCAGTTTAATCTTCAGGCTGTCTATGAAAGTTGCTTAAACACTTCCTCAAAGTGGTGCAAATAGTCAGTAAATGTTCTGCTGAACACAATTATATTGTTAAGTAAACTAGGACGCATGACACTTCAAGTCTTTTAATATGGCGTCAATGGCACTCAGGAACGTCGCAGGCGCATTGCATAGACCCTGGGGTATCCTTATCAGTTGACAAAGCCCCTTTGCAGTAATAATCAAGCATTTCTCTTGGTCTTCTCTTGGCAAGTTGATTTGCCAATATCCCTATATTTAATCCATTGCAGAGAAATACTTCGCTTCTTTCAATTGATCTAGTGCAACATCAATTCATGGTAATGGATACAAATCCTTCTTCATAACCTTGTTCAGCTTCCAATAATTTGATCACCACCCAATTAGAGCCATCCTTCTTCACAATAAGGATAGGGCTCACCCAGGGACTTGAAAAAGGAACTAGAAGCCCATGCTTCACTACTTTGCTGATTTCTTCCTTTACTACTGCTTCAGCTGCCTTTGACCATTTAAATTTTTTCATTATGATTAGAAAAATTTCCTCAGTAACAACCTTGTGGATCAAATCTCTTGCGCATCCCAAATCATGGTTGTCCTGGGTTTCTACTTCCCAATACTTGTCAAATAATTCGAGCACCTCTTCCTGCTGTCTGTCCATCATATCAGCAAGTTGCTCTCGCAATTGACCAATAAAAAGATATTTTTGGTTACCTCAGCTGGTAATCCCGACTCATCAAGGGTGCCAAAATCATGGGATCTCATCAATCAGCCATTGTATTTAGATGAACAAACGTGATGATCTAATTCTTATCATTCTTCACCAGTTTATCACTCAAATTCTCCAGGGGAACTTAAATTTCTTTATGGCCCAGCATAGTTATTCCAGGAGCCACTCAAGGCTCTACTCTGGACTACTTCCAGGAGCTTCTGACTTCCCCATACAGCAGTTCAGGTATCTACAATGTCAACCCTGTGTCAATTATTATTTGTGCTCCCAGTGGTATGGTTCTCACATCCTTAATCCTCAGCGTAATTCCCCAATTTTTTTAAGATTTCCGTTGGCATTTCTCATCACTTTCAGCTAACTAGTTGGTATTAATTCAATACAATGTCGTCATTGTAGATAAGATTGTTGAAGTTATTTCTCCTAGTCAGTGGAGCTTCCCAATCTTTCTGATATACCAATGGTAACGTCTGAACAACATGGTCAACGCATTTCCTCAAAGACATTTAATTCCATATTTTCATATAAACTCTGTTATGATAAGAATATCATAGTTTTGGTTGGCCAAAACTATTGCTGGAGCGGATACCACTAATGATCAAAAATAAAGTGGTAGAGCACTATACGCTCCACAGGAGATGTAGTATTTGGCCCAGCTGTCCCATATTTCTTCTTGTGTTCTAATTGGGTGAGATCTTCATCCTCTTCACCAGTTTGGTCAAAACAATGTGACGGGCACTCCACTGTCAACTATCACCTTCACCCGCACTCAATTCACCAGTATATCTAAATACATACACTTGAAGATTGTAAAATAGTATTTACTGAGAGTATAGCGGCATTATTAGCTGAATCAAGGCTGTAAATTTTTTGCGCTGATAGATTAGGAAATGATTCCTTGATCGCACTAAGGGGGATTGACAGGTTTGCCTCATCTTTATGTTTTTAATTTTTCTGGATTATCTGAGGCTCAAATCTTGTCCACCAGTTGTCACACATACGGCCAAGCAGCTTCCTTAATTATTTTAGAGTCGTTCCTCTTTTCTCCAGATCTTGTTACCATATTTACATCTAAATTGACTACTTTATATAGCTTATCCTGCACATCATCATTGACAAATAGATAACTAATGGTAATATCTTCATGCATAATATCAGGGTGAACAGGGTTTCCTCAGCTCAAAACTGTTCCCTGTCTAGGCTGTGGGCCCCTTTCCTGATTTTTGTGCAGTTTTAGATTCTTTCACTTTGACCACATTAATCTGATTATTAGGTTTCTTGCAGTTCACAGCAAATGTCCTTTTCCTCCGCACTGGTAACAGACCTTTCCTTCTTATTGACCTATCTAAACTCTTTGGGTTTATTTACTGATACAGTTTAGTTATAAACTCTTTAGCGCCCTTGGTCCCCTTTTAGGAGTCAAATTTTACACTGGATTTGATTTGAAACTTCTATTTAAAGCATCAAAGGTAGCTGCAAATATTTTTAAATGATTCACCATCTGAGAGGTGTAAACTCCGTTGAGAACACAGAAGTCATCATTTGATGCAAAATGTGACAGGGCCAAAGAGCCACTTGTAGTGTGATCTGAGCATCAAAATCATCCAGCTCTTTTTCTCTGACCAAAATCTCCAATTCTTGGTAGAAATGATCGGCAAAACTTGCTAAGGATTCATCCTTCTGAAATTGAATGCTCATGAATTCTTGTTTACGCTTTGACATGTGCATGGGACTTCCAAATTCCTTCATAATGTCCGCCTTGGCCTCTGAGTATGACCAGCTGTCTCCCTCTAGATGGGGCAACACTAGGTTCTGACAACTGGTCTCCAGACATTTCATCACTGTCAAACCCTTTTGTTGATCACCATATCTGAACATTGTCATATCAAATAATTGGAAAAACGCAGGGGCATTATCTATAAAAAGTCGGTAATTTTTGGTGTCACTTTATATTTATCTGAGGTTTATCTAGCCACCTCTCTTGGTTTGGCTACTCAGCTCACTTGAAGAGCTTTTTAAGGAGTTATCACTGAAATGGCTGTGAAAGTGGGTGGCGTATTTATTGGGGTAGTCATCTTTCCAAATGGAGTCCCTATAGTTCTTTCTTCAGCCTTGGTACAGCACATTGCTCACATTCACATTTGTGAGTCTTCAACTCCTCGACTTCCTTAATCAGCCACTCTATATCTGTGCTGAATGCTCTTAAAAGAATGCGATCTGCTTCATGTTCCATTTTCAAGTGTAGGATTTCTCAAACTTAATCAACTTCTTTTTCTTCAATGACGTTATTTTTCTAAGTAAGTCAATTTCAGAAACTAGTGACATATTTTACCCCTTCCCAATCTTGGTACTTTATCTTCCAAGGCAGCAAGTTCTTGATGATCTGCTGAATTCAAGGCATTCTGGTTGGCGGTTGCCAACTCCATCCAAAGTTTTCTTATTTCTTCCTTGTATGACATATGTCCTAGTATCTTACTCAACTATACCCCTGTAGCGAGCACCAATTGTTAAAATTTATGGGGTTCATTGATTGTCCATAGCTTATAACCCCTAAATTGATTAGCTGTACAGGTTTAGTTTTGTGCAATTCTCCGCATCATCTGATAATAGTATTACTTGTTTGTTTTATAATAGTATGAAGACTCTTAACCATAGTTGAATAAGAACAAGTATTGGGTCCAGCGCTTGCCTTTATTCCTCATTGAATACCTAAGATACCTCAATAGGGATTTATACCCTTATACCATTTACTTAATCCACGCTCAGATCCTTGTTTATGGCTTCTCTCTGGTGACTCACAATTGGAAGCAATTCCCTTCTTAGCCCAGCTTTTCTTCTCTGGATACACGCTCAGATAATTACTCTTCATCCTTAAGAGTCTCCAATTAAAGCATACAGCAATAAATTCCTTAAAGAAGAATAAAACCAATAACAAATTCTGGTAATTACTCCTTTTACTTGGTGTCTTTTTAAACTCTCATAATTGGTGTTTTTTATTAAATAATCTCTTAGGGAAATTTATAGCAAAAATTCGGTTCAACCCTTTGTTGGCACCACATTAATGAAATGGCAGCCGTTGCCATTAAATTACCCATCATTATCTAATTAGAGATGGTCTTTCCCATCCTTGCTAGGATCCCATCATCAGACATCATTGAGACCTAAAACGTAAAGTGTAGGAAAACATGTCCCTTTAGTTTTCTTCTTGATCAAGAGAACCAAGCATATCTGGCAAGCGACCTGCTTAGGTAATGAGACTTGTTACCCATTAAGGCAGGTCACGCACCAACTGATCAATTTGCTAGTTGCAAGAAGCATCATTCACCTCGAAACTTGATCCTTAATTTCCTAATTGGTTGAAGATGTAGCCCAACTTAATTAATTGGTACACATGATATTAATCATCAA
Organism: Massospora cicadina; assembly: GCA_022478985.1. Classification (NCBI taxonomy): domain Eukaryota; kingdom Fungi; phylum Entomophthoromycota; class Entomophthoromycetes; order Entomophthorales; family Entomophthoraceae; genus Massospora; species Massospora cicadina. Next base: position 154,772 of record JAKSZP010007984.1, on the reverse strand, counting down.
TCAACTATCAGATGACCCTATTTCATCAGCAACTCTGCCCAACGAGATCTTAAGCATTCACCTGGAATGATTCCTGATGGATCTGAACCATGCGAATTATTTAAAATCTCTCAAACATTGTTACCCCAAAATCAAGGTCAACCAATATCCAATTCATTTTCATATAGTAAATTTCCCTCTAGCGACCCCTGGTAATCTAGTCGGCTGGGAATATGGGCAAAATCCCAAAACCAGGGATAAGAACGTTGTCTTTAGAAGGGGATTCTCTAAAGCCAACATCACTCAGTCTTGTCATTTGTATTATGACATTGATAAAAACCATCTCCATTTTAAAGGAACTGAAAAAGACACTACCATAGTTTAACAATAAACAAAATTCAGCAATCAGCTATGGAGTGAGAAGGACAAAAATTTATCTTAAATCTTATGCCATCAAAATTGCTAAGCTCAACTAGTTTAGAGATACTGAGGAATCCCAAGCTTTTCATCCTCTAAAAAGAAGATAAAATTACATTGCCAATTGAGCCCTTAATAATCACTTCCTTAATGTAGGAGAACAAATCAAGACTATAATTAATCATGTTGGTACTCTTTTCATATTAAAGTAGATGAAAACACAGAATAAGATTTTAATTGTACTTATATAATGATATTAAAGAAAACCTAGTTTGGGTTAAACTAATATCAAAAGCGACACTCCTATGAGTGTATTACCTAGTTAGTCTAAAAAATAATTGAGGATAGCTCCCAATGTGGCCCATAATTAACGATAGGTACAACTGGTCCTAGGAGCACTGTGAGTAAGGAAGTTTTTAGAAATTGCTTTTTAGGATTGGCTCTTTAAAGGTTAGTGTACCTGCTATATTGCTACCCAACAGTAATTACCAATTTCATGTTAGTCTATTATTGAGTTTTATAGTTACATTTTATACTATGAGGAAATACTTCACTATCTTAGGTTAAACATTACTTCTTCTTTAATTGAGGGTTTCTTAATTTCCTAACAAATAAGGAAAAATTCATCAATGTGGTTCATATCAATGCAGTGGTTCCAGCAAGGTATCAAAAAATGGTTAAAGAAGTTCCCCACAGCTACCATCCCTAAAAATAAGGGTATCTCTCTTGGGGCCTCTACTAGCTGTGTATTATATCCTGGAGAACAACGCGTAATGACCACCAGGAAGCTTGGAGCTACCTGAAGGACTACTGGTGAAAGTCTATTCCCCATGGCAATAATTGAGAATTGAACAATTTTGCTAGTCATGGACTGATCTCATCTGGTCAATACGAGATCTGATTGTTACTTAATAACTTAACTGCAATTAATATCTTAATCAAGCAAAGGCAGAAAATTGCATTTGTGCATCTTTCTCTACTGGAAGATATTTTATAGGCACATGGGTTAAAATCTGTTTGATCTTGGCTTACCAGAGTGACCACTACTGGATTGCGAGGAAAGCTATCATAAACAGCTCAACGGAGCAAGTGAAAGTCAGAAAGAACAATCCATGGCTCTCATACAAAACATGTCCAAGTATTTGTGACATAAAATTATGACCTTGGATGCGCTGTGGTGATTCAGCACCATCCTGATATTGAAGATGCAAGACCAATTGATCACGGCCATACAGATAAGCAAAGCTAGCGATGAGAAGGTGCAGAAGGAATTGGAGAAGCTTATAAGCTTAGGGGATAATTGTCTCAACATGCATCCCACAGGCTAGTACAGTACGTATAGTTAAAAATAAGGATGTCTCTAATAGAATCAAAATCAATTACTTCAGTTTAAATGATATTACTATAAAGTTTATTATCATTAATTCAAATAGATGACGCCTTATACTAATTAGAAGTAGCCAAAAACTATATGTTTAGACCTCATTGTTGGATTATGTAAGATCAACCCACCTCCTGAAGACTAAGAAAAGTGCGCGAACATTATCTCTCAAAGATTGTGCAAAAAAACTCAAATGCAACAAGGACTGTGCAATGTGACAGCACTTTTAGGTGGTCTATGGATTTTATACTGGGAGATTTATAGATGAATTGCGTTTTAATCTACCTTGATTATATAATTATGTTCTCAAAACAGTTACCCATAATTTAGCGTACTTAAGAGGTTTTTTTGAGATTAGTTAAAGGGAATATTAAAAATTAACCCTAGCAAGCGCCAGTTCTTAAAGTCAAAAATGAAGTATATGGGTCACTTTATTGGCACTCAAAGAATACATCCACACCCTCAAAAAGCATCATGCTATTAATCATATTAGGTAACCTGAATGTAATCTTGATATACAAGTATTTATTGAAATGGTCGTATCTTACCTCCAGTTTATACAAGGGTTTGGACAATTTCTGAGCCTATTACATATGCTTCAAGCAGGAGTCCCATTCCAATGGTCTTAAGAATGTAAAGACTCCTTCGACAAAATATGGTAAGTCTTTACTGAAACCTTTTTTCTGAAAAGCCTAAATACCAACTAGCCATTTATAGTACAATCTGACTTATCACTTAATGATATATGGGCGTACTTTCTCAGAAAAGGGACAATAGGGAATTTAATTTAATACCCTACTGGAGTTGTGTATTTGGCAATCATGAATGTAATTACACTATAGATAAGCAAGAATGCTTAGCTATCATATACTCTTGTAAAATTTCTGAGTTTATCTACATTAGACCAGGGTCAAAATTGTTAGCAAACATGCTTCCTGAAATGAAAATACAACCTTAAGGAACCAGAAGGAGTATTAGCACAATGGGATTTGAAACTACAGTATTAAAACTATGATATAGTACACCGCTCAGGACAGTTTTATCATAATGCTGAAGGACTTTCGTGACTGCCTGTTATAACAGTTCTACCCCCTTTGCAGACCAACTATTAAAAAGAATGAAAGCAAAGAATTATGCTAAGGAAAAACCTTAAATTTACCACACCTTAAATCAGCTAATGAAAGACACTAAAATTTAGAATATACAATTGTATAAAATTATAAGGGATGATTAAAATTTATACCCCCTTCAGTTTGTCCAAATAAATAATGAAAAGTCATTGTGCCGCTAGACATGGTTTCCTACTAAGTCCCAAAGCTAATCAAACAAGGGTATTATTGGAAATCACTGAGGTTCATTATTAAGACGTGTAAACTAAAGGTCACAAATTTTATGCCCATCAGTCCTATAAATCTATGACTACCTATAGTTTAGTTAAGCCTAATTGGGCTTATAATATAGTGTATATAGACAGCATAAGACCTTTCCCAACCAAAATCCACATTTATCAAATATTACAATAGCAATCTAACATATCACTAAATGAGTCAAAGCATGAGCTATTAGAGAGAAAGGAGCGATGTCAAATGCTAGATTTATAATAAAAAAATAGTTCAATGATATAATTTTCGTGAAGTTATTCTCATGTACAATACCACTAATATCAGATCTCAAGTTGTTTCCAAACTAAATGAGTTAATGGAAATATGAGTAAGTTTTATTATCACCTATCACACAGAAACTAATGGGATGGTGGAATGTGACAACATTACCTTAGTAAAAGCTCTTTATAAGTTTTCCTACGCTTCTCCTTTTCAATAGGACATATATTTGGACTCACCTAATTATAACTAAAAATCTGTAAGTCCTGGGGCCCAGCCCTGTGCCTGGACAGGGACCAGAGTAACTTCAGGACCAAAAGGAATCCAAAGGCTTAGCAGATCCCCTGTCACAGTTAAGTGATTTGTCTTGTGGTGGATGGGTGCTGAGTCACTGCTCTACCACCCAAGGTTCCCCTACCCCTGCCTCTTCCCCCTCCTCTACCCTGTTAGAGTTGATAGATGCGATTTGCAGAGAGGTTTCCCAGTCAAGGTGCCGCAGGCAGGCCCCTGAGACTCACCTCCGAGGTAATTTTTGCCAAAATATTATAAAAGGTCACGATGACTATGAGTCCTGGTTTGTGAATTCTGAGCCAGGGGAGCTGGTCTGGACTGTCCAAGATGAAAAATTGAATCAGGTCATGATTCATGCACCTGGATGATCATTGAGTGAGCTGGCACAATCCTCCAAACCCATTGTAATAGATTTGGGAAGGTTGAGATGCATGGCCAGCCCAACTTGAATGGTCAAGTCCTGGGTTGGCATTGTTGACCTGACTTGGCCCAAAAAAATTAATAAAAGTTTTGAGAGTTGTTTTAATTTTGTCAGGGTCTCAAATACCCCTGCCAACCACTCTCTCCCAGCCAATCAGAGCCCACCATCAAATTTCAAGGTGCTAATCACTTGATAACTCTTCCCAATTTTTTTCTTTAATTTATAAGATTATAGCCCCAGGGGGCTGTTGTCAGTTCATTGTTACTATCTTTCCTAATTGCAATAATAAACACTTATGCTCTCGCTCAGCCTGCTGCAGATTCTGTCCATTATTTTTAATTTAAGAAAATTCCATCTGATTGATCTGGCAAAGCATACCTCAGCTCTATTACTTTTTCTAGTGATCATCACCTGGGTTGTACAGTTGATTGGCCCCAACACCTGGAAGCTCGTCACAATTATAGTAAAGCAATTGACTCTGGATGACGCACGCACTCCTCCTTCCAATATTGAGCATCTGTTTGTTTTGAAACCAGCTCTCCGCCTGGACGTTGTCTCACTAGAAATCACTCACTTGCGGGACAGCTTTGATGTAACCACATTATTTCTTCAGCTGAGTCTGAATCCCACCTAGCCCTCACAATAAAAGACTTTAACTGCCTGGGGGGCCTAAAGCACCCCTCTCAGGGAGAGCTCAGCCCCTGCACTCTGTGCAGGCCCCTTTGTTCTCTGTTTCTGCTGTGACTTCACAGTGGAACCCAAAAACCTTACTTAAATCTGAGACACTCACTTAAAAAAGAAGGCCTTAAACCACAAAACTTTGAAAAGTTGTCCTTCTCCATGCCTCCCCCGCCATTGAGGGTTGCCCTTGAAAGACCCATGGTCGCCCCAAAGCCATTTGGTTTGCCATGGGGCCTTTTGTACATTATTGAATTTTACTTTCCTCATGCCACATTAGAACAAAACTCCTCCAAGTGTTCAAACCGCTGTGCCCCTGGCATTCTGGGCTCTCCACTGGGTGTTCATGCACCCTGATTGGAAGCCCAGTCTAATCTTTCTTAGCCGCATTCATGACAGGAATAAAGGTAAGAGCAATGTGTTAAGTAGGATACGCCTTAATCAATACTTCCATTACCTCCTTTCTTTTATCTCATTATATAAATTTTGGGAAGGGGACGAAGTATTAAGTTTTTTTGTGCTCTGATGCCCCAAGCTGAGATATTATTAACAATGTGACCTAAAGAGTACCTACCTATTAGAACATTACCCATAAAGGTAACTAAGATTGCTTTTTTCTATTTGTTCTAATTTACATTTCCCTTTAATTAGTGCGGTATTGTTACCATGCTTCCCTAACTTGAATTAACAAAATATGTTTAGTAAACTTTCCTTAGGGATTTTTACTTACTAAAATGGACAATTATAATACTTTCTTAGTAGTTATCAATTTAATAGCTAGAAACTCAATACATAAAACTTTTAATTATATTGTTGAGTAAATAGTATCATTTATAATTGGTATCAAAATCTTACTTTGTCCTTTTATTACTTATTATATTGTTAACTTAAGCATATAGTATACCAATTAATTTTAGGTATAAAAGTAGAAAAAATCTCTTTATTATCAAATTAAATGATAGTACCTCTTTATATTACAAGATCTTAGTGGTAATAGTTAATATAAGCAAATTTATATACATCTATATACTAAATCTTTAGAGATTCTTAGTTTTTGAACATTTAAAAATAAAATGCTAGTATATAGTCCTTTTTAAGTGGTATATAAAATTAGATGTAAAAATCTCTCAAGTATCACATTTCACAAGATTCTCAAGTAAATATCTAGTGTTATTAAAAGTTACAAAGAGTTAGCTATCTGTTTGTTAAATAAATTGGAATTGGAGCATATGGAGCGCTAAACATTTAAACTAACTGTCATAAATGGTTTGACCAACCATATGGATATGTTATTTTTATGATATTTAAAGTCATACTTTAACTAATAACTATATAGCGGATTTGATTGATCTAGTTGTTAATACACAAATTTTTCTTTCTGATAACTATCACTTTTAGTAATATGATTTGATTCAAACTGTACGATTTGATAATCAATACCAGGTGAGATGAGTATGTTTAATAAAGTAAAGAGTTGGGTGAACGTGGTAAAGGGCAGCGGACCCAGACCTAAACATCCAAAGGTACCAAGTGCATAGGTAAAAATGAAAATATCAGTTAAAACAAAAAAACCTGAGGTGGCACACCCCACTTGTTTTGTGAATCTTTTGGTAATATACTGCAGTTACATGGAAGTATCCGACTTGCACCACTGTCATCAGTGGAACATGTGATATAAGTTTTCCTGGGCATAGAGACACTGACAAAGCGGGAAAATTTTGGCGAAGTCCAACTTAAATTTTTCCTGCATGCAGTGTACTTAACAACCCATAATATCTGCAAAGGCTAAGTAGACCTTGGGTTCAAAACCGAAGAAGAAGCAAATGAAGCAGCGAAGGGAGAGTGGTACTCAATCTTCCAAATGGGCAGCATGTAGTACTTACCAAACGCACATGTTGGACAGAGTCAAAAGATATTTTATAATTTATAATTAACTTCTTACACTGGCATGCACAGTAGTTGAATGACATCTCCAAGAAGGCTTAAAAGCCTATGGAGAAATTGAACAATTTGAGATGCAAAGATTCCAGTTGATGCTAACCCTATAGCACTATGAAGGCAATCACAAATAACTTTCCCAGACCAGGAGGTAGTGGAGGATATCACAAAAATCCCCCACATCACATCCGTCACTATTGTATGGAAAAAAATCCCAACTGTTCCATTCAAAAAGTAGAGAGCGCACCCCCCATATGCAACCACTTCCAGGCCTTTATGCACATGATTCATGCTTGTCTAATAAAAGATGGCATGAGAGAAATGGAATTCTGTGAGGAGGAAATGAGGCGAAGATGACTCAAAGTATGCCAAAATCACGTATACAACACAAGCATTCAACTGGGGAGAACATGGGCAATATAAAATAATAGACCCAATTTCCCTGAAAGAATGAAAAATGGCCAAACAAGTTCGCAAGCTGGCCGCGGCCAAGGAAAAGGCCTCAGCAGAATCATCCATATCAAAGGAACAGATCCAGGAAGACATGGATGAATTCGAATCAATGAACCAATCAAATCCCATGGAAAACCAAACAGCCAATCCAGACAGATTGAATATGGCAGGACTCAATTTGGAAATAAATGAGGCAAAACAGGGGTTCAGGGCACCCCCTGAAATTGAGGAGCATAACCCAATTGGGAAGGAAAAGCAACAATGGAATGCACAAAAAATATTGCGGCCAATAAGAGCACAGAAGTGCTCCGCAATGATAATTTGAAGCCCCACAAAGCCAAGAGAGGAGCAAAAACAGTGGCAACGAAAGGACAGAATACACCCCAAAACCTACTAATGGTTATGCTCTCCGCAGCAGAGGTGCATTGGAGAGTAATGTGAGCAAGGCAGTAGGGCTGGGGGGCCCTGATAACCGCTCCTGAGGTGCATTGGGCGTCTCAGTAGAAATAGGACACTGAACATAGGCGGCCTTAAGGCCTAAACGTCCCAGGCCAAGAAGTTGAGTCTCCTATGGAACCCACATGTGGATATCCTGGCAGTGCAGGAAACCCAAAGTCTACAGGGTGAGGAGGAGGCATGGGAAAACATGCTCCTCCCAACAATATTGTTTTGGTCACAACACTGTGGGGTGGTAGTATGCGCGAACCAAAACTTTAAAGTTATCAATAAAAAGTTGTTCCTGGATGGCCGCATACTAGCTGTAACCTCATGGTACACCAAAGATTACAAAAGCCAGTATGTAATTAATGAATTGTGCACCGGACCAAAGAGAGTTTTTAACAGCTCTAACACAACTAAATCTTCCAGCATGCACTTTTATCATGGGAGACATGAACTGCTGATTTAACCCAGATACTGACCAATGGCCATACACAACGGAGGTACCACAAGGGCAAGTGGAACTCCACATACATAAAAGGCCACCATGGGACTATATGAACCACTACCAAAAAGGTTACCCCTACTACAAAACATGACACGCCCACATGTACACAACGGCGCACTAATCTCTGTGTCATGGATAGACCTGATACTTGCACCGCTAATTTTCTGTCAATAAATTCAAAAATTCTAAGCTACAAAAATCGAATTTTCTGACCATTGGCTAGTTTCAGTGAACTACAAACTGGCGGAACCTAGTTTTCAAGCACCCAGAAGGAGCAGAATATGCCCAGAAAGTTTAGCTGACTCAGAATTTCAATCCTGGATGGAGAAAATATCCTCAACCCAGGATTTTCAAACACTTTTCTGCTTGGACCCACTAACCACCTGGGAAAATTTTAAAAATCAACAACCCAACAAATCAAACACACAACGTCTAGAAGACACAGGGCGTCTTCAGCCATTATAAAGCACACCTTGGCAGAAATCAACCACCTAGAAAACAACGTCCCATGCACAGGGTACAGCCCTAGATGGGGTCGCAGATGGGCGGGTGGTTTCTGCTCATCTTACACCCTGATTTGCAAGCACCAACACTGAGTTAGAGTTCAATACAGAGCAAAAATTATAAAAGATGGAGAAACTTGCTCAAGCTATTTTTCCCGCCAATTCCATGCCCAGAAAGTTATGATAAATTGCACACAGGTCTGATGAACAGACAGATCCATAGCAGAAACACCTGAAAAATTCATGACCAAAGTGCACAGGGTTTATACAAATTTGCTTAAATCTGAACCAGTTAAACCAGAAAAAATTGAAAAATTCCTTACAAGCGCACATATTGATACCGTGGCTCAAAATAATAATTTAATCAACCAAATATTGTGCAAGGAGTTATGGGAAGTAGTATGCGGTGCACCAAGAGTGTCTTGCCCTGAATCTGATGGGATTCCCTATGAATTTTAAATATAAACATTTTACTAACATCTCTATTATCCTTTTAGAGGGAGGATACCCCAGTGGTAGAGTGTGGACCCTCTACCACTGCCTCCCGAGTTCAATCCCAGTAATGGACTTTGGGTAGGGGACAATTTTGACTGTGTTGGTTTTGCGCGCCAATGCCCCAAACCGAGATAGCAAATAGCAAAGGCGGTCCATGGAGTTCCTGGCCTATAATAAGCCGCACATGGAGGTTTTCCAGGTTTTATCCTCCTTTCCCATTTTCTTCACTTCCCTAATCAGTGCGGTATCATCCTCAGGTTGGCCCACCTTAAATAAAATTTAAATCTACTATCCTTTTAGCTTCCATGAACAAGTGTATTATGAAAACATGCCTCCTACCTTGAGGCAAAGAAAACTACACGGTCACCTTATTCAAAAAAGGAGACAGACTAAACCTATCCAACTGGCGCCCAATATCCCTATAAAACACATACAAAAATATTCACAAAAATTATGGCCAAACGACTAGAAGAAATTGCAACTGAAGCGATATCCCCATCACAATATGGATCTGTTCCAAGAAGATTCATATGGGACAACATCCACACAGTTACAAATGTCTGACAGTCCAAAACCTCTGTAGCGCTTGTCTTCTCGAACCAACAGAAGGCATACGACAGGGTGATCTGTACTTATCTAAGGGCTTGCCTTCAAAAACCAAACTCCCAAATAGATTAATAAACTGTGGGATGATGTTCATAGAGTCAGCCATCCTGGATGTGCATGGAGAAAGCTTCTTAATTAACCCAGTCATCCCACAGAGAGGACTCAAATAAGGAGACCCTTAAGCTCTCTACTTTACAATTTTAGCTTAAATCCTCTAATCCAGAATAAAAATACACCTCTCAGGGAATCAATGTCAAGGGCCAACCACCAGTCAAAATGATGGCCTTCGCTAATGACTGTGTGGTGGGAATATCTAACAATCAGGATTCTTGCAGAATTGAGAAGGTAATACAAGACTACTCAGCCATAAGCAACGCATCACTCAACACTGAGAAAACGGAAATTATACTCCTGGGAAAATATCAGACCCATTGGACGCCATCTACCCGGGCCAACAAACTAATGCAATATCATGACTCCTCACCAGACATAGGAGGCAAAAATCAGCTACAACCCCACTGAAATTTCCCTTCACCACCAAGCTGACAGCTGGACCTGTCCATCACTTGGGGGTATGGCTAGAAGCAGGAGGTTACGCCAAACCCATGATGTAAAATCAACTCCTAGACAAAATAACAAAACGCATTGCCTCCTTACATAGACATCAAACAGGTTTAACAGGAAGGGTCACGGTAGCCAACTCTATGATTCTATCAATCATATGGTTTACAGCCCATGCAATTGCTTTCTCACCGACCTTCTTTAATACAATTCACGCCCTATTACAAGGATGGCTCTGGTCCAACCACATCCCCCCTGTACGCCTTGAAACACTATCTGGCTCTAGAAGGAATGGATTTATGGGGCTTATAATTATGTAGAGCAGAGACCCATATACTAAGATACTGGATAGCTCAGGTGACTAGCCCAGAACTTCCAGATATATATTGGGCCATAAAATCAAGATATAACTTTACACGAGAACTCCAATTAAGAACCCAGATCACCCAAATCCATTAATCAAGTATCTGGCATCCCATCCTACAGCTGCAGGACAACATGGCATTCCTGCACATTTCAAATGAATACTCTTAGCCATGAAAAGAACGACATAGCGGACCCACATATGTAGCCAAATCAGTCACTAAAGATGCCCAAGGCTAGCTTACAGACAGTAATTCAATGAACAAATAGTCACAGATAATACAATATGCAGGAATCCGAGTACCATAGCCAGGATCAATTACCTAGACCATATGGATTACCATACAGACTGGAGACCCAAAGAAGAGTATGGAGATACACACATTACCCTCTACTTCAACCCAGGATAAGAGAACATATGTAGAGATGCATTAGGAGAGTATACCGCAAAGCAGAATGGGCAAATGCCAATCACTCCTCATGAACAATATGTGGTCAGTATGGAAACCTAGTCCCTCCGTTTAGAACAAAGCCCAACATCAGTGGCTTTATGGAAAGAGTTCATGCGCCTATTCCGCCAAGAAAGTGGACAATCATTCAGCCTAGCTAATAAACGTGTTCGCTATAGACATGGACTCTCCTATCCACCCATCCCTCAGGGCGTTAATAGTAGCATTAGCACTATGGATGATCCATAGAATAGTACTGGAATCGTTTACAGAAGCAACGCCTACAATCCAAGAAGCCATTAATCGTTTCCAATGCCATATATTGGAACATTTCCAAGCATGGTTTTTAGACACATGACCCCACGTAACAGAAGGAATATCAACACATGGTTCCCCATATGGTTCCTAAAGGTTGATTCTTTCCTTCACACATGCTACATCCAAGAATAAGCCAGCATAACCCGCCTACCGTCCTAAACTTGGTGATCCTGGAGACAACATGAGGTGCATTGAACCCTCTGGGGTGTCTTTTAATTTTCAAATTTCATTAGTTTATCCCCACTATATCAGAAGTGCTTGTCCCCTGGTCAACCTCCCCCAAATAAATATAGTTGTAAATACACCGCAATGCCCCTGCATTTATAAGTAGTGCCTAAAGTATCAATTGACTTTCTGGCAGATCCTTAAATCCCTACTGGCACATCTCTTAATCCTTTAAAAATTTATTGTCTATTGACACTGTTGCCTCAAATACATAGAAACCTAATTAGTTGCATAATCATTCCAAATCACCCCTTGTTGGCGTAAACCATCAATAATAGGGTTTTATAATTATTAGGGTCATTTGCCAGCAATTTAACTATGTTTGGCAAATCATCTCTTTTTCAACGTTATATGCTGAGCTCTAGTTTTTTGCTTTATTGGTTCAATATGTTTATCACCAATTTACCAAAGCAAATTTTTTAGCGCTACTTGAAAAATACTTAATGTACCAATGAGAGTGCTGGTAGAATGAGAATATCCAAAGAAGAAATCAAGCTGGCAAAGGGACCTTTTTTCCTGAGAAAAGTAAGCTGCAAGCTGACTAGGGTGATTTATTAGAGTAAGCTAGGAGCCACTGGGAGCGCTAAGTACTACAGTGTAGTTTTTGATTGATTAATAAAAAATCCCTATTAGTGTAGATAAGATTTTTGTGTAGTTTTTAGTTAAAGATAATGTTTTCAAACAGTACCTTTTGTTCATGTGATTAACTTATGCGGTTGAGTTCTGACTCCCAATCACCAATTTCAACACTAATAATAGATGAATAAAAATGTCTAAGGACAAGTTCCTTAAGTGTAGCCTAAATGTTCTAGAAAGATATAATATAAAGTTCATAAAGTACAAAAGTCTTCTAAATATTGTAGATGTGATTAGAGCTCTTTTTTTATCTTTGATAGCTCCAACAAAAATAGCTGAGTATAAAGTCATTAGGCAAGTGTACTTTATTTTATTGGATTATGTAAGAATTTAAACCTTATCAAGGGAAACCTTGCTAGGTCTGCGCCCAATGCTTTCCTCTGAAGTTAAACAAAAACTAGGCCTGTCTCTCCAAGAATCGGCCTAAAAAGGCTTTATTTTTAGGGTTTTGAGTGTATTAGAGGTCATAAGCTCACCAAAGTAGTGCTTTTATTACGTTTGGGTGAAAGTGCTTGAGTAGTGCTAATACACTGAGCAAACAAATAGACAGAATTTAAGACAAAATAATTATTTATTGAGATAAAGTTACCAAAAAAATGGAACCACTAGCACCATAAGTAGTTGTTCACGGGAAAGCACATCTTCGCTTGTGAAGCTCACTTTTAAATTCAAAAGTGACCAGTACAAGTCTGGAAAGAACATCCGCCCACTTGTGAGAAACTTTTTCTATAGAGCAGTACCACACAGCTGACCACTTAGAGTAAGTAGGTCCTTTCGCCCATCTGTGCTAAGCTCAAGAAACGGATGGCCTGCTTATGCTGAGTACAAATTTAATCAGGAAGTACACCAATATGGATGCACCATCTGGATGACTTCCCACCAACAAAGGCCTGCACTCAATTGATAATGGTAAAGTTCTAACTAATAACTTCTCAACAAATAATTAATTGACAACACAAGTGATAAAAAACAGTCAAACAATACCAAAAACCAGAAACAAGTATGGTGAATGAAATTGACTTCACAGGATTGGTTTACTCCAAAAAACCAATGATTGATGACGCCCTTGGGGAACACAAAGCGATGCCAAGAACAGCACATCAGGGATATCCCCCAATAAACCTCTACTAGGGGATGGGATTGGGACCTTTCAGGGGAAATTTTTTAAAATAATAAGAAAAACCTGACAAAGTTCTTGTTGGATCAGAGTCCAAATATAATTTGACCAGGTAAAGCCAAGGGCCCTAATTATCTGGGCAACAAAAAAGTATTCAACTGGGACAGAGAAATGCTTTAATGATGCTTGATTTGATCGCTCAAAAAATAAGTTGGTGACCATTCCTGACAATGACCAGTTGGGGGATTGCACTTCCTGACTATGGTCAAAATGAAAACTGAGCAAACCGTTGGGTACTATCCCTAACAAATCCAAGTTGACAGCGGGGGAAAAATCAGCCCATAATCAATCAGCACGCCAGAGCGAACCATTGAGGATTATCCCCTGACAGGCATGAAGGAGTATCAGGAACTGAATCCAAAGGATCAGATTCCCACAAAAATTCATCAAAAAAGTAAAAGTACAGCTGGAAGGGGCTGAAACTCCAACAGCAGTCAAGTTGTTAACTAGGGCCCTGGTATAGTACACTCCCATCCAGAAGGACATGTTTTTTCACCACAGCATGTCCTCTCACAAAATCAAGCAATGGGAGGCCATGCAGTTCCCATATTCATCGGAGACACAGTGGGTCTCTAAGAACATTAAGACCGCCATCATGGCCATTTGGTAGGATCAGAAGTTTTCTGCTGGGGCAGCCAAATGCTGGCTCAACACTCTATATCACTCGATATGGCTGTGTTTTTCAAGTTGTTGTGGATCCAGACTGAACATGCTCTTTAATGGATGATACTACCCCTGAGCATAAAGTAATTGAAGCTGCCATTTGAGAAGATTTGAAGCCAGTGGATACAAAACTTGGATGGCGGCTGAAATTGAACTCCTAAATGCAATTGATTACAATAAGGCTGGCATACCAGCAAGCTTTTCCCAGGCCATTGGGAGCTCAAATCTTACCCTGGCAGAATTATCTGATTACACAAAACAATTCCTAAGTGTTTTGACCACCATAAATGGACACACCATACCATTCCAGTCAACACACCACAGGTATGGTACAACACCACGTTCTCCCCACTGGCACTGCCATGGATTGCAGAAAGTTTCAAGCCCACTGTGGACTTACACTGGTCATACACCCATATACCGTCAGCCACCACATCCAGCCTGATTAAGGCGTGCTGGAAAAAGGAGAAGGCGGTGGAATGGGGGCTCTTCCAGGATTGGTCCCTGGAAGAGGACATCAATGGTCTGCTAAAGGGTTCACCTCATTGGAAATGATATTCTGGTTCTGAGCGGAGGCCAGTATCAATTAAGTTTGAGAGTGGACTGATTTGGGAGTTACAAAACTGATCCACAAAACCATCATGGGGCCGACCTTTCCATACCAAGAAATGGAAAAACTGGCGCAATGTCACCAAACTAGTCAAAGTGGCAGAATGGGATGCCATATGGTTCACCCCCATGTCAGCTCAACTGTGGATAGAACACGAGATTTTACCACATGTGGCAACTGCGATGAAAGGGGTTTGACCCTGGATCTGAGCAGGAAAGGCTAAAAGCAGGATCTGAATCAAACCATCCAGGACTGGAAACAATCACTCCCAGGGCTGTCAGTAGTTGCCCCATACACTGCCAAAGGATTCGCCTCATCTGAAGCCTTCCAATGGTATTAAGTGGGAGTTCTGGTGGCCATGGCACGGATCTTCACAGGTGACATATGGAAAAGCATTACAGTAAGGGACTGGTGCCAGCATAGTTTGATTACGCTGGAGGCCCTCCAGAAATACCTGCACCCAACATGCGGGCTGGAATCCACATCCAATGGTACCAACTGGGATTTTCACTGATGGATGCACTCAAGTGGCAAAACCTTAAGTTTGGCGCACAGATGTCCAGGAGCACTAATCTCCAAGGAATTAGCATATGTCAGGTTGAGGCATTCATCAATTTGGTTTTAGCCTCAATGAATCAGTAGGCCTGATAATGAAAAGGGAAGAACCCCGCCAAGGTACCCAAGCCAAGCCTGAAATTTAAGTCATATACCTGAGTGGCTTCCCATACCAATGATAACACATGGCTTGGGGTGGGAAGCTATATCAAATACATCTATCAACTGATCAGCGGAGACTTCACAGACTGCAAGGTGCTAAAATCATAACGAAGCAATCCAAATCCACTTGCAGCTGGAGGAGTAAGAGTGTTTTAACCTGATAATGTCAATTCATTAGGAGCTTGACAAGTTACTGATAAGAGGGGATTTTAACCACCACTCGGTACCTGAACAGGGCGATATCAACATCGTGATCTCAGGTGAATTAATATAAGAAACCTCAATATTAGCATCAAGTATAAGAGAGTTAATTTGAAAATGAACTGACTAGGTACGCTAACCAAACCGCATGATGGGTGACATTACAAAATCTCTTGATAGATCACGAGAGGAATGGGGCATAAATTAATCCAGACTGGACTATCATGTTATGGGGGAGTACAAGAATTTCAGCAAGCTAGTGGTGATTATATTGCAAAGTGCCTTCGCCCTCAAATTATCGAAGCGCTCTATGAACTGGCACTGTGGATGAAGCCAAATAATATCACCTTACCTTGATTCATATGGCTGCCCAGACTAAGCAGAGTCATATATGTCAAGCAAGAGGATGTGAAACAAGTGTGATAGTACTGTTACCAGACTGGACACACAATGGCCCAATGCCACCATCGAAAAGGGAAGACTCTTTGCAAGTAAGAATATGACCCTGTTAGTGGGGTCACAAAGGTTGGGACCAAAACCTTCATTTGACCAAATGCCAAAAAATGGATTCTTCATAACCTAAAGGAGGTCACAGATATGAAACGCCAACAACAGGAGTTGGACCTCGCTCATAGGGAAGCATGGGAGCAAGAAGCAGCCAAGCGACCCAAAGTGGATGATGAGCCCTTTATTAAAACAAAACTTGAAGCATACAAAATGTACAATGGAATGAGCTCTGAGCCAATTGCGCCATGCTCATCACAAGCGGAATTGATGATTCATAAAGAACAATGGCAGAAGGAAAGCCCAAAAAAATCCTTCATAAGATGGAAAGATTAGAACAAGATGCAGATAAATTAAACTTAAAGCCCAAAAATTCAAAAGCGAGCAAGAAGTCAACTCAGAAATTGTCAGTAAAAATCCTGAGGAGATTAGCAATCAAACAATCGAATCAATGAAATTAGAAAAGTCAGCTGATCAAAACCCGATGAGAAAGCCCAGTTCCACCAAGAAATATAATGAAGGAGTGGGAAACTGATTGACAGTTGAGGGGGAATCCATTGCATTGCTAGTAGGGACCAAGACACACCTGTAGCTAATAATAAAGCCATATCCATTAACCATAGATAGAGGAGATGTGTTTCTGGTGACTGAATTCCTGGTGAACGAAATGCCTGGTAATATCATCCCAGTTCTGACCAACCAACCCTTAAAAACAAACAATACCCCTTGCCCACCTTAGCAATACCACCTTCGAGCAATCAAATCTTCATCCATGACTCCATGCATAACCCTGAGAATAATACCAAACCTCATATCTGTGAGTCAGGCAGCTGTAAATGAAGATTGCGACTACAAATGCTTGAGGGGATGGCGAGCATACAAATGAGAAAGCGGAAGACACATCATTTTAAAACAAATAATAATACTAGACCTCATTTTAATATTGAAACACATGCTGATAAACAAAAGGGAATGGTGCCAAGCTCGAACTGCAATGTGATGAACCACCCATGGTCCCACCAAGTAGGCTGTCAAGCCCTCTGTACCATGTGGCGATCATTGCACTGAACAAGAAAATAGACCTGGTATTCATGGAGGAAAATCATGCCAGAAGGATCTTAATAGCGACTTCTACAAATAGGGAAACTGGCAAGAGCCTTTGGGTGGTGGCTGTCTATGCTCTGCCTAAACCCCACAAGAACCAAATTTTTTGTAATTATTTAGTTGAAGTATCAACCAAAATGACGACAAAAATATTATGAAAATTTAAATTGTTGGATGAATGCAAGTCAGGATACATTACCAACAAGCAAAAGTCCAAACTGAAAGGCAAATGAGATGCTAGAATACCTAGTCAAAGTTGGGGATGTGCCTCAGAATTAACAAGGAGGATGACAACTTGGCCAACCTAATATGGAGGTCATATGACTCCGCTGGAACCCCACAGGCTGGCTTAAGCCTGGATTATTTACTGGTGTCATCTGATCTTAAGCCGCTGATGTCCAACAGTGAGGTCAGTATAAATGCCAAAAGCGACCACATGATCTTCTGCATGGATATTGATCTGGACGCTCCCTTAAGAAACCAAGGAATGAAGTTGGCACCAGACACGCTGAGAGATGGGAAGCGGTGCTGTACAATTGAGGCTAGACTGGATTACTGGTCACATATTTGAATCATTACCCAGAGATAGAACCTTTGGAAAGATAGTCCGTATCAGAGAAAAGATTAGGCATGAAAGCATGAAGTTTAAAAAGTGACTACCTATAAGCGAACTTCCACCACAAAGAAGTTGAAGGATGAGCTAGAAAGTTTAATAATTACTTGTTGGGATAGCAAAGAATGATGGAGCGAGTATCAAACAACGCACAAATTGTTTCATGCCTAAATGGCAAAACAGGATTTGGAGCGATGGATCAACACTACTTAATGATATCAAGGCTAAGTGGGCATGATGACCAAAGAGGGCCTAGCGCACCCCAAGAAAATCCAAATTAAGGCTATGCTTTGGGAGGTAAAGACGATGGAAGTGGAAGTAATAATGGACTTGGAGACAATCAATCGCAAAATTGAACATTTCTTATTTTAAACTATTTTGCCAATGGGAGATGATCAAATTGGTGTCAGATGCCAAAATGACCTGTCCAAGCTGTCACTTGGGGCCTGTATGCTGGCAGATGTTGCTAATTTGTCCGCCAAAATTTTTATTAATGAAGTCAATCAGGCGCTAAAAAAATCGCCAAGAATGAAGGCACCAGGCCCCCAACAATATGTGCACGGAAATTTACAGCGCATTTTGCAACTGCAATGCACCAGACTCAAATCTCTCTTTAACCACTGCTCGCAAATTGAATAGCAACTCCTGGGAGGCCAAGACCTAAATTTTACTTTTTTAAAACAGAGACTTCAACGCCAACTCTAGAACTGGCGCCCAGTTACACTTTTGGTCGCTAACTATAAGCTGCTTACACATATCTTGTCAAATCAAATAATAGAAACGGCACCTCAGACGCTCCATAAGGTCCAAAAAGGTTCATCAATGGCCAAAGCATCTTGGACAGCATCAGTGCAGTCCAAAACATGCTCCATGACATGTGGGGAACTGAGTAGAGCTATCTTATATCTCTCAACATGAAGAATGCCTATGATTCAGTAGCGTGGTCCTTCCTGAATGCGGCGCTAAAGGCGATTGGTATTTCCAAATCTTTTAGATCATGGATATCAGAGCTGTACTTGGGCATGGTCACCAAAGTAATCGTCGAAAATGGCATAAACAATGATATTCTGGTTGAGAAAGGGTCTCTTCCAAGGCGATCTCATATTACCAATTCTATTTAACTTTGCAACTAACGTTTCATTTGCTGCAGCGGACACAAACTCCAGGGCCTAGTCATTCAAACCAAATGTCACTGAAAATGCTGGCCTTCACTGATGACACAGAAGTGGGTATTAGCTCAACAACTGACCTTCAGGGCGCCAAGGAGCTCCTAGACCTATACCAGTTAGCGTTGAACGTGAAGATCAATTTGGAAAAAACCTCAGTAACCAGGATTGGCATCCCAAATTTCAGCCCACCAACTAACACAACGCAACCAAGGACTCCCATATGATTTGTTACCTTAGGATACTCTTTAATGACAAAGGGCCAGCAGTACTGAAAACCGAGCAAGAGGTGCTATCAAGTCTATTGGTCCATATGGCAAGCTGGAAAAATGCAAGACTATGCCTCAATGAGAAAGTGTTGGTCGCCAACATATTTATCTTCTAAAAGCTAAGGCATGCGCCCACATGCTGCCAATGAGCCCAACCTAGAGAAAAAGATCAGGAAAATGCTCTGCATCTTCCTATAGTTTAAGTCAAAAGTGGCGCTGATAGCCCTTAAAGACCCTGTTCAAACTAAAGAACAAAGGAGGCATGGGCTTAGGATTTAAAAACCTACGCTCAGTGGACTTGGGCAAATTCGTTCCTTAGGTTAATGCAGATGCACAAGTGCTTTTCGACCCTAGCTTGGAGTGGGAATGGGATAAAGTTCAAGCCTTCAGGAGATAGTCTCTCCCCACTCATTATGCGAATGGATGGTGAACCACGCATGATTGCCTTCCTGAAAAGGCACCTCATACTACTGGCGACTGTGCAATTGGGCAGTGCGCCTTGGAAGCTGGTCATTTAAATTAGTGGATCAGGATGCTGACCAAATCTACATGGATGTTGAGGCCCATAATTCTGCAATGATTTCCGAAACAAACTGAGAGGAGCGCAAACACGCCTATGGATATGATGTTATGACAGTTAAAAGTTGCTACAAGTTGACTTCAATTGAGTATGAGGATCTGCTCCCAAAACCTGGACGCAACATAATTCTTAACCATAAATTCTAAACGACTAGCATCTGAAGGCCACAAAACCACCAAACGAAGGAGTTGATCTCAGGCCTCAACTCCTGGCTAATAATGGCAAAGAAATGGTCAGTAACCTGTAGGATCCTACACTGCACGATTAAATCCATTAAGCATAGCAGACTAAACTACTTACATAAGTAGTGTCCTATATGTGCCAACTGGAAGCAAATATTGCCACCCAATATTATGAATGTGCCAGGTTCAAAAAAATGGGTCCTTGATTCAATACATCCTCTTGGGTGAACAATTACTAATGGAAATGCAAATATTGCAGGATCTTTTTTCATAAAAACCCTGAGAACATCCCCAATCCAACTAAAAGCCTTCATCTACCATTATTGTTTATGGGTGATACACTCAGATCTCGTTGCCAAGAGTTTGGCCAACAAGCGCCCCCATCACAAAAGTTTGGTACTGAAGACCATTCAGATTATTCCTATCAGCTCTTCCAGATTTTAAAATTCTTGCACTTAATCCCTGGGTACTATAATGCCATACATTTAGCTTTTTACACAGGACGCTCATCATATGTGACAAAGCAATGAATCGACTAAAGATTGAATGGCCTGTAAGACTATTCAATTCTAGAACTGTGGCTAGCAATGGAGATTGCCAACCAGCAATGGTTGGAGGTGCTAGGAAACAGTTGGCCTGATTTACTGTCCCTTTATCCTCAGCCAAATCAAATGTATTCCACCCTCCCCTCTTAATTTTCCTTTGATTTAAATTTTAAATAAAGTTTGAAGTCTTTAAAAATAGTTAGTTTTGCACTTCTGTAATTGCAAGCTAATATGGGGTACTATAGGCTGTCACAGGTTTATTACTTATACTGGCTAGGACAAAAATCATTTCTCCTATATCCCTTTTATTATAGAATAATACTATGGTGTTAATAATAATAAAAATATGGTGATTGTCTTTTTATAATGGCTACGACTATCTCCAAATCTTTAAAAATTATGAAAACGATAAAATCACTAGCATCAAACTGTGTGCTATAGACAAGACCAGATTGATGATATTCTATTTTTTAAATTACTTGTTAATATAAGGTCACTATTTACATAATGGAGGCATCTCTGCAAGAATAGCACATTCTACTTAGAAAAAATGAACAAATGGGACTGCAGTCTTTACAGTATATTATTATTTATGTATTCTTAAATATTTTTGCTCTATGTTAGCTATGAAAGCCCTTCAGAATATTCATATAGCGTACTAATCACCATTGTGATGATTAGTAGATGGCATAAATTAAACTTAAACTTTCTATCTTTACTCTCCTTGTTCTCTTCATTTTCCCTTATTAACCACTAGCTTATTTATAGGGCTGGACTATACTCAATTAAAGAACAATTCTTCATTCTCTAATTTCTATTTTTGGAGGGCTGTAACATCTATTTTTTAGCGGAATATAGTAGAGGGTCCTTCCATGGTGAGGCATCTATTAGTAATTTAGCTGCTAACGTGACATGCCCAGTCACATGTACACCTTTTCATTGTGTATAATCTCTATAAGAGTCATAATAAAGCTTTGAGACCCAATCTATAGACCAGAAGTAATGAATTAAGTGAGGATATACCCCATGTAACTTGGGAACTAGTATAACAGTGTGCTGGACTGCCCATGATGAGAAAGATGGACAAGTTGAATGTTCCAGAACTAAGCCTGCAGGTGTCGTTGGTCAATCTTGTGATTAAGGTTCTCAGGGTGTGAAAGTGGAGTGATCAGGGGTTCACAGCTTAAAAGTGAGAAACAATGGCACGCCATTCAAGACAATTAGAATGTAATGTCAATCTATATATCATCAGCAATTCTCATAAGTGGATTCTAAGGCTATTGAAAAAGTAGGGCATTTATAGACATTATTAAAACTCAAGATGAACTATGTATAATATTCGATCATCCCTAGAAATATCTTTATATTCTTTAGTATCATAGGAGCTGACATTTTTCAATAGCTATAACTTTTCTAACGGTTGAACTTTATGCTAAATATACTTATATCTGATAGAAATCTGTCTATTAGCTAAAAAGATGTAATAAAAGTTTTTTATTTTAAATGCGTGTCAAGTATAATGTATAATTTATTGAATCTTAAAAATGTTTTTATAAGTTTTAAAGTGGGATATTATGTTGGTAAGTTGGTTACTTTTCTCTAGTTGCAATCACTTTTGCAACTTATTCAATTCAAGTCTGATTCTAGTTTGATAATCTCACAGAGGACATTAGTCAGCACCCATTCAGGGAGAAGTTGGGCAAGTAAGGTAAGAGGAGCAGGTGGTAGGCCCACAGCCTCAAATGTTCAAAAACTCCCCGGAGAAACTGGCAGAATAGAAAAAGAATATAAGAAACTGGCGGTCACTATTTTCCTGGAAATCCTCACTTGGCAAGTGCAATGCAACCAATACATCAACACGCTGCACTCCCAACCACTCTCGTTGGTGGAATATGGAGTCCGTGTGTTTCTGTACATCCAACTAACAGCTTTATGGGAAAAATTTTGTGGGGATGTGCACACTTTTTTCCAAACTGCAGTGTACGTCGCACCACACTCCATGTCATGTGGTTGGCTGGACCTCAGTTTCAGAAACAAGGAGGCAGCAGACAAAGCTGCTGCAGTGCGCGTAGTGATCAACCTCCCCAAAAAGCAACAGGTCATTGAAACCAAACGCACCAGATGGACAAAATCCAACCAAATTTTCCTCATGTTTGACTTTTTGCCTACTACGGTAAAACATGCCATTTTGAAGCAGCACCTGAAAGATGGTCTCACCGTATACAGCGAAATACAATCTTTTAAAATTCAATGCTTTACGCTGATGCCACACCTGTGCACCGGCAAAGCCATCACAGTTCTGACCCCAACCGAGGAGATCGCGAAGGACCTAATCCAGATCCCACACTCCACATATATCAATATTGAAGGGCATACCACCCACCCTTTCTGGGTAACCGTGGACAGCGCGCCCCCCATCTGCACCCACTGTGACGCGTTAGGCCATAAGGCACATGCATGCCCCACCAAGGAGGGCATCACATTCCAAGAGCACCCCTCGGCGGCCATGGCCAGTGGAGAGGTGCACTATGAACCAACCACAAGCACCAAAGAGGCTTACCCGTGGGGAGCACAAGGCTGCTACCTACTGGTAGATCCTATTTCCCCACAAGAGCTGAAGAAGGCCAAGCAGGCCTGCAGGGCCATGGCCAAGGAAGCGGCCAAAGTCACCACTGCTATCCCACACTCCCAGCGCCAGGAGGATATCAAAACCTTCGCGGCAGAAGCAACTCAGGAATCCCTCAATCAATCAGATTGGAAAGCCCATGCCGATTGGGCCATTCAATCTGAGGATCCGATGGGTGACTCAATATCACCCAATCTTTGCAACCAAGCTCCGGTTGAAACAAACTTGGGGTCCAACCTATCTGAAAATATTTTTTGACCCAATCATTGGTGCACCAAACTCATTCGCACTGCAAAAAATTTGTTTGACGTTGGGGAAACAAAAAGTGAAGGCAAAAGCCAATGCGAACCTTTCTGCTAAAATTAACAAAACTACCAATAGCATTGCTTCAAACACCCGCACTGCCATGAAGGCCCATGGGGATCTAGAGGAGGCTAGTGGGCTTGGGTGCCCACCCCCTCACACCTAAGGTGCGATGGGGGAAACCTTCACTTTAGTGACGTTAAATATTGCTGGACTCGAGGCCGCGCCATCCCAGGATAGGAAACTGAGTTTTTACAAAAAAGTTTACCCGTGGATATCCTGGCCATCCAGGAGTCCCACTGTCCGCGAGGTTCTGAGGATGCTTGGAAACCCATGCTCCTCTCATCCCTATCCTTTTGGTCAGAGCATTGTGAGGTGCTAGTTTGGAAAACCAATTTTTTCAAATTTTTATCATCAGAATTTTTCCTCATTGGTGAGTCCTCATTTTCACTTTCTCGTGGGCTGATGTGGTGCATGATATCATCAACATCCATGCCCCAATCTGTGTATGAGAGCGTCAGGAATTTTTCTCATTGGTCAAATCCCTCCTGCTACCCCCAGACCCTTTTGTAGTCAGTGAAATGAACTGTTGGCTAAACACACCCATGGACCATTGGCCTTCCTCCTTCCACGCCCCCCAGGGTCATGTAGAACTTCGTGTTCTTAAGGCCACCCTGGGGTTAATGTATGCACTGCCGTGGCAAGCCCTACTGCCTGAAAACATGATGCGCCCCCACATCCACAACGGCCAATTAAGGTCCATGACCTGCATCGACCTTATCCTTACGCTGACAAAATTCCAACCTCACATTTCTCACTTCCAAACAACAAAAAATGAATTCTCCAACCACCGGCTGGTCTCAATAACCTACCACCTACCTGTCACAGTGGCTAAGGCCCCACATTGGTGCAAACTCCGCCCTTTCAAGCTTGCATCACCAGGATTTTCCACTTGGGTGGAATCAGCAACTTTGGCAAAAGAGTTTGTTACACCATTTTGCGTGGACCCCATCTCCACATGGTCAGCCTTCAAAGAGGAATCCATCCGCCACTCTCGCCACCTCTCCTCCTGACACTCATGAGCCACATTGGCCATCATTTCGCGCGCTCTGGCAGAGTTGGCACACCTGGAGTCCAACATCCCAGCTACAGGCTACAGCCCTGCATGGGGCCAGAAGTGGGCGGAAGCAGCCACCAACCTCAACGCGCTTGAAAGGCAACAAAAACATCAGGTTTGTGTTCAGTACAGGGCCAAACGCATTACAGAGGGTGACAAGTGCACCGCATATTTTTTAAAAAAATTTCGCACCACACCAGAGCGTGGCCTACACACAGGTGCAAAGATTGGATGATTCTGTCATGGATACACCAGCCAAAGTGGCAATCATATTTTAAAGTATTACTCTAAGTTATACTAATCCAATCCAATTCAGCCAGCTGAATTGCAGAATTTTTTGACTGAACCCACATCCGCACAATTTCCCAATACCCGTAATAGTGAATTTGATTACTCCAAATGAACTCTGGACAGCCATCCGCAGTGCACCAAATTGGAAATGCCCAGGCCCAGATGGCATTCCATATGAATTCTATAAAAAGTACTTCAAATATATATCCCCACTGCTGCTTGCCTCACTTAACCAGATCCTTCTGGAAACGCGCCTCCTACCAGGAGGACAAGAAGCTTTCACTGTCACACTCTTCAATAAAGGGGACAAGCTAGACTTAGCCAACTGCGACCCATTTCTATAACTAACACGGATACAAAAATTTTAACTAAAATCATGGCTAACCGTTTATGGATTGTAGCATCTGCCACCATCTCCCCAGAACAACTCAGTTTTATACCCAGAAGGTCGATTTGGGACAACGTGCACTCTGTGGCTAACGCATGCCAGTCCACAGCCTCTGGGGCACTTGTATTCTTGGACCAACAGAAGGCCTATGATAGAGTAAACTGGGAATACCTCAGGGCCTGCCTACATCAATTTCGCTTACCCCCTCGCTTCATCAACTGGGTAATGCTGATCACGGAATCTGCAACAATGGCAGTGCGTGGCCCTGGATTCCTAATGGAAGTAGTCCACCCTCAAAGGGGCTTACGACAAGGGGACCCCCTTAGCCCACTCCTATACAACTTCAGCCTTGACCCACTACTTTGAAACGTGAATGCCCAACTCACTGGGGTCCATGTACCAGGCCAAGCCCCAGTCAAGATGATGGCGTTTGCAGATGACTGTGTGGTTGGGGTGTCTAATAATAAAGACGCACATGCACTTGAAGCTCTCATCCAGGATTATTCACGGGTAAGTAATGCTGCACTGAACGCTTCCAAAACCGAAATCATCCTCCTTGGTCAATTTCAAACCTGCTGGGCCCCAGCAACCAGTGCCCAGCCCAGCCCATCTGCTCGCACACGTGCTCGCCCTCCCAGCTCACCCCACACCGCCCCACTAGTGCTCCCCTTTGTGCCACGCCCTACCATAGGGCCAGTCCGCCATCTGGGCATGTAGGTGGAGGCAGGCGGGTACGCATCAGCAGTAATGGAAAGTCATATTCTAGACAACGTGACGAAGCGCATCGCCTTCCTCAGAGCCCACCCTACTTCCCTTACTGGCAGGGTTGTCTTAGCCAACTCTATGCTCCTCTCCAAAGTCTGGTTTGGAGCCCACGCCATCTCCTTCTCCCCAAGCTTTTTCAAATCCTTATATGCCCTTCTGCAAGGATGGATTTGGTCAGGCCGCCCACCACCAGTACGGCCAGAAGTCATGTTTGGCCCTCATCATCATGGTGGCATGGGCCTGCTTGACTTCAAAGCCCATGCTACCAAGATCCTGTGCACCTGGATTGCGGCCATCACCGCCCCTACGCTCCCCTCCCAACACCGGTCCCGCGCAGCCCGCTCCAACTTCTCCTGCGCCTTGGGCCTTAACAATCCATCGAACCCTCACTCCTTGATGAAATACCTGGCTTCACACCCATCGGCCACAGGTCCCCATGGGAATAAAACCCACTACAAACAAATCCTCCTCTCCATGCGGAGCGCTGAGTGGAGAATTCATATTAGTGGACACACAGCCCAGAGAGGCCGCCCCTCTCCTCAGTTCAAAAAAGAGGTACAGGGGCTACCCATCCAAGATGGCGTGATCCCCACACGACCCCATGTCCTATCCAGGGTCGACTACCTGGACATGATGGACATCTCTTACTCCATTGAGACTCAGAAGACAATTTGAAAATATGCACACCATCCTCTGTTACAGCCTCAAATCCTTTCCCATGTGTGGCGCTGCCTGAGGTGGGTGTACCATATGGCTGAGCGCTTTAACGCTTTACACTCATCCTGCGTCGTGTGTGGCCAGTGTGGAAATCTGTTCAACCGCATGGAGAAGTGTCCTACCTCTAGAGTGATATGGCGCGAAGTTCAACGTCTGCTTGGCCAGGATCAAACACATCCCTTCAGTCTGTCAAGAGATATGTTTGCTTTATCAATGGCTTCCCCCTTCCACCCTCCCTCCATGCTCTGGTGGTTGCAATCGCCATGTGGACTATCCACACGATTGTCTTGGATGCCATCGCAGGCTCCACCCCCACCCTCCCAGAATCTGTCCACAGATTCCGGTCTCATTTGGTGGACCACTTTCAGGCGTGGATATTTGGATACCTCCCACCGCGTCGCCAACAGCTGGTCTCCTCCTGGTTCCCAGTTTAGTTCATCAAATCAGACCCCTTCCTCCACACGTGTTCAATAGTGGCTACGGCCTCTTCACACGTTCCCTCTCCCTCCCCATAGTGGCGTTCCTGCTGGCAACAAGAGATAGCATTGTTTCTCTGGGGTGCCTTCCCTGTTACTAAGTTTTGTTTCTTTTGGGTAAAATTCGGAAGTGTCTGTCCCATGGTCGGCCTTCCTCGCAATAAATTAAATTAAATTATATTGGTAAGTTGTAGAAAGGCACACAGAAATCCCAGGTCACTCAGGAGCCTACTTGTTTCTCCATTGAGATGGCGGTGCATTACATAGGCCTTAATATACACTTTGTCTTTAATGGATCTTTATTGACAACTAGTGAACTTTTTACCTAGTCTTTATAATCAATTTTTATTTATTGGTACTCTCTAGCAAGTCAATAACCAAAATTACTGTGAATGGGCCAGGAATTATGATAAGTTACCAATGCAAGACTTTTTACTAGAGTTTGTATACTTAATACGCTTTTTTGATCTTTCACTACAAGATGGGTGCATCTATTAACATATCAGATGATAAATTAAACCCAAATTATGTTATGAGGATGTATTAGACCATTTATAGGAAATTTAAAGCGCAACCGCCATTTAGTTTTCTCAGCCTTTTTTCTATATGTCCTGGACCTTATGGGGTAATGCCATGGATAATGCCGTTACTGATACATAGGATCATTCCTTGACAATTAAAATGCATGAAAGTAACCCCTAAACCTATGCAGTTACAGGAATCCAGCTCACCATAGATGGAGAAATTGAGGATCTTTTATAGGCAATGGCGAGCAAATGAAGTTTTCTAGTTTTCTGAGATGATGTCATAAAATATTTTTTACCAACATAAGTCAGAAGAATTTTAAATCAAGACAATGTCACTACTGAATTTTCTCATGAAAATCAACACCCTTATATACCTATGGGGATCTGAAATATTTTACATTCTACTTATGAACAATGAGTTAATTGAATTACACCAACATGAGCATCTGCGGTTGTAAAGACTAATATTAACAGATTGGCCACCATCCAATTTTGAGAACTACTCAGTCATAATGCAAGGCGCTTTTTAGGAGTAGCATTGCTTGAACCTGACGTCAAGAAGGATATTACAAAATAAGTAATCAAACAATATCAACAGAAGGTCCAATGAGCCAAAATTCATAAGCGGGGACTAGTACAAATGACATAAACATCCAAGTTCAATTGTAATTTCATCTAGACGGAGCTCATGGTTACAGGAATTGTATCAAATGAACGGAGCAACCAAAGCAGAAGTCAGACGCCATCTGACTAGAGGATCTTGGAAAGGACTCTTATTAAAACACCAATTCACAAATACTTTTCAATATACTATTCGTTTTTATAATTTGAATTTCTCTCAAAGTAAAATAGTTCTAGTTTTATCTTAATAAAAAAACTTATAAAGTATCTCAAGTTTATCCTTTTGGCTGCAATTTTGTTGTAACAAGTGTAGTAATCTCCAGTAACAGTCTGGGATTAGCCAAATATTCTGTGTCCAGCAACTATTCTGAGTCTGCCTTTTTGAAAGACACTCTCTGTCGCAGATACCTTAGTGCTTATAACGCCAAGGGAGATGTTGGTTAGGTTTTCGTTGAGTCCTGAGGACCATATAATGTCAAAAAGATTAGGAGTATCAAGAATTTCGCCATGGGCGTGGACAGTTTATTTAAGTGATTGATGCTACAAGGGGTAGAATAAAGGAGGATTTGCGTTGTGATAGCGATTGTGATGTTAGTGAAGGTTTTCTGGTGCCTAATCTGAGTGGAGTAAACCCCTGAGCAGCGATTCATCCTAATAAAGTAAAGTAAGCCAAGGTCGGCGTGCTGACTTTGGTGCTTGGTATAGGGGTGACACCATTAGGCTCTGGCATTGATCACAAAATTACTCCTGAAAAAGTTGACAACGATGAAGATATAAAGATTTATCACGGTTAGGATTCCTCTGAACTACTGGTGAGGGAGGAGGATACACTCCATACCAGACTCCATACCCTGGAATTTAAAGTGCACGATATACACTGATCTTGAGAATGTCAAGGAGACCACTAGATGAGCCTTATTGATAAACTACCTAGTGTAAGAGGACCATCACCTATTGTCAAATTGGAAGTACGCTTTTGAACTTAGTGGAAATATTTGCATTTTTTTATAAAAGTGACAAAACCATCACCGCTTTAAATGCACATGGAGAGCGCTTGATTCAGCATGATATATGGTTTTTATGATTATAAAAGTATAGAAGATCTGAAGGCACATATGCATACTGCTTTAAAGCCTACCTCTACTCGATATATAATTTGACTGGAAGCACCTACTTGGACCGCTAAAAGAATGCACTTCAACCACTAGGAACTTGTACTTAGCCAACTATGATGCACAACAATCCAGTTGAATAGGATCCTAACTTTAAACCGTAATTCAAGACTATGTATTCATCTGTCAAGGGGACAATTGTGGGTCTCCTCCAGATGTACAAGAATATCATGTATGGCACTAGTAATTTCCAGAAGTCTCGCCAAGTATAAGGATGCATAATCCTTGAGGCTCAAGAAGACCTTAGCGCGAGCTTAAAGCCTGTATTATCTTGGACCAAAGTCAAGAACATCTTCCTCCTCAGGTTTGGTAGTGAACATGATGTCTAGAATATGAAACAAAAGTTCAGTTAATGAGTAGAGAAAAAGGTGAGTTAATTGCAACTTATGCTTCTTGCTACTACCTCAAGGCTCAGGAAATATAACCACAGGAACAATGGATCTGCCTACCTCCAAAGCCGTTTTACTGACTTTGTTAGAAATGCATCATGATCTGAAGATGCATATGACTCGGGCAGTCAAGAGTGCTACGTCCCTCAAGGCGCTTAAGAATGCGCTTCTCAACATCTAAGGGATGTACAAATATGATTACAAGGCCATGGTACCTACACCACTACATTTTCAACGAGCCAATAAGGCCGTTTATATTTCCACTAATAAGGATGAGAAGCCAAGAGAGAAGAGTAACAACTGCCTCAACGATTGCCATTTTAAAAAGTTCAAATGCCAAGAGACCACAAACCTGGGCACTTTTATTGATCCTGTCCATTAGTTACCGCTGAAACAAAGAAATTAACTCCTAAAGAGGATACACACAACACCATAAACTCTGTGGATATTGACACTGAGAGTGAGAAATACTGTGAGTATAAATACTTAGCTAATGCGTCTTAGCACGTGTTAGGGGCACCTAGCGCGATAGCTGCATTGGTTAGATTAAGTATTCATGGTACTGATGGATCTGCACCAAGTATAATCTGTTTGGACAAAGAAAACAAGCCTACTCAAGTGATCAATTAATTTGAGTAAGGAGAGCAGTAGGTGCTTCTACCTTTAAAATGTAGCACTGAATGGCTAAGACTCTAATCAGGCTAATAAAAGCGATATTGCTTTGAGACAGTTTAGTGGATCTGCCACTGACGTCCTGACCACTGGAAACCTCTTTGCCAAGAGCATAATGAAAGTGGAAGTAATCATCCATAAAGTGCTCTTTTTGGAAGGTCTGGATACCAGGTCTTCAGCTAACATTATCAGGACCAGAATCATATAGAAATAAATTTTATGCCCAACAATGACTACAATGTGGATACCAAACGACAGGGCCCAATGTTACCCACGCCTTAGGAGCTTATTCTTTGCCACCTTTATGATTTAGGCCTATAGTTCTGATAGCACCCACAGTATTTTGGACAACGACCACTACGATTTCCTGATTGGGACACAGTTTCTACTTGAGTTTAGTGTGAAGATTGACTTCAACACTAGAATAGTTATTATATTGAGCTATCAACTCTACCTGGTGTTCAAGGATAAGGACTTTAAACCTTAAAAATCAGCGTATGTGTTGGGTTGAAACCAAAAAATCAATATATCCCATTCATTACACCTTGACTGAGAAAGGTAAGCAACTAAAGCATACCATGAGTGCAGAAGAAAGGCTTTACTATGAGTTCTCTGAAACCATAAAGATTTGATCAGGTGTCCAAAGCAGAATAACATTGTTTATCAGTGTAAATAGTTCGCCTGATACCATATTAATAGTGTACAATCAAGCTGGGATCTGTGAGCAAGAGCCCAGAGTACTACCAGTATTTTATGATACAACTACTCTTAGGCCAAACCTTGTTTTGGGGAACATTACTACCAAACCAATCTGAGTTAAAAAGAGACAAGTTGTAGCAAAACCCAACTAATTAGTTGCCAATATACTGGGTCTATACATGCAGTAGAAGGTTTCAATGAGCTTGGGTTTGAGAATGTGACCCTTATGCAGCAAAAAAAGTTGGATAAACTTTTAGACGAATTATATAACATTTTTAGTATGGGCTCCAACAACTTAGCCAGTTCAAAGGAGAGGTCCATAAGATGGACACAAATTCCGCTAACCCTTCAAGTCCAAACCTTACAGTCATTCTAAGACAAAGGATGTAATCATTACACAAGAGTTCAAACAGTCAACTGAAGCTATGCTAATCTGTTTATTATAGAGCCAATGGGCTCTCATTTGTTGATGGTGCGCAAGAAGAATGGGATCCATAGGGTGTCATGATATACCGTCACCTAAACAAGATAACCAAGAAGGAATCATACCCATTTCTACGCATTGACTACGCTTTGAGATGCTTAAGTGGCTTGATGTACTTTTTGGATTTGGACCTAGCCAGCAGCTACTAGAAAATAGAGCTCACGCCTGAGGACCAGAAGAAATAAGCATTAAGCAACAGCCAGGGTTTTTTTGAACCCACGAGGATGCCTCAGGGCTTTGTAATGCCTTTAAAACCTTCCAACGAGTGATGGATCAAATTTTTGGCGATCTTAAGTTATTGAATGCGTTAAAACCTTGACGACATCTTTGTATTCAGTCACACGTTCCAAGAGAACCTGAGCACCTCCAGGAGATCTTTATGAAGTTGCTTACATCCAACTTGAAACTGAAGCAAAGCAAGTGTAATTTTCTGAAAAGTCAGCTGGAGTTTCTGAGGCTTGAGATTAGCCCTGCCAGAATAAAGCCTCAAGTTTGGAAAGTTAACACCATCATGACTATCGAGCCACCCAAGAGTTTGAGGGATGTTTAACTGTTCCTAGGAATGGTGGTGTACTACAGGAAGTTTATTTCCAATTTCGCAGAATTGGCGGCGCCCCTTATTTACATGGTAACTAAAAAGACGAAGTTTAAATGGATCCAGGAGCAGGAGCAGGCATTTCAGAGTTGAAGGCACTATTGTAGAAGCACCAATATTGACCTATCCATGCTTCAACAAGACATTCTACATATACACTGATGCCAATGATGTGGGACTTGACGCAATCATAGCACAGCGGGATGAAGACGGGATGGATTACCCAATCAAGTATCACTCCAAAGTATTCAGCAAAGTCAAAAAGAATTACACTTACTGAATGCAAGTGCTTAGCTGTGATAAGAACACTAAAACATTTCAGACCCTATCTATATGGAGCACATTTCAGAGTATTCAAAGATCATGCATTACTCCTCTGGTTAAGAAACTTGAAGGATTCAGATGGACGCCTTGCCCAATGGCCTGTTCTCCTCCAAGGGTAAGGTTTTAAAATCATACATTGCGCAGGAGGAAAACACCTCAATGCAGATGGCTCATTGATTACGAGTGTTCCATCTGTAGGATCTAGAAGGCAATCGCCTATACAACTTAATTAGGTTACCTGAAGAGGCTGAAAGGAAGAAACTGAGGAACCGAAGAGAGTCCTGAGCAAATGTTCTAAAGAAACCTGGCGTGTCAATAGAAACCTGCAAAAGAAGATCTAAAATAAGTGGTACCCATACATCCAGCTCAGTGATTGCATGGAGATAGTGATGGAGGCTCAAAAAATGTGGGGCATGGACAATTACAAAATATATTATCATACCTCAAGAAGAAACTCTACTGGGAGTTCA
Source organism: Massospora cicadina (assembly GCA_022478985.1). NCBI lineage: Eukaryota > Fungi > Entomophthoromycota > Entomophthoromycetes > Entomophthorales > Entomophthoraceae > Massospora > Massospora cicadina. Next base: position 121,544 of record JAKSZP010007984.1, on the reverse strand, counting down.
GTCCAATGAAGTACACCAAGCCTTGGAGTTGTGTGTGCCTTGTGCCAGTTTTTACCCACTGTAGAAGCAAATTGAGTCCAATTAAATCTCCCCTGCACCATTCAGTAATGTCTCAATTGACGTGGTGGGACCATTGCTAACTGTACCCAGCGGAGCCAAGTTTAACCTAGTGGCGATTGACCACTTGAATAAGTGGGTGGAGGATTTTGTAGTTAATATGTTACCAAAAATTTCACTGCCTGTTTCTTGTACAATCAAGTGATTATAAGACATGTATAATCTCAGATTCTACTGTCAGACAAATTAAAAAACTTTATCACAGATGTTGTAAATACACTGATGGATTTAGTAGGGGTAAAGCAGCATTTCACTGCCCTCTACAATTTATCCTCCATTAGAAGTGTCAAAAGGGTGAATGGGAGCCCCAGAGAGGTTTTAAAGAAGATAGATCTCATCTACAAGTCAAAATGGGACCAACTGTTGCCACCAGCATTGTTGGCTTACCAGTTAAGCCATTATCAGGTGATTGGAATGTCACCCTTCAAAGCCCTGTATGGGTGATAGGTTGCGCTGCCTACCCTCCTGGCACTATCTTCACAGAAGATCAAAATAACATACCACCTGGGAGTTACCAGTAGTAGCTAGCAGAAGAACTTATACAAAAAACAATTAGAGACTTCAAGAAACAATAAAGTGAGCATCCCTCAAAGCCAATGGGAGAGGCAGAGAAGAACCAAATTATGTAAGATTAGCATAGGAGACACTACTTTGTTTTACCAGCTGTGGGGTACCAAACCAGAGAAGCTACAGGCCATTTGGATTGGACTTGCTGTTGTATTACCAAAGAGAAGAGAGGAATACACCATCTGGGATGAATAAGCTAACGTTGTTTTAATAGAGTGCACACCCAGCACCTCACATCATTACACAGGAATCATCATGGAAGGGGAGTTTGTCACATATGAGTCCACAACTGGCACAGAAGGTCATTCCTTGACCAGTGGAATGCATGAAAATAACCCCAAACTGGTGGAGGTACAGACAACCAGCTCACCGCTGATGGGGGCAATTGAGTCCTTTTTGTAGGTGGGGTCAAGCAAAAGAAATTTTAAATCTATCAAAAGATGACGTCAAGCGAATTTTTTCGCCCTCATAAGTCTGAAGAAACTTTAGATGAAGATAACGTCACCACCAAAATTCTTTATGAAAATCAACCCCCTTTTAACATCTGAGGGCCTAAATAAGTTGCATTCAGATGGTGAAAAAATGATGCGTGAACCAAATTACACCAATGAAAGCACCTAAGGTTCAAAGGTGAATATTACCAAATGGGTAACCAACCAATTTTAAGAGTTGCTTAAAGCAATGATGCAAGGCGCATCGTAGGAGCACCATTGTCTGAACCCAATGTTGAAGAATAGATATTATAAAAATTTAGTAATCAACCAATATCAATAGAAAGTACAATGAACTAAAACCCAAAAGTGGGGATTAGTAAAAGGGCCCCTGAACATCCAGATTCAATAGTAACCACCTTGAGATGGAGCTCATGGTTACAGGGATTGTACAAAAATAAATGAAGCTACCAAAGAAGCAATCAGGCGCCTACTGATTAGAGAAACTTGAATTAGACTCATATCAAAGCACCAAATCCCAAATACTTTTCAATTTTCTATAAATACTTATATCTTGCATTTCCCCTAAAATATAACATAATTTACAACTTATTTTGATAAGAAACTTTTCTACAGAATTAAGTTTATCCTTTTTGTTACACTTTTATTGTAATAAGTGTACTAATCGCCAGTAACCAGTCTGGGATACCTAGTCCTTTGTGTCCAGTAATCAGTCTGAGACTTGTCATGTTTAGAAGAAGACACTCTGTTGCAGATGCATTGATGCTTATTACGACAAGGGAGAGGCTGTAAAGGTTCTGTTGAGTCCTGAGGGACAACACATTTCAAAAATATCTTGGAGTGTCAAGAAGTTTTCCATGGGCGTGGTCAGTTTATACAAGTGATTGATGCTACCAGGTGTAGCATCTGTAAAAGTTTACTCTTGGTTGATTATCGTCCATTAACCCAGTAACATTTTTACTGCACTGGTTCAATTTCATCGTGCACTTTGTCACATTGTATATAATTTATTAATTGATAATAGTATGGAGACTATTATCCATAATTGAGATTTAACTATTATTAGGCCACGCTTTGGCCAGTTTATACAATTAGATACTCTGTAAGTCATACTCATAGGATTTTTACCTATATTTTTATCCACCCGACCTTTGTTAAGATACCCCGGTGGCAGTCTCTCTTGGCCCAACACACAGTTAGCAGCTATCCCTGATTGTCATTCCTTTGTCTCTAGATCCCCGCTTGGATCTTTACTCTTCTCTCTGAGAGTTTCCACTTATTGCCTTCTGCAATAATATCCTTGAGATGGAACAATACAATAGAAGATAATAGTCTTTCTATACACCTATGTGATAATATACTGTAGCTAATAATGCTTTCATAGATAATGTTTTTTACTATAGTAAATCCTAGGGAATTATATAGTAGGGGATTCAGCTGTCTAACCCTTGGTTGACACCTCTTTTATGAAATGGCAGCCGTTGCTGTTGAATCACCCTTACACGTCTCAGCAGCAATGGTCTTCCCCATCCTGGCTAGGATTCTGTCATTGGACATCCTCAAGACCTCAAATGTAAAGAGTCAGAAAACATGTCCCTAACGTTTTCCTCTCAATCCAAGTGAACCAGCCAAAATTGGCTAGCGACCTGCTTAGGTAATGGGACTTGATTACCCATTATGGCAGTCACTTCACCAACCAATCAATTTGCTAGTTGCAGGCAGCATCACTAGCCTCACAACTCACTATTCATTTCTCAATCAGTTGGTGATGAATATGACCAATCCCAATTGGTACACCTGATAGTTAATCACTATCAGATGCCCCTATTTTGTCAGCCACTTAGCCGATGAGATCTTAGGTATTCATCTGGATTGATTCCCTATGGATACAACCAGGTGATATCCCAAAATCCCCCAAACGTAGTTCCTCCAAAACTTGGGCCAACCAATTTCTGATTCACTTCACCTTTGAAACCTACCCCTAATGATACCAGGTAATCTAGCAGGCTGGGAATATGGGCAAAAATCCCAACTGCATCAAAGGAGGATTTTCTTTGTGAGAGCAATTGTGATGTTAATGAAGACTGTTGGTGCTAAATCTGCGTGTAGTAGACCTCCAGAGCAACGAGTTGGTCTCTAAAGTTAAGTAAGCTAAAGTTGGCACATTGACTGATAGCATCTCCAGTTTTTACAAGATTGTGGTGTCCATCACTCTACATGAGATTATTGATAGTTATGAAATAAAAACTCATAAGATAATTTTTAAAACATTCTATGGTAATCTATTTTAGCTGTTTATTAAATTGTGTTTTAGTCTCCATAGATAGATTTCTAAATAGATCCCCATACAGTATAGACCACAGTTGCTTATCTTTTGTTAATAATGCCGATTAGATAAAGATTGTGTTAGGAATTGATTTAGAACTTCTGTTTTTAGGAGGCTATTCAATAGAAATTAAATTGTATACTCAGAGTGAGTAATCTTGGTTCACTAAAACACCTTAACAAGTTTGATCTTTGATTCTGGTAAATTCTTAGGAGTTGTGTTAAATTCTTATAGATTACACGTGATACCATGTGATAGAGGGATTAACGTTTTACAGGTAATTAATGGTATGTTTTATTGTAACATATCCCAGATGAAAATTTTCACTCATGACCCTTATACTGTACTTCCAATTTGTATATATAAACATAGAAAATTGAATTCTGGTATTTAACTAAACTCTGTTTTTGTTAATTTGTTGATCTCAGGTGCATGTGGAACTCCTTGGACAAATAAAAATGTTAGATATTATTAGTACAACTTCTATCTAAACTATGTCCCCAGAAAAATAGTTTTAAATATAAAATTTCTAAAGTAACAAACAGAATTACAAGAAAAAAATACACTGTTCATAAAATCTTAAGAATTAGGAATAATGGTATGTTTAGGTTAAACTTAGCAATAAATTTCATTGAGTATGGGACAATAAGTGCAATTAGAATCACAAATGATTAGGCTATATAAAAGAATAAAGTATTAAGATTTAAATTAGTAATAACTAATACTTAAATTTATAAACTTTTACTCCCACCTGGGTAAGAAATCTACTAGAACTTAAAATATATATTAGAATAAAGGAATTCTATAAAAAAAATAAGTAAAAATATACTACTAAGTGTCTTAACTAAATAGAATTTATATAATATAAGATTACAAAGGCGAAGTATATAATTGAGTAACTAAAATGTGATTGGTCATAGTATATAATCTTAAACTTAAAGAAATATTTATTCAAGTTGACAAATTTATCTACCTCTCTATCTTATCTTTTAATAAACCTTATAAGTATTAACGTAAAGCCTTAATTATATACACTTAAAATCTTCTCAAAACATACTTTATCTAGGTCAAGTATGTGAGGTCAAGCTTAATATAGAATAAGAATTTGTTGCTTATGTCAATAAAATAATTTAGAAAACTCTTTAAAAAATTTTAATTCTGTTTGATTTCTTGCATATAAAGTTAGTAATTAGGATTTATATCTTTTGTGAGTATCAAAATAATATCTGTACTAGTTTTAGTGATCTTTCATTTTTTAAAAAAGTTATTGGACTGAAGTATACAATGTTTGACTAATTTGTTAGCATCTTCTCTAAATCAATGACCATAGTCTTCTGGTGTATAAGTAAAAGATTTGCCAAAGCAATAATTTACTTAAGGCAGCTTTGACTTATGGTCAGATAAGACAATCAATTATTTTTTACTTCACCTAAAACACAGCATATTACAGGATAAAAGTTGATTGACTTTATGTTCAATTATAGCTTTTCCAATATCTTATAAGAAGTAAAGCTAAGAATAGAAACTCTTTTACATGTAAAGTACTTTATTTAATTTAAGCTTTAATATAGCCCTCATGAATAAACAGAGTGCGGATTCCATGGTTCTTTATTGGCTAATTTTCAGAGTAATCATAAAACATAGATTTTCCTTTGTTTTATAATGTAGATGTAGGATTTTGTATCATCCTATAAGTCTCTCCAGTACTAATAAACATGGAAATGAAGGTTTAAAGACCAACAGTTCCAAAAGAGCTTGTTTCCAGCTTTCATTTTTAGTACTAGTGGTGAACACCCCAAAAAGGGGTAGCTACATGTTTACTTGTGGGTGCCAACTTAAGCTCAGTTAAAAAAACTCCCAACATAATGCTGGGGTGTCTAGCATAGTCAGCCATATTGGATGGGGAAAGAAGGGGGGACTCTTGTCCAGCGCAGAATTGAGGGCGCACATGAGAAATAAAAAATGGGATTTATGGTATTAGCAGAATAATGCTATAGGGTGAAAGAACATTTGGTATAACTTTTTAAGGATGTAAGTGGTGTGCAGCGACTTGACCTACAGGCCAGCTGACTTTTTCTATAATTAAGAAATTCAGCACGCAAACAAATTTTATAAGACTTTGGAAGGTTGAAGTAGTAGGTGTTGAGCTTTATGATATTCCTGAATTGTCACATGAGAAGTCTATGGAAATTTTGAGCTCTTCTATTTAATCACTGGTCTCTTCATGAAAGTCGCCTGGAAATTAGGACATGTAATCTGATAATTAGTTGCTTCATGTTCATGCGGAGGTCTTATAGAGGAGGGTGTTAGTGGGAAGCCAGAAACTTTAAAAAACAAGCTGATGATGGGACTTATAAGAAGGGAAGCCCTTGAGAGGGCAGAAGCAGCACTGTGGAGCATTATTGGGAGGCAAATGAAAAATTCTGGCCAATAAAATTCCATAATGAAAGCATAAGGTTGATTGGCTTCATCCAACCACTCAAAAGTCAAGTGGTTTAGAGTTTAAAAATTGGGCCAGCGATGGAATCTTATTGGTTAAGATAGAAGCATTTATCCTTCCCCTGGTCGGCGTACCTTGAATAAATAAGATAGAAGCATTTAGCCCCTAAAATACTAATCTAGGAATAATAATGGGCCATAAGTGGATAATTTATCCTGAACATTTAAACTATAAATAACTATTAACAGGCGCAGGAGGAGCTGTGCCCACAGCGTATAATAAAGAGGAAGAAGAATAAGCCTTTTAAAGAAATCAGCTGCATCAGCAGTGGGATCTAAAAAAGGGGTGGAGGAATTGATCCACTGCGGCAGCAAGGTAAGGGCATTTATGCTTTAAGTGGTCTAAACCTTAGCATGAGGGGCAGATAGTGCAGCCATTTTCCACGTGGGCCCAGAATGAGCGGTCTTGGATGGAGTGGATCATGGTGCTTGGGGTGGATTAAATGGTGTTATTCCTGTGGAAGGGGTGTATAATTGCTAAGAGATGAAGCCCTGTGAGGTGGATGGCCCATTAGGAGCCACAAACTGCAGGATAGTGTCAGAGCTGAAAGCAGCCAAACCCTCCTGGAGCTCATATGGAGCTGTTCTGGGGAGAGAAACTGTGAAAGATTAAGCTTTGAACCATAAAACTTAGCATCTTCCCATCAACCAAGTGAAAGTAGTGAGTTAAGGGTAATATTAAAGGCAGTATTGTCACGGAAACAAGGCTTGGGTTTTACAAGATATGCAAGTTCAAAATACCCCTTGAAGGGGCGATAGTTCTTAAATAGGAAGGCTTAAACATCATCTGAGCCATCTTAATTATGTTTGCACTTACATAGGGGAAAAGGGCTATGTATTTAACACAATGACAAGATGCAGAATGCTCTGAAGAAGCACCAGGGAGCTTCAATGCACCACCTGGGAGCATGCAGAATGGTGGGATATGTCACTAGGTGTCTAAGCTAGAACTACTTTTTCCTAGTTTAAGATATTGAAGTTGAAAAATTGCTAATACTGAGCAAAAAGTCTAGTATAATAAAGGGGCGGCTAATACATATAAGATATAGCAATGACAATTAGACAATTTAATCCTAAAAGGAAGGACTGCTTTAACTAGTCCCATCATGTTAAGGTCAGTACACCGCTATGTTTTGATGTGGAAGTATTGATATTGTTTTTGTTCAAGTAAATGTGATTCTGCACTAATGACTATAGGATTGCCAGAAATTCATTTAAGAACTGTATAAGTTGGTTTATGTTTTATAAAATAAATTTTTTTGGTTTTATGACTTCTTTATTGGACAATTTATGGAACTAGAATCATGAAAATAAGTATACAAAGGATTCGAATGTGATACTATTTTGTTGGTATTAGAACGAATTTTGTTCAACTGCTCCAAAATTAAGATTGGAGGAATGGTGGTCATGTTCTTCCTGTTTGAATCATTGAACTGCAGTATTCAGAAATTCATCAACATAAATTTACGGTAATTTAGCCTCAATCATACCAGAATGATATGGGAAATGTTTATGCTTCTGTGCTTAATGTATGTCATATTTTTAACTGCTTTAATTTGGTTTATATTCCAGCACACCCTATTTCAGCAATCCCAAGTTGGCAATCTATCTTTGAGTTTTATTGTGCCTATAAGGGTTCCAGTGTAAACAAATCTTCAGGATAAAACCAAGGGTACTGCCTCCAGATGCACTGGGGCTACGTGAATCAAGGCTAATTACTGAACCCCAACCTCACGTGGGGTGGCTCACACCACCCCTAAACTAAAAAAAATCTTTCTCTCGCTAAGCTCAATTATAATTCAAAAGTAACCAGACCAAGACTAGAGAGAACCCCCACCTGCTAGTGTGTTATTGTGCTTATAGAGCATTACCCTACGGCCCCCAACCCTAGCGCAAGTGGGAATCTCCACCCACCAGTACTAAGCACAAAGGACGAATGGCCTGCTTCTGGTCCACTGTTTTAATGTAAAGCAATAAGAAAGCCGCATTTATGAATAAATTCATAAGACTTTCCTCAACTCTGCCCACAGGGATTTTAGCAAAGGTGCTCGCTCATCTCAAAATGAGTCATCTACTTCTGCATCTAAGCATGCTTATTTTTAATAAATAAGTACTTTTCAAAGCATGCCAATATTGAAAGTATCTCCAAAAAAACAATTCCCACCACTGATTCCCATGGAGCTGTGGTGATGATAATCAATCACATCATGGTGCATTGTCAACCACTTTAACGTATAACATTTCTTCTGTCTTTAAAATGTTGCCAACGGGGAAACAAACCCCAATGACACAGCAAGCAGCCCATCTGGGTCGTGAGGACTCCATCGTGGTTGAGTCCCAATCTTCTGCCCCTAGTAAGCCCATGGGATTACCAAAGAGAGCTCTGAGGGGCGCAGTAAATCAGGTCTTTAAGTCTCACAAAATTACCTGGAGGCGCCAATACTGGCAGCGCACCCAATTGCACTAACAAAGTTTTAGCCAAAAGTTCAAATAATGTTATTGTTGAATTAGGATAAAACTCTGACACTTTCCGCACAGAACAGCTAACTAATTTGTTAGGTCAAATCCCCATTGAGTTTACATTCAAATCTGGGCCACTTACCACAAAAAACAACCCAATCGCCCACCCAGATTGTCAGACAACATCTGACAAATTTTTAACAAGTGGAGAGCACTCTCCCCACCAAAACACATACCCCTCACATAACTGATTCATTGGGCTGTAATCCTAATGTGGTAGCAGTAATGTCAGGACCAAATTTAATTGATTAGACTACCAGGCTAATTTATCAAGAAATTGAAATTGTTAACAGAAAGTTCAACCAATGCCACTGTGGGAAGATCGTCACCCAGAGCCCCTATGAAATACATGTCCATGAAAAAAGATATGCTTGAGCATTTCAAGGTTCTTCTTGTGAGATTAAACAGCGGAGGCACATCAGTTTCTTTTTGCACGTGATTTCAGTAAATTATAAAAGCCATTATGCCTGCCATCGCTGTTTTTTGAAGAGACCATAAGTTCTCCGCCAGGGCTTCCAAATGCTGGCTTATACCCAGATCCCGCTGGATATAGCGGTGTTTTTTTAAATATTTGTAGGTTTGTATTGAGGTTGCGCTCAAATGGATGAAATTTCCGCTCAATCACCCTGCAATTGAGGCCACCATCCGCAAGGATCTGAAGCCTGCGAATGCAATAGCCTAGATGGAATCTGGTAATGATCTCCACAACGTGATGGAGTACACCAAGGTGGGCATACCAGCAAAATTGCCAAAAGTAGTTGGGAGCTTGTGCCTATTACCAACGGAACATACCACATATGTAAGCGCTTCCCAAAAGTTCCAACGGCCCTTGAATGGGCTTGCCACGACCTTCCTGTTGAAATAGCACTGAAATGGTATAATACCACTTTCTCCATCGAGGAGGCTCTACTTTGGTCAGTGGCTAAGTTCAAGGCTATCATAGCCTTGCACTGGCTATATACCTGCATTCCACTGGTGACTGCGTCTGACCTGGTGAAGGCAGGTTAGACTAAGGAGAATGATGCCTAGTGGGGGCCTCCAGGATTAATTGCCAGAAGAGGCCATCAACTGTATGCTAATGTGTATACCCTTTTTAATGAAATACTGGTTTTTCGCAGGTTCCAGTATTAAATAGGTTTACAAATGGGCTGAGCTGGGGGTGACAAAGCCTATCTGTGAGTCTCTTTGTGGCTGCATGTTTCCCATTTTGAAATGGAGCACCTGGCGAGGCTTCTCCACACTTTCTGAGGCGGCTGCCTGGGATGCTACAAGGTTAACCCTCAAATCCTCCCAATCATGGATGAAACATGAAGTTTCTCCACAAGCAGCAGTAGTGATGAAGGGGGTCATGACTCCTGACTTCAGGCGTGAATGTCTCAAAGCAGGCATCCGCATCAAAACCCTCTGGGACTGGATACAGTAATTCTTGGAGTCATCCGTTGCTTCCCATTATGATGATGAAGGCTTTGCTCCCACGGAGGCTTTTCAGTGGAGTGAAGCAGACGTGCCTGCTGCCCTGGCGAGGATCGTTGCCTATGGGGGCTGGAACAGATTCATGGTGAGGGAATGGTTCCAGAATAACTCAATCACGTTGGAGACTCTTCAATAGTACCTACATCTGACGTGCAGGATTAAAGCCGCCCTCCATGGTACCATCTAGGTTTCTTTACATATGACGCACAAAGTTGGTAAAATTTAGAGATTTGGGTTTGATGGACATGAATATAACCTGCTGCAGTATTAACATCTCCCAAGTTGAAAAGTCCTTGAGCTGGGAGTTTACCCTCATATTTTACTCAATTGGATTATGAAGGGTAAAACCCCAGCTGACGCACCAAAACCCACCCCAAATACAAGCATACAGCACTGTGGCAGCCCTAACCAATGAAAACTCATGGAATTTAGTCAGTAGCCACATTGACTATATCCTCTGACTGATCAGTGGAGGCTTCATGGACAGCCAGGCACCTAAGTCAAAAACTGAAAGATTCCACCTGAACCACTTGCTTATAGTGGAGGAGAAGGAGTGTTCCATCTTAATCTTATCAATTTAACATGAACTTAACAAGGTTGTAACGGTCAGGTTGAAAAGATCTTTACATTTTGACTCAATATTTGGAAATCCAAATCTTGAATCAAAACGCTATTTTGGGGTTTTGAGGTTCATGTGGGATCGGCGCTGGTTTGTGCCCCTCCTGAGCTATTCTTTATGCTCCTTGGGGCGCAAAGAAAAGTTGGAGGAGCTCCCCCAGAAGAGCGACCTTAAAAGGTTAGGCCCACGTGATTCTGAAGTCAGTTGAGAATTTTCTCTGTAATTTCCTGCCCTTGCATGGGTCTCTCTGGAGGCTTTGGGGCCACTCTTTCCTTGTCTTACCTGGTACCCTGTGGCAAAAATACTTTCTATCCTTAACAAAAAAGTTAGTATTTTGCGGCGAACTGATCTGCCAAATACTCTGTTTTTTCCTGTGGCTTCTGCGGTGCCCTTTGTTATCAGTATTGAATTCATCACAATGTTTATTTCAGAAAATAGATAAAACAAGGCTAATTTTGGGGTCAAATTCTCACTTACCTATGTACATCTTTCTCATTTTTGAATTCCTTAAATCCAAGGTTAAATTGTTGAGTATGATGAGTCAAAACACTTACCTCAAGCGAACCTCATATCAGAAAAACTTTTGGCGTCCATCCGCCAATATGAAAACAAGATGATGGTTGAAAACTGTGACGTTTTTTCCCGTTACATTATTCTAAACTCTTTGTGCTTTTAGAAAGCCACCAGATCCCCAGTTCAGCTTGAACTCAGTGGTCACTTCATGTCACAGTAGTTAAGTAATCAGTACTTAGCTGAGCTGGTGACTGATGGCCAACCGTAGATCTGAAGTGATCATTGGATGAAGTATCATGGTGGGGTTTTCCCCTTACCAGGGATCTTATTGACACCGAGGGACCTGGCCCAGCATGCCCCTCACCCTACGATCAGGCCACTTTGTGTGGGATAACCGTCCAACCCTGCGTTGGCATGTTTCCCCTCACTGGGAGGACTGGCTTTTGCAGTTTAATTCTGGTCTGTGTTTACCACAGAAACCCTTGTGGTGGTTATCTCCATCTATGAGCTCCCTCTTGTGGGGGAGCTCCTTCTTAGCAAAGGGTAATGTAACGGTCAGGTTGAACCAATTGTTACATTTCAACTTGATATTTGGAAATATAAATCTCGAGTCAAAATTCCATTATGGGGTTTTGAGGTTCATGCAGGGCTCAGCGCTGGGTTGTGCCCCTCCTAAGCTATTCTTTATGCTCCTTGGGGCGCAAAGAAAATTGTGAAGGGGCTCCCCAGAAGAGTGACCTTAAAAGTTCAGGCTTATGCAATTATAAACTCAATTCAGAATTCTCTTTGTCATTTTCTGCCTTCACGTGGGTCTATCTGGTGGCTCAGGGCCACTCTTGCTTTGTCTTATTTGGTACCCCACGATGAACCTAATTTTGTATCATTGACAAAAAAGTTAGGTTTTCTGGCACACTGATCTGCCGAATACTCTTGGTTTTTTTCATGTAGTTCACGGTGCCCTATGTTATTGGGATTAAATTTCTCAGGGTGTTTATTTTAAAAACAAGGCTAATTTCGGGGTTGAATCCTCACTTACCTGTGTATGTATTACTCGTTTTCAAATTTCCCTGAATCTGAGGTTAATTTGGTGAGTTTGATGAGCCAAAACACTTACCTCAAAGGAACCTCATATCAGAAAATCTTTTGGCGTCAGTCCGCCAACAAAAGGAAAGATGACGGTCAAAAACTGGGACGTTTTCGTCCGTTACAAAGTCCTTGATGGGTAGGGACTTTGACCACCAATGGATACCCAAATGTGGGTACATTGCACTGTGATACTGGGTGAACTTGACCACAATAAACATCTGGAGGTCAGGATAAAAAACAAGGGAGTATACCTGAATATAGAACTGACCCGCTATATGAACCAAACTGTCTGCGGTTATGTTCAAAATCTGCCAATGGATCATGATAGAGAGTAGGTACTTTAGGAAATCTGAACCAGCCTCTCATACAACGTAGAAGTTTGGAAGGTTTTGCCAGGCCAGAGATGACTATATTGCTAAGTGCTTTTTCCCCAAACTGTGGAGGCGCTCTATGAGATGAATCCATGGATGAGATCAAACAAAATCGCCCTCCCACTTCATCCGCCTGCCAGGTCAGTCAGGTCGTTTATGTGGAATAGGAAGACGCCAAACAGATGTGCAAGTTCTGCTATTAGACCTGCCACACGATGACCCAATGTCATCACAGAAAAGGGGAAATCAACTGCGAGTTCAACTATGATCCAGTCAGTGGTGTCACCAAAGTCAGGATGAAAACCTTCCTCAGTCTCAAAGCCAATTAATGGCTCCCATGGAACCTGCAGAGGTCATGGATATGAAGCGTCAGCAACAGGAGCTGGACGTCACCCATAAGGGAGCATGGGCAAGGGAGACGGCCAAGCAACCTGAAGTGGATGATAGAACATTCATGACCCTAATCCCTAAGATTACTTAAGGAACAATGGGACGGGCACACACCCAGTTGCTTCTTTCCCATCATATGTGGTTTGGAAGGTCCACGAGAAAGCCTGATATCATAAAGCTGGCCTAAAATTTTGCAAAGGAAAGCCAACTTACGCCCACTCCTTTGAACTCACCAAATAAATCTGACAAGCAAAAATTAGATAAAAATTAGTACACGAATCTTCAGTAAAAGACCCTATGTTGATACTTAATCACCCTCTGGGGAGGCTAAAGTGACAGAGACAGCTGAACGCCCCCTCTTGAATAAACCCAGTCCCAATGAGAACCAAAATGAGGTTCTGGTAAGAAGTTGGTGAGTGTTGGTGCTATTCTGGTTCAGCTTTGAGTGTCTAAAAAGCTTCCAAAATTGGTGCTATAACATCGCCACTATTGATTAAGTAGGAGATTGGGATGGTTTTAGAGTTTCTGGTGCAAAAACTGCCTGGCAATAAAATCCCCGTGCTACCAACCACCCCCACAAAGCACCACCTGACCCATGCTCTCCCTTGGCGATCAATTCCACCAAGGCCCCAAACTATATAAAAATTCCATGCATAACCCATTACCCCCCACAACCATCCTCATACCCGTAGGTTAGGGGACCAGAAATTATTATAGTGACCATGAATGCTCAGGAGATAACAAATCTTAAGATAAGGAGGATATATTACATCATTTTATATTTATAATAGCGTCAATTTAATTCCAATTTTGGAATTTCAATTTGAAAAGCCAAAAAGAAATGGCACCAGAATCAAATTGCATTTAATGGGCCACCAATGGCCCCTCAAGATCAGGTGGCAAGCCTTAGTATGGATCATGTGACCATCTTTGCACTGAACAAAAGGCTCAGCCTGGTATTTTTGGAGGAGTCTCATGCTGGATGGATCTTAGTGGTCACCTTAACTAGTAAAGAAACTAAAAAGAGCCTCTGGGTGGTAGCGGTGTACGCCTCACTAAAGACCCACGAAATCGAATTTTTGGAAGCATTTATTGGAAGTATTAACTGAAGAGACCACGGTCATAGCAGTAGACCTGAACAGTTGGATGAACAAGAGTCATGATACATTCCTGACAAGTGAGCTTTCAAACGTAAGGCTCAGGATATGCTAGAGTACCTGGTCAAATTGGGGATGTGCCTTATGATTGATGAGGAGGAAAATGACCCCGCTAACCTGATAAGGTGGTCATATGATTCTAGTGGGAACCACAGACAGGTTTTCGCTTGGACTACGCGCTCTATCATCTAACACCAATCTGCTGATATCTAATGTTTAATTCATCATAAACTCTGATAGTGACCATATGATCATCAAGTGAATATCGACCTGGGCGAACCCCCAAGGACCCATGAGTGGCAGATTTCACCAGCCAAGCTGAGGGACAGGGAGTGGCGATGAGTGATTGAAACCAGCCTAGATCATCTGGTCAATTACCTGGATCTTCAACCAGGAATAATCTCCTGGAATGATGGGTTTAAATAAAGGAGGAAAATAAGTATGACAGTCAGATGTTCAAGAAAGTGAATATTTACAAAAAAATCTGCTACTGAGAAGCACCTGAAGGATGTCCTTTAGCACCTGAAGCTTTCATTGGTGGGACAGCAAAGACTGGTGGAGCGAGTACCAAATGAATAACAAAGGCTATCAGGCATTAATGACAAAAATGAATTGTAAAGCTGTGCAAATGCTACCTGTTACTATCAAAGCATTTGAGGGACAATGATCAAGGAGGACGAGCTTCCCTTAAGAAAATCCTCTACAAAGCCAAGATTTGCTAGGTGAAAACATAGTGGGAAAAAGTATCCTCCAATCCTGGAAAAATCAAAAGTGAGATTGAAAGTTTCTATGGGGAATTATTTAGATACCATGAGACGAGCACTGCTGCAACTGAATTCCTCATCAATCTGACTAAGCTGGTGCTTGGGCTTGAACACCTAACGATGCCCAAATGTTAATGGCAAAATCACATCTAGGAGGTTAAGTGCGCGTTGAATCAGTCACCAAAGATGAAATCCATGGCCTCAAAAATATGTGCATGGAAAATTACAGCACTTTACATGACAGCATAGTGTAGGAGCTCACTGTAACGGTCAAGGCGTTGCCTGACCATCACATTGCCCTAGTCTTCCCTAGGGCGATAGTCAAGGCCAGGGGAGAGAGGCTTGACAACACTAATTTTCATAAATGGTAATCTGATGAATCAGATGCTATGAAATCAGAGTTAAAAATAAATGTAAGGCTGTCAGGTAAGGGAAGCCTCGAAAATGGCGCTCTGGCTAACCAGATGCTGCCAAACATAATATTCCCAAATGTGGCAATGAGGGATTGGACCCTCAGATATGAATTTCTGGACAGCCAGTTATGGCTGAGCTCGATGCCCAAAAGTGTATTGACAAGGATGAAAATCCTTGTAAATGGCGCTCTGGACATCCAGATGCCGCCAAATTGAATTATACTAAATGTGGCGATGAGGGAGCAGACCAGAACCAGATTCCTGGCCAATCAGGTGTGGCTAAACCCGACATTCAAAAAAGTATTGAAGGATGAAAATCCTTGCAAATGGCACTCTGGCTAACCAGATGTCGCCGGACAAAATATTACCAAAAGAGGCAACAAATTAGTATCAAGGAATATGGTTGAAGAGAATGGCCCAGGCTTTGAGAGTAAATTAAAGCCAAATAATAAATGCGGAAAAGTTTCCACAACCCTGAGGGTACCCAGCCTGAGTTTGAGAATGGGCCTCAATGCTGGAATTGAGGGTCTAGATTCTCAAAATAGGGCCCGCCATTGAGAAGATACCCGCAGACCCTGCGGGGAACAGGACCCGCTCTTCCCCACTAAGCTCAGTATAAATCTGAGAAGGCGAAACTGATTTACACAGTTTCGTCTTCTATAAACTAAATAAAAACCTAATAAATTCGAAAATTAGTTTATGAATTTGCAAATCAGTTTAATTAAGGCAACTCGGAAACCACATATGGACAGCAGCTCAGACTTTGACAAGGCCATCCAGTCCTTGTACGCCCTCTTGGGGGTCAGGCCCTCCTTCTGAGTGCCAGCATAGTCTTGACTGTAGCCCAAAATTTCTTAGTAAAGTGGTTTCCACACAGTCAGATTAGGGACATTTCCACAGCAGGGCTATCCTGCCTGTGGGCACTCACCTGGGCACTCTTGCCTAACTGCTTTGTGGCAGTTTTCAAAGACCCCGTCCATAACATTAAATGAAACTCAATTAACTTGATGTCTTTATTCCTGGACATGGTGGACAAGCCGTCAGAACGTGCCCTGCCTGTGT
The DNA here is from genome assembly GCA_022478985.1 of Massospora cicadina. Lineage (NCBI taxonomy): Eukaryota > Fungi > Entomophthoromycota > Entomophthoromycetes > Entomophthorales > Entomophthoraceae > Massospora > Massospora cicadina. Next base: position 105,215 of record JAKSZP010007984.1, on the reverse strand, counting down.
GGTATGAACACCCAACCATGTTTTTGATGGTCATATTCTCTCTCCTATTTCTCCTAAGAGAAGTCGCCCGTTTCCTTCCCTCCAAGGGACATACCAACGTCTACTTTCAATCTGAGCAGTCCATGTCTGAGTTCTGACAGGCCCTCACCCGAGGAGAGCTGAGCACCTTGCACGCCACCTTCTCTTATGTGAAACTTCAAGCCCGGCTGACCGCGGCATCAGGAGGAACAGCCCCAGTGTCACTTCATATTGCTCAGATAGTAACCGCCCTGCCCAGAAACCTAGCGAATTGGTTCACTGAGCTACTGGAAGCTCAGATGATGCTCCCTCCCGCCTTAAAGGAATGTCTTTAACTGGTTGAGAGAGCGGCTATACCAAATGACTCCCAAGATGTTGTATGGTCCGGCCTTCTGAACCTCACTCAAGGAAAGATGTCAGTCATGGAGTACGCCCGTGTGTACCGCCCTTTGGCCAAGGTGGCCAAGGTCACCTTTACTCAGATAGCACGAATGTTCCGCCAGAACCTCCGCCCAGACATCCTTACTGCATTGGCTGCCACTCGCCTGGGAGCTACCCTCGATGAGGAGATTTCAGTCACGACCCAGGTGGAGGGCCAACTAGCGTTAGCGCAAGCAAAGACCCATACCAGAGTACAACATGGGAAGTTCTGCGGCCGCCGAGCTGAGTCAGAGCCAGTCTCCAACCCCTCACAGGTGTCCTCACAGGGTTCACCCTCCGGCTCTGCCAATGGGATAAACATTTCAGGAAACCATAGAGAGGGAAACCCTAGTCCCTCCTACAACTTCCGCCTTACTCCTGCGCGCGTTGCTACCATCAATAAAGGAAATACCTCATCTTATCTCTATGTCCCCTATTCATTACAGCTCTGGGGAAGAAAGGGAAAAAGGGAGGATCAATTTTGGGCGCTGGTGGACACCGGAGCAAAAGATAACTAACTAGACCATGGGTTAGCAAAAGAAATGAGTCTGGAAATGGAATGGAAGGGAGCCGTGATGCTGGCAGAGACCTTGAAGAACGGTTAGCAGTTGGAAGATCAAGACCCAGGTGCTGCTGCGGCAGGGGCCTCACACCTTCCAAGAGTCATTCAGTGCCATTAAAAATCTGCCTCATCTCATAATCCTGGGCATGCAGTGGTGGCACAAGTAATCCCCTCAGTTCAAACTGCAAAAGCGCCTGGTATTGCTACACCCCAATAACCAACCCCCAGTGGCATTAGATTTCTTCACCACTGGAGGAGGGAAGCCTAGGATGAGTGCAGTAGTAGGGCTGGAGACAGAGGCGGACATACCAAACGAATTTCGTGCATATGCCCACCTGTTCAAGAAGAACCAAGCTCCCTCTACCACCCCAAACGGTCCTTTCCCTTTCACCTTCAAGTTTAAAAAGGATGAGGAGTTCCCCAAGGGTTATCCCGTCTACCCTTTGAACCTTAAGGCGAAGTCTGCCCTTGAGGTCTATGTCAAGGAAATGCTGGAGCGCGGGATGATTGTTCCATCCAATTCGCCAGTGGTGTCACCAATACTCCTAGTCCCAAAAGCAAGTGGCGAGCTTTGTCCGTGTGTGGACTACCAGCGGCTGAATGCAATAACTGAGTCCGACCCCTACCCCATCCCTCTGATGGAGACCATATCCCAGATGATCTCAGGTAGCCAGGGTTTCACCAAACTGGACCTGGTTGACGTGTTTAACCAAGTTCCGGTAATTGCCAAACAACAACAATATACAGCTTTTAAGTGCCACTTAGGAGTCTTTGAGTACAAAGTGATGCCTTTTGGCCTCAATAACGCCCCAGCAGTATTCCAGCGTACCATAGACAACGCCATAGGAAACCTGATTGGCAAAATGTTGTGTGGCGTATATGGATGACATTCTTGTGTTTTCCAGGACCAAGGAGGACCACAAAGGAGATGTGCTGAGCGTGCTGGAAGCCCTCAACAAGGCGGACCTCCGCTTGAAGCCTTCTAAATGCGAGTTCTACAAGGACTTGGTCTCCTTCTTAGGGAACGTAGTCTTCCAAAGGGGAACAGCCATATGCCCGGACAAGCTGAAGGCAGTAAGGGAGTGGATGGCCCCTAAGGATAGAACAGGTGTTAGGAGCTTCCAAGGCGTGGTGAACTTCCTAAGAAGGTTTGCAAAATACCTTTCTAAGACGGCGGAACCTCTAACTCGCCTGACAGGGCAGGTCCCGTTTCATTGGGGAGAAGAGGAGGAGAAAGCCTTCCAAGCCATCAGGAGAGCCTCATGAAGGCACCAGTAATAGCCCATCCCGACGCCAACCGCCCTTTCATAGTGGATACTGACTCCTCCAACTTTGCAATTGTGGCAGTTCTGTTACAAGAGGGAGAAGATGGGGTGAACCATCCCATAATCTACTTTAGCAGGAAAATGCTGCCCGCTGAGACCAACTACCCCGTGTATGACAAGGAGCTCTTAGCGATTGTATCAGCCTTGGAGGAATGGCAGCACCACTTGCTCTACGCCAGACATCCCTTTACCATCAGAACCGATCACCGCGCCCTCGAGTTTTATAAGAGCCCAAAGCGCATGAACCAGCGCCAGGCCAGATGGCACCTAGAGCTGGCGTCTTATGACTTTAGGATTGTGTACAAGCCGGGGAAAGCAAACTAATCCCAGATCTCCTAAGCAGGGACCCAGGTGAGTCCTTCTTAAGGGAGGAGCTGGATGCATACAACACCACTACTATGTTGCCCTCAAATGTGTTCGCTGTCATCCAGAATGCCACCAAGGAACTGAGGGAAAAGCTCCAGGCCTCCCAGCGAAGTTCAAAGTATGGGGCAACACTGTGGAAGGACCTGGAGGAGGGGGTAAAGAATGAGCAACATAAGAATTTCTGTAAAAGAAAAGGCCTCATTCTCCACAAAGGGCGCCCATGGCTGCCCAACCGCGAGCTCCAGGAGGAGGCAATAAGCGCTTTCCACGACCACCCTTTGGTGGGACACCATGGAAATGAGAAAACCATAGAGCTCCTGGCCTGAGATTACTCCTGGCTGGGGATGCCCAGCGCCGTGAGGGAGTACATCCAGAATTGTGTCGCATGCGCCCATTCTAAGCACGTTAGGCAGAAGCCTTTGGGAAAATACAAGCTCCTCCAGATTGCGGAAATGCGATGGTCCTCACTGAGTGTGGACTTCATAATGGGTTTCCAAAATCAAAGGGATATGACGCTGTGATGGTAGTGGTAGACAGAATGACCAAGTACGCGGATTCTTTCCTTGTAACTCCAACATCACAGCAAAGGGCATGGTGGATATCTTCGTTAATGAGGTGTTTACCTGCCACGGTCTACCAGAAGATAGTATCGGATAGTGGCCCCCAATTCATCGCCCAATTTTGGCAACACCTACTCAAAAATCTTCAGTTCAAGCCATGCAGATCCTCAGCTTACCACCCGCAGTCAGATGGCCAGACGGAACTAGTTAACTATGTCCTTGAGCAGTACCTGAGATGCTACATGACTACACAACAGGAACGCACGATGGACTAGCTAAGACTAGCCCAATTCGCCTAGAATAACTTGACCCATTCGTCAATAGAAATGTCGCCATTCATGGCGAACTACGGGTTCCACCCAAAGATGGTGGAAACCCACCCCAGAGGTCAAAACCCAGCGGCCAACGACTTGGCAACAGAAATGAAGGAAAACCTAAAGGCCCTGAATGCAAATTTAGTCAAAGTGATAGAAATGCAGAAGAGGAAGGCTGACACTCACCAATCTGAGGCCCTGGTGCTAAAGGAAGGAGACCTAGTGATGATCAACGTGAAAAATTACTCAGTTCTGGCAAGCTGTAGGAAATCTGGACCAGTTGCGCTAGGCCCATTCAAGGTCCTCCACCAGGTAAACGAAGTGATGTACAAGCCAGAGTTCCCCGAGGGATTGCGGGTGCATCCAGTACTGCATGTCTCACAACTGAGGAAGTTCAAAGGCCCTCTCCCGGAGAAACTGGAGCCAGTCCACTTAGGAAACCTGGGAGAGGCAGAGTATGAGTGGAAGAAATCTTGGAGTCAAAAATTTCGCGGAATAAGTGCTGGTATCTAGTCAAATGGGTAGGCTACCCGGTGGAGGAGTCCACCTGGCAGATGGCTGATGACTGCAGCATTTGCCTGCAGAAGGTAGAGGAGTTCTGGAACTGGAGGGGGCTCTCATCTGGGGGTGATGTAACAGCCAAGGCGTTGCCTGACCATCACATTGCCCTAGTTTTCCCTAGGGTGATAGTTGAGGCCAGGGAAGAGGGGCTCAACAGCACCAATTTTTGTTAATGGCAATCTGATGAATCAGATGCCATGAAATCAGAGTTAAAAATAAATTGTAAGGCTTATGGGGAAGGGAAGCCTCAAAAATGGCGCTCTGGCCAACCAGATGCTGCCAAACACAATATTACAAAGAGTGGCGATGAGGGATTGGACCCTCAGACACGAATTTCTGGCCAGACAGTTACAGCTGAGCTTGATGCCCAAAAGTGTATTGACAAGGATGAAAATGCTTGTAGATGGCGCTCTGGCCAACCAGATGCCACCGAATCGAATTATACTAAATGCGGTGATGAGGGAGTGGACTGGACCCAGATTTCTGGCCAATCAGGTGTGGCCAAACCAGACATTCATGGGAGTATTGACAAGGATGAAAATCCTTGCGAATGGCGCTCTGGCCAACCAGATGTCACCAGACAAAATATTACCAAAAGAGGCAATGAATTAATATTGAGGAATATGGGTGAAGAGAATGGCCCAGGCTTTGAGAGTAAATTGAAGCCAAATAATAAATGTGGAAAAGTTTCCATAACCTGAGGGTACTCAGCCTGAGTTCAAGAACGGGCCTCGAGGCCAAAATTGAGGGTCTAGATTCTCAAATAGGGCTCACCATTGGGAAGATACCCTCAGACTCTGTGGGGAACAGGACCTACTCTTCCCCACTAAGCTCAGTATAAATCTGAGCAGGCGAAACTAATTTACACAGTTTCATCTTCTATAAACTAAATAAAAACCTAATAAATTCGCAAATTAGTTTTTGAATTTGCAAATAAGTTTAATTAGGGCAACTCAGAAACCACATATGGACAGCAGCTCAGACTTTGACAAGGCCATCCAGTCCTTGTACGCCCTCTCAGGGGTCAGGCCCTCCTTCGGAGCGCCATCATAGTCTTGACTGTAGCCCAAACTTTTTTAGTAAAGTTGTTTCCACACAGTCAGATTTGGAACATTTCCACAGCAGGGATATCCTGCCTGTGGGCACTCACCTGGGCACTCTTGCCTAACTGCTTTGTGGCGTTTTCAGAGACCCCATCCGTCACACTCACCAACCTTTTCAACTTGTGCCTGTGGACTGGAAGTCAGATCCCTTAGGGCCAGGAGACCCAAATTTGTACTTCTGTACAAGAGGGGGCTTTGATGGCAAATTTTGAAATGGTGCACAATTGCCTTGTCTAACGCTGACTACAAGCTCCTAATGCGAATTTTAAAATAGGCTTATGGCAACCACCCTGAGTACCCTCCTTCAGGCCAAGCATAGATTCATTAGTTTAATCACCAATAGGGACAGTATCAGGACTGTCCAGAGCGTGCTACATGCCATGCCAGGATCTGAATAATGCTATCTCATTTTTCTTGACATGGTGAAGGCCTATGATAGGGTAGTTTTGCTCTACTTGTATGCGGTGTTGAGGGCGGTGGGTATCCCTGACACTTTCCGCTCCTTGATCTCAATGGTGTATTCAGTGCTGACAACCAAGGTGAAAACTGTCAACTGCCTTACCAATAAAATCTCATTCATCCAGGGTCTCCAACAAGGCAACCCTATGTTGCTAGTCCTATTCAACCTTGCAGCCAACATCCTCCTGGCTGCAGTGAATGCGAAACTCTGGGGCCTAGTCCAACAATCCTTGGCCACTGAAGATGCAAGCCTTTGCTGATGACACCGTATTAAGATAAACTCTCTGGCTGACCTTCAAGATGCTGAGAAGCTCCTGAGCCTATATCAATCAGCATCAAAAGTGAACTTTAACTTGTACAAAACTGCCATAATGAGGATCGTGTTTTTATTAAGCCCATCTTCCAACATATTGAGGATCCAGAACACGCAAATGATCCGTTACCTTGGTATTCTTTTTAAAAATAAGGGTCTAGACTTACTTGAAACCAAACAGGTGCTATTGTCAAGTCTGTCATCCCTTATAGCCTGCTGGAAACATGCACGCCTCAATTTTGAGGAAAAAGTGATGGCTTTCAACGTCTTCCCTTCTCCAAACTCTGATACATAGCCCACATGCTGCAATGAGCCCAAACCTGGAGAAGAAATCAAGGCTCTGCATAGACCTTCCTCTGGTCCAAGGCAAAAGCTGTGGGAATCACCCTCTACACCCTGTTCAAACTGAAGCGTAAAGGGGGAATGGTCCTACTTGATTTTGAGTCTCATGCCTCAGGAGATGGGCCAAGTCCTTCCTTAAAATCGTGCAGACGCACATGCACTGCTCAACCCTTGTGTGTAACATGAATTAGGCAAGAACCCAGGGCTTAAGGAGCTGTTCTCCTCTCAAACTTGGATGCATGGATGGCGTCCCACCCCAGAATACCCACCTGACCTGCCATCTCTTACTACTGGCGTTTGTGCAATCATGCAAAGTAGCTTGGTGTTTTGTCATTCAAAGCTTCAGCGCGTGATGCAACAAGATTCATAGGGTGTCGATTCCCATAATTTCACAATAAATTTTACAACTACTTGGGAGAAATTCAATTGTTTTAAACATGTATTCGCAAGAAATACAATTAAAATCCTCTCCAAGTCAACCCAATCAAATATGGCAAACTGCATCAAAACCTGGGCGTAATTAGCCTGTTTGACCCCAAATCCTCAATGACTTGGCGGCCAAGGGCAAAATACTAGATACCCACTCAAGGAGTTTATTTTCTAGCTTGAATTCCTGATAGTTACATCAAAGCAAAGGTCAGTCATTTGAAAATCCTACACTAAACGTTCAAATCCAGTAAGCATAGTGTACTAACTACCCACATAAAAACTGCCCTATCTACACTGAACCAGAAGCAGGTATTGTCACAGCTATTATGAGTGCACCGGTTTATGCAAGTACTGGTCTACAATGAGGTTCCTCCTGTCAGACGTTATATTATTGGCGGAGATGCACCCATTACAGGGCCTATTTTGCATCAACCCTGCAAACATCCCTGATCCAGCTTCGTGCCTTACTCTAACATTACTGTATAAGAGTTGTACACACGGCCCTCATTGCCAAGAGTCTTGACAATGAGCGCCCCATTACAAAGGTTTGGCATTGAAGATGATTCAAGTTCTATCCAATCAGCTCCAGCATATAACCCTCTTTCACACCTAACCCCTGGGTCTTATAAAGCTGAAATCTTGGCTTTCCCGCTTGATCACTTGTCATATGTGATAAAGCAAAAAGTTAATTAAGAGTCAAATGGACTGTAAGCCCATCAGTGCTAGAACTATGGTTTGCGATGATGATCACTGATCAGATAATAGTCAAAGATGCTAGCTGGCTAGTGTCCCCCTTTTTAGCTTTTTATTCTTATTTATTCAAGGCAAGCTGACCAGGGGACAGACATTACCAAAACTAAAAATATACTAAAAAACGTAACCACTTGGTTCAAACAAAACATCTAATGAGCAGATTAAGTAAAGCTTCGAAAACTGACCCACCAGTAGGGCAGCAGAAGCCGCTTATCCCTCCATGGTGGAAGGGGAGGGGAGGGTTGGGGGCTCATCTTCGACAGCCTCTTCAGCAGCAGTTTCTTCCTCCCATAGTAGAGTGCATGTCACGGCCATCAGTAATGGCGTTGGGGCATCTGCTGTATGTGGTTTGATATCTCTAATAATTGGAATTTCATGAAGATTGCCAGCTAGGTAAATGGCACTGAGATATTCATTTAAAGCTTTTTCAGCTTTAATTTGGGCGTCTGGGAGTTGAATGAACTGGCAATGTTGTTTCAGGTTATTTTTGCTTTTGGATTCTGTGCTATTGTTGCCACGTTCTGGATAGCATTGTTTGCATTTTTGTAATACTTGTTCACCAATATTTTGTTTTTTGAAATTAAGGTTGCAGGGATAATAGGAGGTGGAATTCCTCCTTAGATTATCACTAATGATTTAGCGACAGCTTCATACAGGGTTGACAATCTGGTGTTGCAGCTGCTTTGACTGCAATCTGGTGATCACTGTGAAATGATTTGGTGTTTGGCTATGGGGTATAAAGTTGGGGGGTATTTGGCGTCCATTTTGCATTAACAAACCACTTGATTTACAAAGATGTTTCTTCAATGAACTACCTGATTCGTCAATATTAGCTAGTAAATCCTATGGGTTATGGTTGAATTGGATTGGGGAATCAGTGTACAGTTGAGATTTGTTTGTTTCATTTGAGAAAGCATAAGATCTAACTGGGATCCAATCTGATGCTTGATTGAAGATATTATTTATGACATTGGGTGAGGAGGCTGATTGGTGGCTGCAGGTGCAGCTGCAGCAACAGGCTTTGGGGTGGAGGAGGTAGGATTGTGCCCCATGCTGGAAATTGTACAGGGTGGGTAGAAGATTGGAGATCAGCGGATGAGTCATCTGATCTGCCTGAAGTGGTTGAGAAGGGGCACATGCGTTTTGAGTGGTCTAACTTGAAATATGATGGACAGATCATCCGCCCACCCTTGACGCAGGCCCAAAACAGATGGTCATGCGCTAAGGGAATAAAGGTGTACAGCAGAATTGCCACCGCAATTTTATTAAATTCAGGGCTTATTATGGCATATGCCTGAGGCCCAGCAAGTCGTGTGTCCCCATTTGGGACCACAGATTGTAAGATGGGTTTGGAGCCATAGGCTGCCAAACCGTCCATCAGCTCCTGGTGGAGCACTTCAGGGGGGAGGTGGGTGGGCAGGCCAGCAAAGTGGATTACCAAAGTGGTGTCCGCTGGGAGCCAAGTCCAAGTTGTGGGGAGAGGGGTGCCCTAGAATACCAGGGGCACAGTTGCTGTAGTGGCAGCATCGGCTTCAAAGGTAAAGCTGAGGTTGAAATACCCCTTGTAGGGGTGAAAATCGATGAAGCTGGCGGGTGTCATCACCGCCTGTGCCATTTCTATAATGGATTGGTCGTGGTATGGGAATAGTTTCCCATATTTGACCCTTAGGCTGTAGCGCATGTTGCTCTGGGGGAGCACAAGGGGCAGTGTGGTACCGCTTGGGTACAAACAAGGTGAACATCTATGTCCTTAGGCAGAACGAATTGGCCCATAGGTTTGGAATGACTGGGTGAACCAGTCCTAGCGCGTTTTCCTGCCGGATGTTAAATGGCAGGGGGAGTTTTGCCACTGCCCCACGCTGGAGCAGCCAGCAGAGAATTTGAGGAAATAGGAGCAAAACTAATATGGGCGAATTTGATTTGTTTTATGAGTTCATGTAATTTTGCTCAGAAAGCTATGCTGAGCAGAAAGAGAGTTGCAATAAATAAGTGTTAGCTTTTTATTCGTAGTAAAACCTTAATATCGCCCTTATTTCTTACTTTCTTTCACTTTTCTTAATAAAGTATGGAGTTTTTATTAAAAACACTACCCCAAAACTGACATACTCCTTACTGACTGATAAATCAGGTGTTATATTCTGAGGATCGCTCAATTGTTAAATAAAGTCCTTTATGAGTAATCAGGATAAGTTTGTCCAGATTCTAAATATTTTTTCCAGAGTCTTATAGTATATCAACCACATTGAAGCTCACTAGGCTTATTAGAATAAACATGACTCTTATGATCAATTTTAAGCAGGATTCCACTTCAAATTTGGTACCTTCTACTGAGGCAGGCAAAGTTATAAGCTGAAAATTTTTGCCTTAACAACTTGTTGTCACTATTTAGGAACAGAAACTGATAATTTTAAGGTAAAAGAGAATTAAGAAAAATATCTTTATTAATAGTTCTTATCATATGATATCTTTATTAGTCTAGACGCCAGTATATATACATCTAGGGCATTTCCTGGCCACAAATCAAGCATGAAATTTCTGCAGATAGTTTTTTCTACCTCAGTTCAACCTTTAGCTGATATGACAATGCCTTATTACTAGGACTATTGGTGGCAAAATACTCTCAGTGTGGGAAGGTTTCAGGTACAAAAATCGCAACATAAATGTACAAAATTGTCCTAAGGTCTGTCTAAATTTAGTTTTGTCATACAGATGATGTAGCATGACTCTAAGAAGTTTGGCATCAAGAAGAGAATTAAATTACATACCCCTTGTTAATTATCGGCATAAAGGCTTGATTCTGCCGAGTCAGTTTACAAGGGTATTAGCCACCAAGCAACCAAATCAGACAATATGAAGTCTCTGTCTCTAATAAAACCCAATAAATTATGTGGAGCAATAACCCTATCAACCTTTTATTAATATTCTAATGATCGCAGACTTATCTGCCACAGACTACTAAAAAGAAAGATCTCCCACTCAATCATCCGTTCAACTCTTTAAATCTTGATCCCCTCAAGCTGGATGCATCCTTGCCTTAGTAGTCTCTTATTCATTTTCCCTTTTCTAGGAGTTCTCATCTATATTGAAATCTCGGCGTAATCTCTCTCAATTTGCAAAATGGTTGCGCTTCAGTTGATTTACTTTTCATATAACTTATCCATCAATCTTGAGACTTATCTTGATTCCCACTCTAATCTTCTGGTATGTGTAGCATATCATCCAGTCAAATCAACTTTTTGACTTTACCCCCCCCCTTTGACTGGACAATATGCTCTTACTGTTATATGCTCAAAGGAACTTCGCATAACTCAGTTGATAATCTGACCCCCCACAGGTTCCTGTATGGTGTAGGCGTCCAGGCCATTCTTCTAGACCATCTCAAACGGCCCAAACCAGATGTTGTAGAGCTTGTTTTTCCGTCCAAATCCTTGCTGGTCATGGAACAAACATGATCTCCTACAGCAAACAGTGGAAGTTCATTCCGTCTTTTTCTTTTCAGCCTCCTGATTAAAAATCTTCTTGGCCAAACTAATGGAAAAGGCGTCCGTTTGTAGCTTGATCAACGTTTCTGTAAGAGCCCTTAAATATTGCTGAGGGTCCACACCACCAGTGTCCTCACACACGAGTAAAGCAAGGAAGGCAGAGCTGGATGTTGACCATACAGCAGTCGGAAAGGGCTCTCTCCAGTGGACAAATGTTAGCTGATATTATAAGCAAACACAGCTATAGGTAGGAGGGTACTCTATTCTGAGGGTCACTTCTTTACAACTTATTGAGTATGTTCAATAAAATTCCAGTGTCCCGTTCCACCATTTTTTTTGATTCTAGATGATAGGGGGTGGTCAAAATTCCATGAATCGCCATCAATTTATTCAACTTGAGCAAGATGTATGAAGTGAAATTGGTTCCGTTGTCCATTAGAATCAAAAGCAGGCAGACGTGTTACTGTATAATGCACTCCATAATAAACTTGGCAGTAGTGACCGCTCCAAAGTCATTAATAACCCTGGCCTCCACTCATCTGGACAAATTATCAATTGTGTTGATTATATACTTGGATCATTGCGCTATCTGGCAAAAGTCCCACTATATCAGCACTTATGGAAACAACTTACAGTTTCCAATACATCACAATGCATGCTGTCCCAGTAGTAGCGGGGTCACAAAAACTCCAACGTTTTCCGCAATCCTCCATATTCTACCACCCAATGGGCATCCATAATATTCACAGGTCTAGCGGAAGGTTTAGGGAAACACAGCGTCAAGTCTTCAATCCACTTATATAGTACCCCTTCGCGTAGGAAAGTATCCTGCCTGAGCCCAACTAATACCTTAATCACTTGCGGCAGCTCGTCATGGTAATTTTTCACCACCATTTTTTCATACATAATGTTGGCTAAATCCACCATGAGCAACATTTGGCAGTCAGGAAGACAATCCGATTATGATGATTTTCTCCCAGTGTTGTATAATCTCAAAATCGAGCACCTGAAGTTTTAGTGCCCAATGCATGAGCTTTCCTTCCAATTCACACAGATTCTGCAGTTAGCGCAAGGAAGCAGGATCTGTCACTACTTGGTATTTACCCCATGTAGATATATCAAAACTGTTTGTATGTGTAAATCACTGCCAAACACTCCAGCTCAGTCACAGTGTAATTTCGTTCATGACAATTCAAGCTTTGCTAAAAAATGCGACAGGATGCTTCACGCCGTCATCATCCTTCTGGGATAATACTGCCCCTATAGCAGAGATGGATGCATCCATTTGTACTATGAATTGTTTGTCAAAGTTGGGATTTTTCAAAATGGGTGCACTTGCTAATGCGGTTTGTTACACATTGAAAGCGTTTTGGCATGATTCCATCAATTTAAAGAGACATTTAACTAACAACTCAAAAAGTGGTGCCCTGATGCAACTGGAAGTTGGGAATGAACCGTCAAAAGTACCTAACCATCCCCAGAAACACTCGAATATCCCATTTATTACCTGGGCGAGTTATCTTGCTTATTGCTTAAACCTTTGCTGGCTGCAGTTTAAGCCCTTTTTAATTCACTACAAAACTGAGGTACTCTAATTGTTCTTTAATAAAAGACACTTCTGAGGCTTAATTTTGATATTAGCATTAGTGAGGCGATGGAACACTTGTTCCAAGTAGGCAAGGTGCTCTGTAAACATCTGCAAAAACACATGATATTATTGATGTAAATTAAGATTAAGGACAGCTTTAAATCACCTAAAATCGTATCTTGGCACACTGGAACGTAGCTGTGGCGTTGCACAAACCTTGTGGCATGAGTGTCAGCTTGAATAACCCCTTCAAAGTGAGGATAGCACATTTTTCCAGTTCCACCAATGGAAATTCGATCTGCCAATACCCCAAGATCAGATCCATGGTATATAATAATTTGTCCCACCTAATCAGTCCAAAGCATCATCAATATGTGGAGAGGATAGGAATCCTTTTTTTTTGCTATTGAGCTTATGATATTATATAACCACCCGATTTGTGCCATAATTTTTCTCTACAATGAGCACCATCAATGCCCACAGACTGCTTGATGGCTCTAGCATCCCTTGTTTGATAAGTTTATCTACCTCATCAGAGACAACCTCTTCAAACATCTTTGATTGTCTAATAGGCTGCAATCATTTGGGAGGGTGATCCCCCGTATCTATCTAATGTACCGCCCCTTGGGCGCACCCCAAATCATGATAATCGTATGCAAAAATATTACAGTATTTTTCAAATAACACTATAGCCTTATCTTGCTGTTCCACTGATAATCCGGTTAGTGTTTCCCATGGAACCACTGTCAATATGCTGAATGATGAATTTATCGGTAATCTGATATCTACCCACAATCTAAAATCATTAATATGGCGAACTTCCTCTGTAGGAGCTAATTGTAGATAAGCCGCCACTTGGTGCCTCTGGATCATTATTTTCTCCTTCTGTAGATTTGCTAGCAGTACCTTTCCTCTTCATTCCCAGGGAGTAGTAGCCCTGGAGCCACATGTGGTTCTTGCCGTGAGTGCTGGTGAGGCCCCATAATTTCCCCATATAGCCCTTTCAGGATGGTATTTTGAGCTCAGTTCCTAATATGCACTGATGTCCAGATGGTAGGATCAAAGTGCTCTCTGCTCGAAGTGCAATCCCTTTATACTCATAAATCTGGTTGGGAAGGGCTCTGGTTCTCCACTTCATCTGCTGATACCAAACAGGAATCACTCCATCTCTGTATGCTATATTGATTTGAATAGAGTTTAATGGATCCGTTGAGATTCCGCTAGAGGTTTAATAAATGGGATTTGTTGTCCCAAAATATTAAGGGTTACCTCCGCCATATCTATCACAGCTCCAAATTTCCTCGTAAATGCCGCTCCAATTAACATGTCATAGTTATTGTTTGGTAGAACCACCACTGGAGCGTAAGCCCTGACTGACCCAAATTGTAAAGGCACCATGATTTATGCTCCTTTAGATACAGTACTATGTGTCCATGTGGTCCCGTATATTACTCTGTGGTCCACATATAGATTAAACAGAGGCTTAGACAAACCTAGTAGAAATTATATACACAGGGGCCCCTGTGTATATGATATCACGGATTTTTTCGTTCTGAACAAAAATGTCACAATAAGTGCACTCCTAGTAAGAAGAACCACCAGTGTTTATTATGTGGACATCCAAAAGCTTTTGTTACTCAGAAAGAAGGAATTGCCATGCCATGGAAGTTAAAGCCGATACTGCTCCTGCCTACACCCTACTAGCCAGCAACTCCATGGGGCAATGGAACCCCTGGTTGAGGGTATTCCTATCCCCAATTTCCCCATTGATTCTGAAGAAGATGAAAAATATGAGATTAGAAGCTCACTTTTGGTACAAGCCACGCTTGAATCAATGCGGCAAAAGCCTCTCTTTTTGACCCTAACTATCCCAAACCCACCAGCGCATCAAGTCTTTCACTTGTGTGCCAGCTCTCATCACTTTCGCTGAGCATCAACTTGCTCAAAACGTTGAGGCGATGGATACCTTCTGGCCTCATAAACAAATAAAACCACAGCTATACCCCCTCATGCCCCATGTCGCTGATTCCCCTACCCTTATGTTGTCCGCCATGGTCCGCCATCTAAAGCAGCCGCCGGACAATTGTTTACACAAAGCTTCCTCGCCTTCTGATATGGCTTCCTAGGCTGATCACCTAGGGGCTATATTAGGAATTTTTTAATCTATGATAATCCCATTTTGTTTGGCCCATTTGCAAATGAAGATGCGTGGCGGTTTTCCCTTTTGGGTTGGGCACCACTAGTGCTAAAAAAAGAGGAAATTCCCATGCCAACATGAGGATACTCCATAGCAATTTTTTAACCAGAATTGCTATATTAACCTCTACTAAAGAGGCAACATCTATCAAGGGATCCATGTTGCTTGTGCCAGTTTGTTCCAGGATCTGACTTGCATATGGCTTCTGCACATCCTGGCGGAACTCAGAGCTTGGGGGTGAATAATCACTCACAGGAACGGAAGCAGAGGTATCCAACAATAGCTGTTTGTATAACAAATTGTCCAGCCGAGTTCTGATCCTACATGAAGAGATGCTTGGGAATCATAGGGATAATTGAATTGGACTTAGCGGAGGTAGAACGTCCCATCTCTACTCCACTCGATCTTTTACCTGCTTGATCTTCTCAATTGCCATTTCATACACCTGCAGTTTGCTTGGACAATTACCCGCATAATGTTCTCTTCGTCTGCACTGGAAGCAAGTATTCATAAAGGGTTCACGTATATAATTTGCAGCGGGAGGACCAGTTCAAAAGCTAACAATATAATTCCAAGGTTGTGGACAAACCGGCAAAGCATACATAAGCTTAAAGGATCCACTGATTTATATGATGGACAAATATGTTCCAGCTTTTGATAGCTCGGCTGCTGCAGCCTACATCCTGAAGGGTATGGTGTGGTGACACCAGGGGTCTTTCAGGCTAAATTAGGAGTGTTGATCAAGGCGGAGAGTCAATGTAAGGTGTTCATGATTTGAATGAGTCCCGCATCTTCATCCAAAATGTGAGACATAGATTTTGTAATTCCCAATATGGTTTGACGGCCACCATCTTTGCTATACTGACATCCTCAGCAGATAAAATATTAGCTCTAAGTAACACATTTGCTTCTGCTAAGAATTGTTCAGCAAATTTAACATGGACTCGTTTTGATGGAATTGTACAGTCAGGAAGTCGGTCTTTCGTTGGGCCATCTTGGCTGTCTTTCCAAACATCCAGGGAACAGTTGTTTTACTTCTTCATAAGATAACGAGCTATTAGGAAGCTATCAGGTAAATTGATCAGCGCTTTTCACGTCCAAAGCAGACAGAAACAGTTTCGCCTTCAGCCAATAAGAAGCCCCTTCCATGACAAATTCAAATCACTTAAAGTAGCCGTGCAGATTTCCGTCACAACTGAAGTGGTGTAATTTCCCAATTCAACTAGCTTCTCCTTGCTTTAGGCTCCAGCCATAAGGAGCAGTCAAATTGGGTCCTGAGTGACTATGGGAACCACCCCCTTGTAAAATATCATATGGATGGGTGGATGGAATTAAATCCGCTGAAATGGACTCAGAAGAAGTAGTGTTGCATGGAGGGTTTACCACAACACCTGAGGGATAATTGTTAGCTGATCCATAGCATTCTTCCCCTGAATCGCCACTAATTGCACCACCTTCCCCGGGTCCAACCTGCTCAGCAAAATGTTTGTTGATTATCTGTTCCGTTTTAAACAAATGGCATCTGCACCTTCCATCCTGAAATTCCTATTGCAGTGTCTCATATTGATGTTGCAACTCCTGGCGGAATTCTCGCTAAGCGTTCAGTTTCCGCTCCACTGCCTGTAGTCACAAGAGGGCATCCTCCACTATGTTCTTCATTTTTTCATGCTGCCAGCTAGCATTACCCGCTTGTAGATTAACGTCATTTATTTGGTTAATGAGGGCAGCTTGTTAATGCACCAATTCCTTGTTGGCCCAAAAAAACATATCAAGCCATACTCACATATCCACGTACTCTCCTGTCTCAATGAATGGAAGAGGAATGGCTCCACTGCGCTCAGCCTGGCTAATGATTTCCAATGGTGTAACCTGACGTAATAACTGGAGATATTTGAGGGGACATCAAAAAGTGGATGAGCGCTTTGTCCATCATCAGCTGATTACTCCACATAATGTGAAGTTTCCTAAATCTAGCTGCTATGTAACTGACATGATCCATTGCTCACCATTCCATCTGCCTTATCCTTTTCTAATCTGAGCTATTGTGGCTTCAAGTGCTTCTGCCCATTCTGCTAGGTCCATCATAAAGTGCTCAGTATTGCTTCCTAATGTTATTATGTCCTAAAATCCATTCCGCTGATAAGCCATGCTGATCCAACAGTTCTCCAATCACCTGAGGTAACTCTATATTCAACTGTGGCACCAAGATGTCCAACTGACGGCGGACATCCTCAACATGGTGGTCCACCTGTACCAGCGCCCCCTGCACCTCCAAAAGATGCGATCAAGTCAGACAAGCAGGAGATAGATATCGTTCTGTTGGGCTTAGATGAACCTCATTATATTATAATCTTAATATTGTGGTGAGCCAGCACATGCAGTAGATGGTGGAT
Source organism: Massospora cicadina (assembly GCA_022478985.1). NCBI lineage: Eukaryota > Fungi > Entomophthoromycota > Entomophthoromycetes > Entomophthorales > Entomophthoraceae > Massospora > Massospora cicadina. Next base: position 88,030 of record JAKSZP010007984.1, on the reverse strand, counting down.
AGATAATTGCACATAAGCAATTAGATACTCTTTGGTTTCATGGGTACTAAGTTGATGAGATAACCCCATTTTAATCACGTCCAGATAGGAAATATACAAGGAGTAGCAGTTTTCTAGGTCCCGTTGATTGAAGAACAGACTTAAGTCATGCTCCATCTCCTCATCATAGAGTTGATATCCCCACAAAAGCCATCCATAATGTCATGCAGCTGCTAAGGGGTCACATTCATGGAGAGATCTTATTGGTCAGCCATCAACTCAGGACAGGTTTCCAGTTTGAAAATTGACCATAACATCTTCATCACCCATCTTGGTTGATGTAAATAGTACTGGTTTGTCATTAGGTGCTTCCCACACTTCCTCAGCATATTGCACATGGAATCTAATCAAGTTTTGTTATAACTAGTGAGGGATCACCATTTTATCCTAGCGTCAATAAACTACAGATGACCAACGTCCCCCTGTAGTGAGCACCACTATTAATTCTTGGCGCAAAGGCTTGATTCCACCGAGTTGGTTTACACATGGTATTGGCCACTGAGCAACCAAATCAGATGATATGAAGATTGCTGACTCTAATAAAACCCAATAAATAATATATGGAGCAATCGCCCCTATTAACCTTTTACTAATTTATTAGTTGCAGACTTATCTGCCGCAACCTACTAAAAGAAAAAAACTCCCCCTCAATCCTCCATTTAACTCGTTAAAACTCAGTCCCCCAAGCTGGATGCATCTTTGGCTTGGTAATCTCCTATTTATTCTCCCTTTTCTAGGTGTTCTCATCTATCTCAAAACCTCATCGTAATTTCCCTCAATTTGCTAAATGGTCGACACTTTAATTAACTTACTTTTCATAAAGTTTTTCTGTCCCTCTCAAGACTTGTCTTGATATCCCACTCTAATCCACCACTATGTGTAGCATATCGTCCAGTCATATCAACTTCTTTACAATCCTAATTGTGACGTTGGCAGGCCTCTTGATAGTACTAGGTTCTCCCATTAAGGCTGTCCATGAGAAAGCGCTGTCATGCCAATTATGAGGATTGAAATACAATATTAGCCTTAGGGAGGAAAACTGATTGCAATATTTTAAGGGCAATCTTATTGTAATTGGTCCATGGGATTTTTACAGCTGTTTAGGAATTAATCCCTGGACAACTTCTTGAAGATATAGTTGATATTTTTATAGTTAACTGGGACCAATAGCTGAGCTGTCATAAATACAATTGTCCTGATTTGATATAATGGTAATCAGACCATAATGTTGAAAGAGTAATCAACCTGAGTTATGGTTGTCAGATGGTTTATTTATGAATTAACCACCAGAATTTGACATTTCTACCCCCTTGACTTGAACATAGCCCAGAGACTCCCAATTAGCCCTCATTTATTGTCATCTTTTAGCTTTGGTTTCAGCATGAATTGCTGATAGATAAAGGGCAAAATGACTAGCCTTGAGATTGGCCCTTATTGGCTAAGGATTTGGAGTCAGATCCCCTCCAATCCTCAAGAGTGAACAATAGTATTACTTGTATTTTATTTTTTATTTTTTTATATATTTTATTATATATTTATTTTATTGTAATTTTTTATTTTTATTTTTGTTTTTTCTTTTCTTTTTCTTCATTTTATCTTATTCTGCAATGCTATTATTATATATATACTTTTTTTATTAATCTAACTTATTAGACTTTGAAGAAAATTGCTTGGACACGGTTGTATATATGGCTGGTCTTAACATCCTTGATTGTATATATGAATTGTGATGCCTTATCAATTGTTTCAAATGATCTAAGCCTGATGAAATCCAACTTTTGCTATTGGCTGATCCATGTGTGTTGCAAAAAAAACGTTATCGCCTACTGCAAAGCTGGCTATAATGTAGTATATTCCATATCCTTTTCATGGTGGTCCTTTTTGATGACAAAACTGTTTAAGGCTTGAGCATAAATCCATTAGAGTATCTGTAAAAATTCTTGACATATTAAAAGTATTTAGTATTTCCAGGATTTTCTAGGAAAGATTTCAGTAGAGATGGTAGGGCCAGATGTCTTTCATAAAATTTCTGTAAAGGAGATATCTGGGTAGCTGAATGGTAGGAGGTGTTGTAGGCAAACACTGTCAAGCTCAGATAGGTATTCCATACAGATAATTTGTTTGAAGTTAAACCTGCTGTATTAGCCAAAGTACCATTTGCTTGCTTAACCATGCCATTGGTTTTTGGGATGATAGGGAGAGGAAAGCACGCCTCATCTCCATTAGCTGGTTGATCTTGGCGAGGACATGGGCGGTGAAATTTGTTCCATTATCTGTGAAGTTAATCTGAGGACACCCATGCTTGTGGATGATCTTCTCAAGGACGAACTTGGCTGTAGGTGCAGCTCTTGCTTCCCATATATCCTTGGCTTCATATTATATGTCAAGCGGTTGATAGCTATGATAATTTACTTGGCCTTCGAATTTTTTGTTGGAAGAGGTCTACAACGTTGATAGATATGGTATTACAAGAAAATTTTAACTAACAGGCTGATAAGATTTTCTTTTTCAAAACAGCTTTTTGCCTTGACACTCCGCACAACACTATAGCGTTTTCTAAATTCCAAAATGCATTAACTCTCAATAGTAGAATTTCTTCAGATGCTCCTTCATCTTCTTGAATCATTATCTATATGGCATTATAAAAAAACAAAATGATGTCTGTTCAGACTAATGGTCTCAAAAATATATACTTTTTGCCTTTGATGATCTTGTAAAGTTTCTTTTTTCCATGATTGTATCTTATCATAGGTCTAATAGTAATTTTTAGTTGAGTTTGGGCTCATCTTGATACTCTCCACTGATCAAATTCTTAAACAACTCATTAGCTGCCAGAATAAGTGTTGCAATAGTTGGAAGCTGTGATAGACAGTTGGTGTTTTATTGCTTTACCTCAGCGGGATGCTCAATTATGTATTTTTAGGCTTGAAGCTTCAACGCCAAGTGAGGTAATTGGCCCTCAAACTCCCTTAAGTTGTTCAGCCATCTTAGGGATGCATGATCAGTAACAACTTTGAAGTGAGTGTCATGTAGATAGACCCAAAATTGTTGCAAACATATGTGACTGCCAAGCATTACCATTTGTCACCCTAAAATTCCTCTTATGAACTTTTAGTTACAACTAGCAAAGGTAACTGGATGTTCTTCGCCGTTCTCCCCAATCTGAGATAGTATGGCTTCAACTGCCACTAGTGATCCATTGGTTTGGACAAAAAATCTGATCAAAGTATGGATATCAAAAGGATGGGGGATACCAATATTATCAATCAGATCGGATTAAATGCTTCTTGAAAAGCTGGATTCCAGTAAACTGGACTTTATCCTTGAGTAGATAGAAGAGAGGTTTTCTATGTTGTGCAAAATCATCATTAATCAGTGACAGTAACCAATCATGCCTATGAATATTTGAATAACATGATTGAATTTAGGCGGTTCATTTTGGAGAGAAAGCATCTAACTTAGAGGGGTGTTTGAAGACCTAATTTGTCAATTACAAATTCAAGATATTCCACTAATCCTTGAAGAACTGGAACTGTTTATGCTTGATTTTCAAAGTTTGCAGCTGATAGACTTCTGCAATCTTCTCTAAGTGTTCCATGCTGATAATAAAAAGTGCTTCTGGAAACATTAATATCCTCAAGGTAAACTAGTACACATGACAACTTTAAATCTACCAGGACTGTGTCCATGGCTCTCTGAAAGGTAGCCGAGCATTTCAGAGCCCTTGAGGCATTCTTGTCAGCTGAAATAGGCCCTCTTGAGTTATAATGGCACATTTTTCGCGCTCCTCTTTGGTCATATCTTTTTCCAATACCCACTAATAAGTTTAATCACTGAGAAGAACTTTGTGCCCTTTACACTGTCCAAGGCATCATCTAACCATGGCAGAGGGTATAAGTCTTTTTTGTGATGTTGTTTAATTTTTAGTAATCAATGACAACTTGGCTGCTTTTGACTTTCTTTTTCACTATTGAAATTGGTGCAGCCCAAGGACTTTTTGAAGGCACTAACATGCCATGTTTAGGAGTATTTAATCTCCTCTATAAATCTTCTTAAGATGATTTCTAGCGTCTAAATGGGCGTAATCAAATTAGTTTATAATCTCTCTGGTAATGATAGTGTGGGAGACATCCTTAGCACATCCGAGGTCAAAATCATCTTGTGCATAAAATTCCCAAGATTTAGAAAATATTTTCTGATCTTAGATCTTCTTGGAGTAAGTCAAGTTGCTTATATCTGCCATAGGGACAACATCGTTAATATTGATTAGGTCCTTGTTAAGAAGACCTAATTTGGCAAAAGTTCCAAACTCATGAAATGAGTTTATTTTCTTAGTAGGTAACCGATGCAGAAAGGCGATTTTCTGATGTCACATAGTGGTAATGGGCTAGTTTGTAGCTTTACACACAAGATGTGAAACTCTCCATGGCCAGAAATAATACCAGGTGCAATTTTTGGCTCAAATCGTAATTTGGGCCATGGTTGATATACCTCGCCATAAAGTCCTTCCAGGATTTTAATTTCTCAGACCAGTTGGGACAATTATATGATCTCCCAATGATATAGTAGTGACTGATTTAGACAAAGAGAGATGCCCTTTGACTCATTAATCTATGTGGGTAATATTTTTATCGTTGATTGTGCTTTGATGTGCTCAATAAGGACTAATTCATCTTTGTAGGCCAGATTCATAAGGAGACTGGACCTATTTTTCTCAACTGCTTTATCCTTATTATAGTAAAGTGGAATAGTATGAAGTGAATAGTGAGAGTATCATCCTTATGATTTGTAACTACTCCAAAATTTCTCAGGTAATCAGTTCAAATTTGGATATCATAGTTCTTATTTGGCAATACTATAGTGGTGCTGTTATCTCAATAGATAAAAATTTTTAGATGCAGGGTACTGTATGCATCAAGAGATCTGAATGTATGTGCTCCTGAAGTGCCTTATTCCTTTTAATGAGCAACATTGGGCGCATAGTTTACCCTTTTAACCAATTTTTTCTGACTATACTGATAGTTTTTGCTATTTATGATGGGTCAAACTCAGACCTTTTTACTGCTATATTAACATATGTACATTCAAAGTATTTTTCAGAGCAATTTATTGTGTGAATGCTATTAATTCTCAATTACAGATGTGATTTTAGACTTTACCTGATATTGGAAAGTTATTTGTTAAGATCTTCATTGGAATGGCTAATTGTACATTGTTAAGCGAAGGTAGGTCAGTTGAACATCTAGGTTGAAAGTCTAAACCATGGTGAATAATCTGCTTTGGTTTTGGTTTTGACACCTCTTCTTGGTCTTATATAAACTTAAAGGTTTAGATGCTTTTGCTTTAGCCTTGTAGTTACCATATGGATATCATTAGCCACGGTATGGTGGAGATTATCTTTAGCAACATCATCAGCCCTAAAGAGCTCAGCAGGGTCAGATGGAATGATTTGGTGCGCATTAAAAGATTTGAGAATTCCTTTTCTATTCCACCTGCTCTTTTTCCGTCTCAACATTTCTGTTAATTTCTAAGGCAAATATGACCCTGGCTTTTTGTCTGACTGCCTTTAGCATTAGATAGAAAAATGTCCCTTAATTACAGAGTAGTGAATGTATTCAGACCTGGCTGCTTTTTTGCTCAGATTTTCGGTTAATGTTTTTGAAATTTATCTATTGGTTGGACATAGTGTTATTTTCTTTGGCCAGAAAATCAAATTTTTGTTAATACTTAGGATGATTAGGTGAATCAAAACTGTAATTAAAAATTTCCAAGTAATTGGTGAGGTCTTGGGCTTCCATATCTCTATTGAGTGCTGGTATCATGACACGGTTCCAGTCTTGACAGGTCATGACCACATGCTCCATCTCAATTTTATTGTCAAACTCAGTCATTGCATTACACTCAAGAAAGAATTGAACCTCATAGAAAATTTGCTGTCAAAGTCCTTAATTTTCATGTTTTGTTAAATTTGATACTAAGAAGCTCTGTTTTGGGGGAGATTATTTTCCAGATCCTCCAGGTTGTTTTATCATTGCAACCTTGGCATCCATATGTGACCATTTGTCACCCAAATAGGGCATAACGAGGTCGCAGCTGTGGGAATCAAGTACGTTGATTAATGCCGATCCTTTTGCATGGTCTGATGCTCCCCGCATTAATTTTTCAAATATCTATAGATGAGAGTGAAAGATCCCATCCATATAAAACTTTAGAAAGTTTAGAGGTTTGAAGTCTTATTGCCCTGTTTTGGGAATAGGCGTTACACTTCTTCTAGTACTTGAACGTCTTGGTAAATTTTTAAGATAATATCAGCCCTCTCTCCCATCAGGGGGTATCTGGAGTCCAGGATTGATACCAGAGCTTTAATAATATAACGTATGTTTAAAATATCAGTTTCTGCATCAATATCAATTCCAAATGACTCAATTTCATAATAATGCTCCAAACTGTTAGATTTTAATACTTGAACTTGGCCCTTATTTGTTTTTTAAGGCGTTTTATGGCCTAATGGACAGAGCTTTCTTCAACTTTCTCCATCATCAAGGCTGGGTGAGTATTAGCAACTTTTCAGTTTGAGGAATTCAGCTTCTTTTTAATATTGTTGTGTTCCTTTTTGAATTATTTGTTTTGACTTTTATGCATTTGGTAATCTTTTTCCATACTGTCTACTCATAAATTTACAGTTAACAATTGTATTCTGAGTAATTTCACCTTTTCTGGACTGCAATCTTGACACAGCAATTCAAAACTACAAAGATTCTTCTTTGAGCTAAGCATCTTTTTCACCCTAATCTGAGACTGCTGGTAATTCCACAAGATCTTTGGTGTTCTTGTTTAAGTACCCAATTCAGTCCAAACATACTCCAAAAAGTGAATGTGCTTTAAATTTAAGTCCAGGTGCTCTCTTTACCGAAGTAGCCTGCGTGATGAGTCTTTTGACTGAAAAAATTGGAAATGAGAATGAGTTTCCAGTTTTTGACAGCTGTATTCATGTTTTGTACCCATTCAAGTAATAGCTCATTATGAGCAAGGATTTCTGCTGCTATCTGTGGGAATCTTATATTTAGTAGCTCCTCAAGTGTTTATATCTTTGTTAAGCCTCGTTGAAATATCCTGTATTATCCACAATTGCTTTTTGGACTTCAGTAAAACTGGAATAATTTAATACAGTAGAGCATTTAAAGAAAAGTGTTCTTCCTCTTGTACACAGAAGATTTCCGTAAGCTCTAGATTTTGTCTAGCAATACTTCGCTGGATATATTTTATCTAGGGTTGGACAAAGGTAAACTGGAATGCACTAGTTGCTTGAATGTTTGTCAGACGTCTGGCAAGAGCTGCCATGGTTTCATCGTGATACTTCATGTACATCTCCATCTTGAGTGCTTGATCCTTGAGATATTAGAACATGCTGAAAGAGTGACAATTTTCTGATAAATTAATCCTATATCCATGATATAGAGTTTCCAGCATGACTTTAAAGCTTTCAGATGTAAGATTAATCAAGCTTATCGCATCTACACTAGCTCCCCCACTGTGATAAGATCTAAGGAGTAAGAGGTACCTGCATAAGAGCCATGGCAGCAGGTATTAAAATAATCAGATATTTCCTCGTCACTACTTCCATCTCGTTATCACTGTATCTTAGTTTCTGAATCTTCCTGCTACTGGTCATGTGGGTCCATTTCAGAGAGGTTCACCAATTTTGAGTGAGCATTACTTCTTCAATTCTGAGGATTTCTCGCTTATTAAATAAAATCCTGCGTGTGTATTTGGGAAGACGTTTGGCAAAGATTCATAATATTTCGCCAGTGTCTTATGGTATATTGACCCTTTGTAATCTCAGTAGGCTTATAAAAAATACGACTCTTTTGGTCAATTTTGTGCTAAACTTTTTACTTCAAATTTGGGTACTTCTACCAAGGCAGGCAAAGGTACAAGCTAAAAATTTCTGACCTAACAGCTTGTTGACACTCTATAAGGACAGAAACTGATAATAACCAGATAAAAAAGAATTAAGAAAATATCTTTATTAAGATTTATTATCATATGATAACCTTAATTAGGCCAGAAGCCAGTATATACATTTAGGGTAATTCCTGGCCAAAATCAAGCATAAAATTTCTTCAGATATTATTTTTCTACCTCAGTTCAACCCTTGAAGTGATAAGAACTTGCCCTATTACTAGGACAATTTGTGGCAAAATACTCTCAGAATTGGGAGGGTTTCAGGTACAAAAAATGAAACACAAATGATAAAAATTGTCCTAAGGTCAGTATTAATTTTTTGTCATACATCTGATGAATTGTGACTTCTAAGAAGTTTGGCATCAATTTAAAGTAAATGAGGTACCTTTAATTGGACGTTAGGAGGCCACTTGATAGTACTAGGTACTTCCATTTAGTTTGTCCATGTGCAAGTGCTGTCATGCTGATTATGAGGATTGACATACAAAATTTACCTAAGGAGAAAAACTAATTGTAATAATATGATTGGAAATCTTATTGTTTATATTGGTCCATGGGACTTTTCAAATCTGTTTAGTAATTGATCCCAGGAATATTTCTTAAATATATAGTTGCTATATTGCACAATTAATTCGAACCAAAAGTCAAGTTTTTTAAGTACAATTGGCCTAGTTGATGTAAGGGTAAACAGCCCAAGTTGTTGAAATTGTAATCGGCATGAGTTTTTAAGGGTAATTGGCCCAAGTTTAAGGTTGTCAAAGGGTTCATTTTCGAGTTAACCATCAGAATATGACACCAGGTAACAAAGGCTACTTAGTAAGTTCACAGTTTGCCTCCCATTCCTTATTGTGAGAAATAAGATCATACTGACCAACCAGTTTGACTTACTTAGAAAAAATTGCCACAGCTTTCCATGGCTACTATTCACCATGGCATGAATATGGCCAAGGAGCTTATTGCTTGGATTCCTTCTTTATGGAAGCAACGCAGGTTTCTGGCAAGTCATATACCATACATTACGTCCCCCATATCATGAACCAAACCCAAAACCCCTCCCTCTCTGCAAACATACTTAGAGGAGCATATGCAATCAGGATCTCTGTATTCAAGATGACCAGAGGATAACTTAAGCCTTAGTTGGAATGCTTCACACTATAGGAGAACACTTATCCGTACATCATCTGGTGATGTACACTCTGTAAAAATATGTTTTGCTGTCTCCTTCCTCCACATACCTAACAGGAATACAGAAGGTCATCCTCCTTATGCTTACTCCACTTTCGTAGAGTCACCCCAGTGACCAGAATGTTATCATGGAGTTGGAAGAGAAAGTTCAGAACTGGTATAGACCAGTATCCCTTAACCCTCCCCCCACAGGTCCATCAGGCCATGTTGATTTTTACAAGTGATCCAGGACAAGAACGTCGTGCAAAGATCTTTATCCTATAGATCCCAGAACTTGGCGGTTTTGAACTCTGAGAGGCAGACACCACATACCTCTCACCTTTAGTCAGTTTAGAAGGACGAAGGCTCTTCCATCTGAGATACCTCCATTATTCTCTTCCACATGGTAACACCCGCTGATCCTGCCTTCCACGACCTTCTGAACAGGCTTCCCCAGCCTCTAATGCATCCAGAGAAGGAATTTCTTTCCTCCAGAAAGGAGCCAGTTCAATTATTTCACATTTTACCTATTCCTGCCTTACCAGTATCCTGGAGGCACTGTAAACATCATTAGCTGCTTCCACCCTAAGCGCTCTGCTGCCATCGCCATTAAAGAGGACCCATCAGTGAGCCACCCCAGTAAAGTGCTTAAAGGCTTTGCGCAGAAAAGGCTCCATCTCCAGTCCCCTTTCTCCTTCCAAAGGGGAATTACCTAGATCTTTTAAATGGACCATTCTCCACCCTCTAATCTCACATTGCTGCTTGCCCAAGCTCTAGTAATCCTTTTAGTAACCTGGTAGATCTACACACTCACTATGGCCCTTTAATATTTGTTTCAACTAGCACCAAGATCCTTGTTTTTTGTATCTCTGCAAGCCTTAGCAAGGTAGTCCTCCACTATTGGAAACCAAAAAATGGATTTTCCAGTCCTAGAGACTAGTGCAATCCACTTCAACTTAGGTTCTTTATCATACTCTTGACGCTAATCATACTGATGCACCCTTCTTCAACTCCTAAAACAAGCTATATCAATTGTTCTTTGACGCTTTCCCTCGCCAGATGAACTGAATTACTGAGCTCTTTATTCTTCTTATGAAAGATGACAGTGGTGGAACAAATCTGCCAATGTATCATTTGATTTATTAGAGGTACGCTGACCAGGGGACGGACAGTACCTAAGCTCAAAACAAAATAAAATAAAATAGAAATACCCCGATCAAAAGAATGACTGGGAAGACAAAACAAAAACAACAAACCAGGCGGGGAGCGGAAACCACTAACCCACCTTGGCTGAGGGTGAGTGGAGTCAGGAGCTTTGTCTGCAGATGAGTTCTCCACGACTATGTCATGGTGATTGGAGAGACAGACTAAAGCGGAGAGCCAGGGCGTTGAGGCTTTAGCGTAGTGTGGGTAGATGGCGGTGTAGTATGAGTTCTCCACCTCCTCATCATGATTTACGTGGTAGCTGCTTCAACAAATTCTGCTACATGAAGTTTAGCTTAAATGTGGGCTTCAGGGAGCTGGGCAAAATCAGAGATACTCTGGAGGGTAATTTTAGCAGATGGGTTAATATCTGCTAGTTTAACAACATGCATGACATCAGCTTCGTAATCGTCAAATAATTTTATGATATTGCTGCAGGGAGATTTAGGGAAATTTGGGGGGATGTAGAGTGTGGGCAGCACTGGTTGATATGAGCCACTGATTTGTCCACTCCTTTTCGTAGTTTTGGGCAAAGGGTGAGGCCACCACAGCTAAGGCAAGCTGGTGGTCATTTTAGTAGGGGGAGTCATTGGGTTTAGTAGTGAAACGTATGGGGTGAGGTATTATCAAAATCAGAATGGAGAAATTCAGCCATACCATAATCAAACAGGCTGAGAGGTTGATCATTTTTCTCAACCTTGATAATGTTATCTGATTAATCAATCTAAGCCAATAATCCCATGAATTCTGGCTCACAAGAATAGTGGTGTTAGAAGTTGGGTGGGTGGTAATGGGCGAATGGGTTGCTTGGAAGCGAATAGTGGTCCAAGCCTGACTCTGTTTGGTGGGAGTAAAATTGGGTGGCTTAATGTGCGTGGTTGATTTGGTAAGGGCCAATTTCTCACTCTGGCCTATCGAACAAGAATTTTGGGTGGGAGGGGGCAGAAAAATGCCCCATTCAGAACCCACTGAATGTTGCTCTGAAGCCACATCAGAGGAATTGGCTCAGGGGCAAGAATTTTTGATATGGTCAAGTCCAAAACAAAGGGGAAAAATTTAGTGAATATTATCCATTCAAGACCAAAAAAGTTCTCAGGCACTGCTGCAATACAAGCATGGGGGATTTAATGGGCTATGGCAGGGTGGTGTGGGATAGTGATTGGCAGTTTCATGAGGGGCAGAAAGGCGCTCCACACCAGAGGGAACATCAAAGATGAGGTTAGGATGAGAGCCATACTCCATAAGCCCAGCCATCAGCTGATTGTACAAAACATGGGGTGGGAGGTGGGAAGGGAGGGACGCAAAGGACACCACCATTGTTATGTCTGTAGGCAGGCGAGTTCAGGTATTAGCAATGGGAGTATTTTTAAAAATAAGGGGAATAGAAGCCGCTGCTTAAGTGGCCTCCTCCATCGGGAATCCAATTTAAAATAGCCCTTAAAATGGCAGAAATTGATAAAGCCAGGTGGCGAAAATGCAGCGGTGGCCAATTAGATAATTGCCTTGTCAGTATACAGTAATAAACGCCTGTAGCCAACTCAGAGGCAAAAAGGATTGTGGATTGTATGAGGGCGAGAGGATGGGGGTGAGAAGGGTGGATGCGCGTCAGGTGAAATGCTAAATCCTGTGGGGGAAAACAGCTGGACAAAAATGGCGGTCTATTTGACCCCATGCAAACGCGTTTGTCCACAAGCGGAAAACGCTAGGTGGTGAAGCACCGCTACCCCACAGGAGCAGCAGGCGGCTGATCTGCAGAAATATTGCAAAAGGGCATGTCCAGACGGCAGTGGTAAGTTAAACTTTTCTTAATTAAATCAATTGAAAGTGAACTAAAGCGGAAACCCTGACAATGTATCATAGTCTGGAAAGAATGAAAGTGTTCATGACAATGACTCTTACCAACAAGATATATTGACCATTTCCACTTCCAAGCTTCTTTCTTTTTGGTCGCTTTCAATTTTGATCTATATTTCATGCAGTGACGCCTACCCAGGGATGGACACCTGAGATGCTATAACTTCTCTCATGCTGTCATCCAGGGGTTTAAGTCCTTTTTGCCACATCCAATGTCACCTTTATGCTGATGGGCCAAGCTCTGGATTTTACCAAATTGACCTTCGCGTTGCTTTCCCTTTGATACATCTTCATAATGTTCTTCATCACCTTCTTGTCCTCCTCTGACAAAACAAAGAAACCAAGTATCATCTGTAAACATCAAGTGTGAATAACTTCCCCATTAACAGTAAGCTACTTAGGGTCCAACTTCCTGCGATCCATTGGTAGGTTCTCTATTGCAATAACAAACAACATGGGAGAAAGAAGGTCTCCCTGATGCACGCCCCTACGCACCTTAAAAGGGTGATAGAGGACCCATTGATATTGAAAATCATGAGGCTTTAGCATAAATCTCTTACAGCTAACTCAACAAGCGCTCTCTGATTCCTACTCTACACATTACTTTCCAAAGAAACTCATGATCACCCGATCATATGAATTCTCTTGATCAAGACATAGTAGACACCCCCTCTGGTCATAATGTTTACTTGCACATTCTTCTGTCAGGTGAAGCAGCATCAAATTGTAAGTAATTGACCTTCCTGGGATAAACACATTCTGTTTTTACTCAACAACGTCCGCCGTAACGCCCCTTAGTCAATTGGCTATTATCTTCATTAAGATCTTATAACCAACATTAAGTCTATTCAAAGGCTGATAGTTCCTCATGAGTGTGGGATCGCCCTTCTTACAAAATACTACCATTAAGCCTTTCAAAAACTCCAGCTTGATGGTACAAGAGACTAAGAGTTGATTGTAGAGTTCAGCAAATATCTCAGATGTTTCCGCCCAAAACTTCTAGTAGAGCTCAAGGACCAACCTATCCTCCCCAGGAGCCTTGTCATTCTTTCCATTGTGGGTGGCATCTGACACCTCTTTTTTGCCGATCTTAGCACATAACAGATTCTGAGTCTCCATCAGCAGTACACCCACAGTCTGCTTGTGAGTACTTTGGTTGACTCTGGGCTATTCTCCAAGTGGCCATAAAGATCCTCATAGTAAGATGCGGCCACTTAAGCCATTCAAGCTGCCTCCTTCACCCCTATTTTCTCGTCATAAAGCGGGAAGATTCTTGCTGAGGGTCTGAAAGCCTCTTCTGCCTTGCGGAGTAGTCATATTGACATTAGAGTTCCCGTCTCACCTAGAATTCCTTTGTTTGAGGTGATCTACCATGCTAGCCTCCATTGTTTTCGCATACATTTCAGCCTTGGCTTTGTAGACAGATGACTCATAACCGCTGTCTTCTTGCAGGTACTTTCAAATCTTTCTCCAAAGATTGATACCTCTAATTTATGGCCCCTAACTGCCTCCAAAGATTTAACATGCCATCTTGAGATCAGACTTAGTCTGCAACCATTTTGCTGGTGCATCTGGCTTCCCTACATTCTGGCTTCTTCACTATCCCATGTTCTTACAAGTGATTTCCTGTACCTGAGACCATTTTAGGAGAAAAAGGGTTCAGTCTCCAGATCCCTTTCCCCACAGAAGCAACCCAAGGGTCACTGATCTGAAGTTCTAGGAGCCTGTAGTCTGAAGCATCTGCCTTATGATTCTGAAGGATAAATTTGCAGCGAATTTGGAGATGATGGGGCACTGACACAAGGTCAATGCAGGAGAGTTAATCCCCTTAACGGGAATTCACCTAGTCTCCCCTTCCTCATCCTGGCTTAACTTCCGCACATCTAGTAGGCCAAGATTAATTATGTAACTAGACAATTCTTGGGCTCCAGGATCAGAGTTCCAGTACTCCTGAAGCCCCCAATCCTGTAATATGTAAAGAGGCACAGTTCACATCTCACTCCAGCACTACTGACCCCCTGATGCTTTCCTCCTAAATCCTAAGGCCAACCTTCTGGAAGAAAGGCTTCTTTTAGACCCAGAATTTGGCGCGTATAAGCCAATAAATTAAATTAATTCCTCTCCAAATACTGTTACTACTCAAACTGACCCTCATGGAACCAATACACCTTTTTTCCGTCACCTTAGCCTTGTCCGCCAACCAGACAAAATACCCCATTTGGTTTCTCTCTCTCCCTCTCCCCTAGGGATGAGTCTGCGTTTGGGTTATTAATCAAGTAATAATAGAATGATTGCTTCAGAGGGAATTGGTAAGACCAATACTCTTCCACCCCAGGTTTAAACTTAGTCTCAGTGAGGAAGCTGATATCTATACCATGTTGTTTTAATTAAATTTCACTTGCTGCCAAAGACTGAGGATATTCAGACCCCACGCGTTAGCAGATTCAACCTTATTGCCCTAGTTTCAAAACCGAAGAGGATTTAGTATCAGGAGCTGGGAGTCCCCATCTTCTTCCATCTTAGCTAGTTTAGTGGTACCACGTTTCTTCCTCCCTTTTTAGTACTAGAATGGGCCAAGAGGTGCCTGATTGGTCACAGCATCTACCAGAGTCTTACCTTTGCCAGGGTCCTCAACTGTCCTATAAGGACTTCACCGAATTCTTCCTTTCCTGAACTTTTAAACCTAAATATTCCACCAATAATATCGGAGGAGGAACTTAATGATACTAATCTTGTCAAGTCTAATAAGAATAATCATGCTTATCCTAGTCAGGTGATATCAGAAGAAGTAATTTCTCAGCGATTGAAAAGATCTGGTAAGCCCCAAACTACTTTGAAATTAGAAAACATTCAGTCCTTTTGACAATAAAAAATAGGTCTATTATATTTATTAAAAGTAAGCTGACCAGGGTACAGAAATTACCAAAACTAATACTTAAAACTAATATTAACTTAACTAATTGGTTCAGAAAAAACGCCAAAATGAGCGGATTGAGTGAAATGCTTTGAGCGAACACAACCAACCAGGTGGGTAGCGGAAACTGCTCATCCCCTCATGGCAGAAGGGGAGGGGATTGAGGGTCATCTTTGGCAACAGCTTCCTCCTCCCAGATTAGGGTACACGTTAAGGCAGACAGTAAGGGCATTGGGGCATCGGCAGCATGTGGTTCAATATTGCTAATTATTGGTATTTCATGGAAATTGCCAGCTAGGAAAATGGCACTAATATATTTAGCAAAAGCCTTTTCAGCTTTAATGCAGGCGTCCAGGAGTTTAATGAACATGGCGATAATGGTTCAGGTAAATTTAGCTTTTGGATTATGTGCTACCGTTGCCACATTCTGGATAGCTTTGTTTACATTTTTGTGTAACTGATTCATTGTGGTTTTGCTTTTTGGAGTGAGGGTTGAGGGGATCACAAGAGGTGAAATACCTCCTGCGAGCATCACCACTGTTTTTGGTGACAGCTTTGCGTAGGGGAAGACAATCTGGTGTTGCATATTCTTTGACTGCAAGCTGATGGTCACTGCAAAATTATTCAGCATTCAGCTGTGGGGTATATAGACAATAAGGGTATCTGGCATCCCATTCTGCATTAATGAACCGCTCATTGTTCAGGGATGGTTCTTCGATGAGCTTACCTGATTCATAAGTTTTAGTCAATAACTCACATGGGTTCTGGGTAGATTTAGAATTGGGGAAACAGCGTATGGTTGAGGATTGGTTAATTTGTTGGATGTTTCATGGGATCAAACTGGGGTCCAATCCTGCGCTTGATTTAAAGAATAATGTGTGGCACTGGGGCGAGGAAGAGGCTGATTGATGGTAGCGGGTGAAGCTGCAGCATCAGGCTTTGAGGGTAGGGGAGGTAGGATTTTACCCCATGCCAGAATTTGTGCAGGGTGGGTGATTGATTGGAGGTTAGTGGATGAGAAATCCAAACCATCAAATTTGTCTAAGGAGGGGCACTTGCGTTTTGAGTGGTCCAACTCAAAACAGGATGGACAAATCGTCACCCGCCCTCAACATGATCCCAAAATGGATGGTCATGCGCTGAAGGAATAATGGCCTGAGGGGAATCAACACCAATTTTATTGAATTCAGGGCTGATTGTGGCATATGCCAAAGGCCCAGCAAGTCATGTGGTTCCATTTGGGACCACAAGTTGTAAGATGGGGTTGGAGCCATAGGCTGCCAAACCGTCCATCAGCTCCTGGTGGAGCACTGCAGGGGTGAGGTGGGTGGGCAATCCAGAAAACTGGACCACCAAAGTGTTGTCCACTGGGAGCCATGTCCAAGTTGTGGGAAGGGGTGTACCCTGGAATACCATGGGCACAGTTGCTGCAGTGGCAGCATCAGCTTCACATGTGAAGCCAAGGTTAAATACCCTTATAGGGGCAGAAATCTATGAATCTGGTGGGTGTCATCACCGACTGTGCCATTTTGATAATGGCTTGATCGTGGTATGGGAAGAGTTTCCCATATTTGACCCTTAGGCCGTAGCACATGTTGCTCCAGGGGAGCACCAGGGGGCAGCAAGGTACTACTTGGGTATGAGCGAGATGGGCGTTGAAATCCTTATGAGGAATAATTTGTCCCATGGGTTTTGAACGACTACCAAGCCAGTCAAAGCACTTTTTCCTGCCAGATAGAAAATGGTGGGGGGAATTTTGCCGCTGCCCCACACTGGAGGAGCCAGCGGAGAATCTGAGGACATTGGAGCGAAACTACAATAGTTATATTTACTTTCTTATTAATTTGTGTAATTTGCAAAAAAAGTTATGCCAAACGGAAAGAGATTAAAGATAGGTCTATTTACAACCTTGTTTTTGCTATTGTTCATTAACTTTTTGGAGATTCGATAACATAACTTCAAAACTTACCTGCCACTTTTGAAGTGTAATTCAAAACTTCTAAACTGTTGCTCACTATAGGGTGCTCTCTGAGTTACTCTTTACATTAAAACGTTGATCACCAAGATGTATTATCCTTTTTCGCCTGAAGAAACTCAAGACCATGAGCAAGGATGTATTTTAAGATGGGTCCATTCCACTAGAACTGAAATTCAAAGGTACCATCTATGTTGAATTCCGTTCCAACCTAGAATTTTATGGTCTCAATTTATTTTTTGATACAAATTTTCAAATATAGCCTGAGGTTTAAGAAACATCATTAATCAGATTCTTGAAGGAATTCTATTTCCTGGAATCCATTCTACTTGATCTTGTTCTTATGTCATACCCTCTAAGATGAGGGATTTATAATAAACTTCTCAATTGCAGGAATTGGTACTGAGCAATATTTACAATATTTTGTACTCCCTACTTTATCCCACTTATTACAAGTAGTAGAAATGCATTATCAAGGGATGTTTAATTTATTAGAAGGATTCCAATCATTGAGTAATTATGTTTCTGAGTTCTTCAAGTCTGCCTCTGAGTTCAGTAAAGATACTTAGGATGCTATTATTAGTAATGGGAACCTTCTTAATGAAGT
Source organism: Massospora cicadina (assembly GCA_022478985.1). Lineage (NCBI taxonomy): Eukaryota > Fungi > Entomophthoromycota > Entomophthoromycetes > Entomophthorales > Entomophthoraceae > Massospora > Massospora cicadina. The sequence continues at coordinate 70,309 of JAKSZP010007984.1, read as the reverse complement.
ACAACAAAAAAATGTTCAGCTTGACCACAAAATATAAAGTTTTGTTGACTCACTGTAAATGGAGAAAGTCCAGGAAATTCAGGCTGAATGAAGAGATACTTTATCTGACTCTCTAATCATAATTAATTAATGGAATAGGAAATTAAAAATTGCCTCATCCATCTGGAGCAATGGTACTCTGGAATTCAATTTTGATTTAGCAAAGTAGAAAAAACCTTGGGAACTATGGGTCCTCATGGTGAACAGGGTCTTCCCTGGTGTTGAAGGATCTCGTGGGCCACCTGGGGTGAAGGGCCATATGGACCTTCTGGTGCTGACGGACCTCATGTATCCCCCTGGTGCTGATGGGTCTCCAGGATCCCTTTAGCAGGCCGACACTCTTTGAACATGATTTAACAATTGTGTGAGCAGTTTCATAAAGTTGCCAAGGAGTCTAATTTAACTCCCAATGGGGTACCAATTAATCCTCTGCTATTGCTCAATCCTTATCTGACGAATTAAATAATCTGGGTAAATGGGCAAAGGATACTGACATCCTGTTACAGTGCTGTGAATCAAAGGGGATATACTTCAAACGAGGATTGAAACTTTAAAATTTAAATACCATGCACAGAATGAGAAATTTTTTTATCTCGCAGATTAGATGAAAAGTGGGGCGTTCTGATCTAAATCGTCAAATTAATGAAATTTGTATTGAGGCTGCCAGTTCCTATCCTCAATATTCTTCCCAAGCTTCTGTTTTGGCTCTTATTTCTTCACTCAATTAAACAAACTAGAGTGCATGTTTTGGACAGCCAATGCTCCTATGAATTTTAAACCGGTATTTAAGGATAAGTACTCTCCTGGGGAAGGAAGTATCATTTACTTCCTCTTTTCATATGAGAAGGCTCTGAGTGAGGCTACAGACCAGCAAAAAATGTTTTATTTACCAAACTGTCTTACTTGATTATCCCAGGATATCATGGTCCTCATTTGATGACTTGTTCCACTTTGTCCCAGGTCAAGGAAACATTGTAAAATAATTTTGGAGTGAAAAAACCTTATACTCTCAGAAACAGGATTTTGTGGGCATACAGCCCCATTGAAATGAAACTATCAAAGACTTCGCTCATCAATTTTATTGGGAGGCTCAGATTTTAGCATGAGGCCAGTTAAATTTAGTCAATGCTTTTACTGCTGTTATGTCCGCTTTTACTTCTAGAACTCAGATGAAAGTCTACCTTATCAGCTTAAAAATGAAATTCAAAAGTATCTTAGACATAAAGGAGGCCTTGTTGGAATTACCTCCTCAATCTTCTAAAAAGCCCTGAATCTAAGACTCTCCAAGACCCAGTCATCCTAAAGTATACGCAGTGTCTGAAAATGCTAGATCTATTCAATGCAATTATTGTAACCAATGCTTCCATACTGAAGACCGTTGTTATAAAAAGGAAGCTGATGAAAAGAAGAAATAAGACAAAACCAATAAGATTCTCCACCTCAATAATGATATGAGTGTGCGATAAGAATATCAAAGCCCTGTCAAGTATAATAAAGATGAACATTATTTTTATCCCTTGCCATCCTTGTTGACTTTGTACTCTCAGTTTGGAATTATAATCACCCATATGGATTTTTGAGTGAATCAAGTTAATTCTAAAGCCATTATTGACACTGGATCTTCTATGAATGTAGTCTCGTCAAAATTGATCAAGTGGATTAAATTATCGCCTGATATTTCACATTTATGAAGTTTATGTTACTGCAGGAGCTCAGAGTACTCGATCAATTGGAGCTTTTTCATCACTCCCATTGAAATTTGGGCAATTAACTTCTACGGTACAAGCAATCATCCTTGCTAACTTGAGTTAAGACCTTCTCTAGGGGAATCAATTTTGCAGGAATTCAATGGGATAATTAATTACCCTGACCCTTTCCTATATCTTTTGGGGTATAGGGTTCCTTTGCTTTTATCCAAACATGCTCAACTTACTAAACGTGAGGTATGTCTGTTAGAGGGATCAAAAAAATCATATTCTATTAAGTATCATGTTAAAGGTCCTCAAGATAAAATTACCCTCTAAGATGGCTGACATAGAAGAGGGGATGCCTATTTTATTTCCTGAGAATTCAATTATTCCACCAAAATCTCAGGTGATTGTCAATACATTTATTACATTTTTCTATTCCCAAAGGCAATTTATTACAAGTCCAAGGCAATTACAACTTCTGTTAAGGAGATTTTTCTGGTCCTGGGATATTAAATTATTCATATTCTGGATCGCTACTTGTTTTGTTAGTAAACCTTTTAAATGAACCAAAGATGTAAGATCAAAAAAAATTTAATAGTTCATATCAATTTATTGCCCCTATCTCAGATTTACGACTTTAAGATTTTTTAGAAGTTTACAAGACTTTGTGTTAGAAACCAATCAGTTGATTATTACTGTGGGCCCTGCAATAGGGAAACACTTTACTTCAGAACAGGAGAAACAAGTACTTCAATTATTGGAAGTAGTATCTAACATATTTGCCAAGCATATTTATGAATTTGGTAAAATGAAGGGAGTAATACATCAGTCAAAATTGGAGATCAACCTCACATTAGTGCTAAACCCTATTGTAAGTTGAAGGTGGAGGAAATTCAGTCACCAAAAATATTACATCAACTATTGGAGGTTGGATTATTAAAACCTTCCAATAGTCCCTGGGCCTTACCTCTATAATTGGTGATAAAAAGGATGGCTCACATCAGGTGGTTATAAAATATTACAGGTTAATAATTTTAGTCATCAAGATATCTATCCTTTACCAAGGATCAATGAATCCCTGTGGTTGTTAGATGGCTCAGCTTATTTTCTGGTGATTAATATAGGCCAGTGGGTACTGGAAAAATCGACTTGGCACCAGAAGACCGAGTCAAATGTGCCCTAATATCTAGTGAGGGCTTATTTGAACTTACTCATATGCCACAAGGTTTGAGAACGCACCAGCAACTTTTTAAAGTGCCATGGATGTCATGTTATAGGATTTAAAGCTTTTTTGTGTTCTGGTATATCTGGACAACATTACCATGTTCCAAAAACATTTACTGAGCACCTGGATCATTAAAAAGAATTTTTAAGCAAATTTGGAAATCTTCTCTGAAGATCAAACCCTCCAAATGCTCTTTTTTTAAAATGAAATGGAGATCAAAGGTCATTAGGTTTTGACTAAGGGAATTTAACCACTTTCAGGTAAAATATAAGTTATACAACAGATGACACCTCCAAACTCCTTTCAAGACATACAAGCCTTCCTTGGTATGATTGAACATTTTTGTTGATTTATACTCAAGTTTGTTGATATGGAAGAGCCCTTATTCCATTTATTACAAAAAGGTGTGCCGTTTGAGTGGAGCTCAGCTCAGGAACAATCTTTTAATTCTCTCTAAACTGCCCTAACTAAGGCACATGTTTTAATACATCCTCAATTTGATAAGCCTTTTATTCTGCATACTGATGCAAGTAGTATAGCTATTGGGGCTAATCTATCCCAGTGTGATGAAGAGCAGGTCGACCATCTTATAGCTCTTTACAGCAAAACATTATCCAAAGCTGAGCAAAATTACAGAGTAACCGATTGGGAGTGTTTAGCTATTTTTTAGCATATTAAACACTCCTAAACTCCTATTTGGCAACTATTTTACTGATGTTACTAATCATATTTTTCTTAAAATGGTTGCAAAATATGTAGATCCTGATGGGAGACTAGCACGTTGGGCCTTAAGACTTCAAAGTTACGTTTTTCAATTGTACATCGCTCAGGTACCCACCATCAAAATTCTGATGGCCTATCCCAATTGCCTATACTAACCTTGTATTCTAGAAAAGAGGAACGCTTATATAATATAATTGGACGGTCTGAGTTCTGGGAGCAAAAATCTGAAGATTGTGCCTTCTTAAAAACTATTACTAAAGATACTATGATCCATAAAAGATCTTTGTATGAGAAGGTCAAGTCCAATTGGCTACCCTTTTTGCACCCAAATTCAAGGTACCACGGTATCATGGAAGGACACGAATAAGTAGGTCATAGTGGTTTAAAAAAACCCAAGAGTGGTTAAAACCCCGATTTTTTGTAATAATATGACTGAAACTATTAAAGAGACACTTAACTCGTGCCTCATATGTAAAAGTCATGGTGCAACCAACCCTACTTATCAGCATCAAGTAATTTCACTGACTAAGGCGTTTGAAGTGTTAAGTATTAATGTTTTAGGACCTTTTCCTCAGGGATTTCATGGATGCCAGTACATTATCATGGCTGTTGACCATTTAACTAAATGGATCGAGGCCATATCCATTGCCACTACCTCTGCAAAAAGTCTACTGCATTGTTCCTTTATCGCCATATCATCACGTAACATGGGTGGCCCAAAGTATTTATGTCCAATAAGGGAGCGAACTTTGCCTCTCAAATTTTAAAATTGCTGTCAAAGTTATTCAATACTGCCTAAGGGTTTGTCATTCCTTACCATCCGTCAACTAATGGGACCATTGAGTAATCGCATGGAACTCAAGTCTCTATTTTGAAAGAGATGGCCTCAATGGACCCATCTCAGTGGAACTTCTATTTTACTTAGTGCTTTGTTCGCTTATCAAATAAGTATTTATCAAAATATCAAGATGTCACCCTTCAAATGAAGGTATGGGCGAGATCACTCAGTTCCATCAAGCGTTCAATCTATCTTCATTGAAAATATATCAGAAAACTCTGATTTAGTTATGAGAAATATAACAGATGATATTGTTTGCTTTCAAGCTTAAGCCATGGAATCAATTGAAGTAACAACCAAAAAGGAGACTCAAAAAGTAACCAGCATCAACCTGTTTTGCCTGAATATCAAATTGGAAATTATGTTATGTATTACCACTACCAACCTGGTGTATGAACCGAGAAGTTGGGATATAACAGGTCTTATCCTTATTGATTTTTTTTAAAAAAAGGGTTAGAATAATTAATTGTCCATGTAGATACAGGTATAGTTGGAAATCATATTCACCCTAGATTTTTGATCATTCATCCTCCTCTGCGATTGAACCTTGAGGGGGATGCATCGGGATTTCACCAAATTCTTCTGTTCCTAAAACTTTTACCCAGAATATTCCACTAATATTGAAGGGGTAACTTAATGATACTAAACTTGTCAAGTCTAATGAGAACAATCAAATTTATCACTCTCAGTTGATATTAGAATATTTGATTGCTCAGCGATTGAAAAGATCTGATAAACCCCAAACTACTTAAAAACCTATAAATATTCGATCATTTTAATAATAAAAGATAGGTCTATTTACAAATATATTTTTACTATTGTTCATAAACTGGAGATTCCAATATTTAACTTTTAGACTTACCTGTCACTTTTAAAGTGTACTTCAAGAAATTTTAAATGGCCCCTTCCCTTCAGTTGGAGGCATTGGGTAAGAAGGAACTGCACCACTATTGCTAACAAAAGATCCCCCTTATCTCCACCTCTTTCCTTAAGGTCCTAGCCCGCACTGTCTCACCCTATATCCATTTTGGTAGCTCTCCTCTTACAAGATCAAGTGATGAGGAAAACTCCATCCGTTTGGAAGAGAAACTGCTCCAGAATGTCCTTTGTGAATTTTAGACAAAGCGCCACTAAGCTTGAATTTGGATTCTAGTAGCTTCCCACACCTTACAGGTTCTCTAAGACTCCTTACTGACCATTATGTCACTTTTCAGAACCTCAATCACCGCCTTAAAATTGGTGTTACCATCCGCCGTCGCCTCCTTTGCTTTTTCTGACAACTCAGCTAGCTTTTCCAACGTCTTCTTGATAGCTAACCACTCCCACTCTGCGGTCGCACAAGTAACTTCCATTCTCTAGGTCTGTTAGGTTTGGCTGCTGCCTCAGAAGTTTAGTCTGAGTACATTTTGCTCTGACATGCCTTAAGGCCAAGAAAGACATGTCCAGCAATATCACAGGGACACTCAAGGTCCCCGCAGTAACTGATGAGCAACTCATAAATGAATTTAAAGAGTTCTTTATTTAAAACCCAATCCCTAAAGCCAGAGCGAACTTAGAGAAGCTACCGTCCTTCTGATTCACGTTCTGTATCAACTTGTTCTCATTAAAGAGATTACTATGTCAAAGCCTTTCAGTTGAAACATCATGGCACCTCTAGTGACGACAGTTGGCACATCCCACAGTATGAACTTTCCAATTTTGGTTCCAATGTTAAGACACATGGCCTCCTCATACTTAGTTGTTAAACTGGAAACCTAATCGTGTTCTTTATGAGACTTAGACTGGAAAGGCATAACATTTAACTTAGGAGCCAAAAGCGATATATGGAGTGAGGCAAACCAAACATCTCAACCATGCGGCCCATGATTATCTCCTTAGACCACCCAGTCTTTACCTCCATGGCATGAACCCTTTTAAAGCTCTCCACCATGCCAACATCCAAAATTTTGAAAGAACCAAAGTTCCACACTTCAAAAAGCTTGGTTAGCCCCAAATACATCATAAAGCCATCTTGAACCAGGAGACCAAAGGCTATGGATCAAAGATGGCCACGTCTGCTTTTGAATTTGTTAAAGGATTTGGTCACTTTATGAGTTCTGTAATGGAGTTATCATCTCTATTCTCTTTTTGTGAAAGAAAGGTGTAGCCTTTTTGGGTCATTCTGTCTATTTGGTAAGTGAGTGCTCTCCTTTCACTGCATCATTGTAGGCGCACCTAAGCCACATGCCTCTATCCAGGTTTCAGGCCAACCTAGAAGACCGCGGTGATTATTGTAGACATGTGTAAAACTACAGCCAATTAGGGTTTTCCAATTGTGTCGCTGAGACTTGCTTTTGCAGTGCCCCGCCTTTTAGGAGAGTAATGTGATAAATGATACTCCCAAATTTTGCCCTCTTTCCTTTCCACATTCCCCCCAAAAAAGAGAGTGGAAGCACTCGCAAAAGCAGCTTGGATAATAGTCGTTACCTTCCATCCAATACCTCTTTCAGGCCACAACTGGAACATTCTGTGGTGCCTCTCTAGGCTCTGGTGTTGGCTTCTCACCCATATTTCCACAGGCTATACTCGGCCAAATCACACAAAGGCCCCAGCTTATCCTACCTAGACCTTGAAATTTTATTTTTTTGGTTTTCCTATCCCACGTTCACGCCATTTGAAGGGGTCCCTCGCAAGATAGGCCATTCTTAAATAAAACCAAACTATTTTCCTTTATATTTAGGTAATAGTAAAGTATTTGGCTGGTTAAGTTTTAAATTCATGTTGGCCAACGCCACTGACGTGATATGTGGAAAATATTATTTTTCCATCAATGTTCTGTAATTCATGAACTCCAAACATCAGATGGAGACAGTCAATTTATAGGTTAATTTGGTCCCGTAAACCCCCCACATCTTTACCTACTTATTGGACACTAATGGAAATTTCTGTAAGAGCGTAATGCCAGTAAATGCATAGTCTTTGAGTCCATCCAGGTGACAGAGGCATTTTGGACTATTTGCTGCCATAACAAAACTCTGTCCTAAAGGTTGTTTTTTAAGTTTCCGCCAAGCCATTATAATGATCAATATTTGTTATAATCTAAATTTTAGTCTCTGTCACCTAAACACTTACCTTTTCCAACGTTTGATCACGACAAGGATCTTCCAGCGTAGGTATATATATGTCATTTTAATCTGCAATGTCTTGGGAGCCTTGTTCGTTACATTATTCTAACTTCATTTTACTTGGCAAGCTGTGATTCCTGCCATATTGCAATATAGGAAGATGATAATTGTCCCAAAAAATCTAACCCTATTGCCTTCCCCATCAGTTCTTTGGCCTCTGATAGTGGATTAGGAGGTTAGGGGTAAAATTGGACCACTGGCGGTTGAGGCCTCTTGAACCCACCAGTGGGCCTCCAAGGAGAGCGTTGATGCTTTCTGTAACCCTTGGACTTCTGGTCAGTATTACCCCTATCTTCCATTTTGTGAAATTGTCACCACCAGGTGATTTTCTTTCACATAGCATAAGCTAGGGAAGCTTGTGGGGCTTTTTCCTCTGTGAGGGGTGATATAACGATAGGAATTATGTTCATCATTTTGAAAAAATCAAAAGAGTCAGGATGGTGGCCGCGTTCTGCCAGTTTGAATCGATGAACTGTGATATTTTATAATCAATTAATATAGGATAAAGTGATTTTGGGTCTTAATCCTGCTGGAATGATATAAGAAGGTTTAGGCTTCCATGCATAAAGTATATTCAAAAATTATAACTCTTTGGTATGGTTTATATTCTTGTTAATCTTATTCCAACACTCCCATCTTGAAATCTATTTTGTTTCTGGTTTTCCCTTCCAGAATTCCCAGTCTTTAAGAAGTCCCTTAGAAGTTAGGTCATTATCAAATAAAACTACCATTTTTACTAAAAAATTTAGCATAAATTGTTAAACTAGTTCAATTTTTAGATCCAGGTTGGAAAAACACACTGATGGAATCATGCGATTAAAATACTATTGCCATCAATGTGCTGTATGTTATTTAAAACCAGACCTCAGAAGGAAAGAGGTCAATTTAGAGGTCAATTTGGCCTGCAAACCTCACATATTGACTTAGTTATAGGTCACCAATGGAGATTCCTATAAGAGCGAAACGCTGAGTAAGTGCATACTCCTTAGGTTAATACAGGTGACTTTAGTCCTGAAAAGGTATTTGCTGCCATATTAAACCTCATCCCTAAGGGTTGATTACCTAAAGGACAATGGGCCATTGCGCTGGCTAATATTTTATAAATTCATATCAAATTTATCTCCTCGACACTTTCCTTTTTCGCCATTCAATCAAGGCAACTCTCTGTAGGGTGGGATTATGTGAAAGTTAACGTGAAAGGTCTTGAAGCCTTGTTTTTTACATCATTGACCGCAAACATTATTATATGGTACTTTAGTTAAATATATTACATTCAGCTTCCTGGACTTATCTAAGATTAATTGATTTCTAGACAAGGTACTCTTATTTTTCTGAGCTTCTAAAATTGAGCTTTACATATTATTTTAGTAGTAGTTTAGATCATCTCAGTCTCAACTAAAATCGGTCTTTTATGTGATTAATTGTCTCTATATCATTAAACTAAGATCTGTTAAGCGATTAATTGAACCAATCCCAAAGAAATTATGGTTTGGTATGTATCAATATATAGAACTTTAGCAATTATCTTCTTGATCTGGTGGATAATATATGTAAATTCAGTAATCCCAGTAATGTTAGACTTTCTTTGAAATCAATCCCTCCAGGGTAGAGCTACCTGCGAGAGGCTCTACCATATATTTTTACAGCTTGCCCTCAATGTTCAAGTTCTCATCAGGCTCTCAAGTGCTCTCTTACTTGGGATATCCAACCCACTTAACCAGGAATCCCATTTTTCTGAAATGCTTAATCTTCCAGGTATAGCATCTACCTTGTACTCTGGATATGGACCATCAATCAGAGAGAAGTGTGGCGATTTTGAAGTTTCTGATGTAGTAAGGAAATACCATGCTGCTTGTACAAGAGTAAACAGTTCAAAACATCATAACTCTTCCATCCTTTAGGTAGAGTAGCTTAGTAGGAAAACTTGAAAATGATCTCATTTACTTGATAAGGCCCTAAATGACAATAAGCCACTTTCTGGCATGGTACATCTGAAGTAACATTGTGAGCATCTAATAAGCTTCATTCCTCATTCCAGCTTTTTCTTGGTATCTCTTTTTTATCTTTCAAAATCCTTATAGGTCCGCCTTGCTTGAGTTAAATTTGCAATACATAAAGCAGTATGATGGATATCCTTTATAAAAGTTCTTCCTACTGGGTTCTTCACTTCATTAGTTGGAAGTGGTTTTTAACTCACGTCAAGACCATAGTTAGCCTTAGATGGTGACATTCCAATAGAGGCATCATCCATGTTGTTGTGGAAGAACTGGGTTATTTATAACAGTTTAACCCAACTATTATGCTAAGAATTCAGGTAGCGCCTCTGTTAAGACTCGGCGATTCTGTATTTACCTGCTAAAGGGTCTTTTGCACTGGGTTTCAACCATTGAACAATAGGAATGGATGATATGATGATCACCAGTTCCTTGATACACTTGTAAACACTTAATTTTATAATAAAAACAGGAGCAATTTCCCCCAAACACTACTTTATTTCTAATTATAATAATTTGCAGATCCTCCTCTAGACCACTCCTTTCTTTCTTCTTATCTACCTCTTTTCTTTATTCTAAAGCCTTTCAAGCTTACTCCTCCAGTCCCCTCGTTTTTCTAATATCCCAGCAATTTCAGTCAGTAATGACCCTTTCGCTTAGTTTATTAATGTCACCATCCTTACATTAGTTTCAGCTTGTTGTTCTTAAATTCTTTATCGCCTTGATTCAAGGTGATCCAATATATCCTTTGTCAAATATCGACATTGCCTTATCGCCCTTTTTTGAAGGCAATCTGATAAGACCCGTTATGACCCATTATCATCTCATCCTAAAGCAATCAATCACTTATAGCTCTGAAACATCCTTAGCAGATTCTGTCCATTGAACCTTTGGCGGAATTTCTCTAATGATCCGTGTGGTCATAATGGTGGCTTGTCATCCAGTCATACATAGATTCTCAACATCACCGCCCCCTTTGAATGAACAATAGGCTGTACACCTATTTTTCCTATGATCGGTATGCAAACCATTCTGCACCAACATCTGCGAGTCTGTGAGTTCACTTTCTTCTACCAGTTGTGACTTGGCGCGGAGTTACCTGACCCAGGCCCCATCCCTCTTCCCCAGTTCCCTTTTCCCCCAGCTGATGAGGATGAGGCTGACGTGGACCTCACAATTGTTAACCCAGGAAGAGATTCTTTCTGAATTTGTTGGCCATTTGGCTTCCTGGTGCGCCCCCTTTGGGGACATTGTGGGCCAGCTAAACTGGGGAGCGGAGCGGAGCTGAGGGCCTTCATATAACAAAGCGGCTCAGCTCCTGGAGAGCAGATTTAGTTGCCTATTGCTTCCATCTCCTATGAAGCCCCATCCCGTGTCTCTATCTGCTCAGCGTATGCTGTGCTTTGTGCAGTGGGTAATAGCCTGCTGGTCGGGGTCCAATCCCCGCAATCCCTACCCGCTTCCAGTCCTTAGGGGTAAACTTTCGCAACAATTGATGAGCTCACCTTTGCTCTGGGGTCACCACAGTGTTCACCGCCCTCGGCGCTGATAAACCATCACAGTACCCTCCCATCATGGCGCTTTTAGGTAACTTAATTTTGCATCCTGAAAATGCTTTAGGTTCTGGAATAGAGCAGCACCGGACAGCCCTCAAGTAGGCCTGTTGAGTGGCTTTCACCGCCACCGCTCCTTTTTGATAGCTTATCTGAGCATGGAGGACTCCCTTGTAGATTGACTGGCCCTGGGCGCAGCCTTTTCCCCTCGTGCTGTCACTCACCTTCTTACGATTCAACCCTTATGACTCCAGCCCCCTCTGTTGGTGTACTTATTGATTTCTGGGAGCATCAACTCATTTTGTTGCAAGCTCTGCTCCTCATGAGGCAGGAATGATTTTTACTTGATCAACCAGCAGAACTCTCACCTCCTCATCTGTTACCATGGAATCCCAGTACGTCCTCCTCTTCTAGTCCCATTGCACTGACCTCCCCTCTTTGGCCTAGCGCAATGGCCCTGGAGTGGACATCCGCCCCCTCGCTCTCACCTTGGAAGCCTTCACCTCCACCCCCAACCCCAGTCAATCCCATAGAAACTACGGCACACCCAAAGCAGTGGAAGAAGAAACAAAGGTCCTATCAATCAAAACAAAAGAAACACCTCAAGAAGCATAAAAGACATGAAGATGAAGACAGTGAAGCTAAAGACCGCAAGGGACAACCCCCTATTAAAATAACAAACCCGTTAGCATCTACACATATATATTAATATCTTATGACTTTACTATTTCTACTTTTTTTACTTTTTTTCTTTTTTGAGTAGTAATATTACTGTTTATATGTCCGAAGGAATTTTTCATGCACCTGATTTATATTCTGGCTGCTTTCAGGATCCTTAATAGTATAAGCATCAACTCCCGTTTTTTCTATAATCTCAAATGGCCCAATCCAAATATTCGCAAGCTTGTGCTTCCACCCAAAACACATGCTGATCATGGAATAGCACCATATCCCCATCTTTGAACTGTGCTAGGCCACTCCGCTGTACTTTATCAGCAGCCTGGTTTTTGATTTTCTTGGCCAAGCTGAACGATTACACCTCAATTTGTAACTTAATTAGCATATTTGTAAGGGTGGTTAAATATTGTTGCTGATCCATTCCGCCAGTGTCCTCTACACAGGCATATGGCAGCGCAGGCAGAGTAGGGTGCCGCCCATAAAGCAACTGAAAGGGGTTCTTTCACGTGGCAGAATGGTAACTTATATTATTTGCAAATACTGCAGTAGAACTAAGGGTAACCACTTGGAGGGTCTATCCATAACAAACTTCTGGAGTATATTGACCAAAGTTCCATTAACCGTTCAACCATTCCGTTAGACTCAGGTGATATGGGGTTGTTAGGACACTGCAGATGGCCATTAATTCATTGAGCTTAAGTAAAATGTGAGAGGTGAATTTGGTTCCACTGTCAGTAAGGATAAACTGGGGCAGCTGTGACGCTGTATGATGCATTCCATTATGAACTTGGCCACAGTTACTGCCCCCAGATCCTGAATGGCTCGCGCCTCAACCCACCTGGTCAAGTGGTCAATTGCCACCAGGATATACTTAGACTAATTATCTCTGATTGGCAGAGGTCCCACAACATCAATAGAGACTGTATGCATTGCAAAGCAAGGTTTCACCAAGTGGTATGAAGTCTTCTGGTGGAACGGCTTCTCCACCTGGCACTGGTCATAGCAAGATAGGGTCTCAAGCACATCATTTTTCATGCTTTTCCAATAATACCGTGGCCTTAACAATTTAAGAGTTTTTTGGACTCAGCCATGGCCAACTGCTTGGTGTGCACTCATAATAATATTTGCACGGGTGGAAGGCCGTGGGATATTCATGGAACATCCCCTATATTCTTATACAATTTCCCATTTCTTAGGAACGTATTGGTCCTGAGTCTGTCTAGTAACTTGATAACTTGAGGCGGTTCATCATCGTACTTCCCGCTAATCATTTTGTTGAAAATTATATCGCTTATATCCAATGTAACTGCAATTGTTGGCAATCTCAATAAGCAATTATTATTTTGGTGTTTTCCCCCAGTCAGTGTAGAATCTCAAAGTCATAAGCTTAATGCTTCAGTGACATCACACAAGCTGCCCCTCAGGCTCTCTTAAATTCTGCAACCAGTGCAATGATGCATGATCTGTCACGACTTTAAACTTTACTCCATGTAAGTAGACTTGAAACTGTTTATATGCATAGATCACCGCTAAGTACTCCTGATCAGTTATGGTGTAATTACGTTCATGGCAATTCAAGCTACAACTACAGTATGCCACGGGGTGCTCGTCTCCCTCATCGTCCTTCTGAAACAGGACTACCCCAATAGTGGAAAGTGACGCATTTATTTGCACTATAAATTCTTTATAGAAATTAGGGTAGTGCAACACCGGCTCACTAACTAATGCCATTCAAAGTGTATTGAAGGCACATTGACATCATTCTGTCCATTCAAACATGGTGTCTTTTTTTAATAGCTCAAACAGTGGACCTCCAATGCAACTGAAATTGGGTATGAATTGATGGTAATAACCCACCATCCCCAGAAACACCTGAATGTCCTGCTTATTAGCTGGCTTAGTCATCTTTTGGATGGCTTCTACCTTGGCTGGCTGAGGTCTCAACCCAGTAGCATCCACCACAAACCCTAGGTACTCAAGCTGATCCTTGAAGAAGTGGCATTTCCGAGGCTTGATTTTGATATTGGCCTCAGCCAGTTGGCTAAATACCTCTTCCAAATGAGTGAGGTGCTCAGTAAATGTGTGATAAAAGACATTAATATCATTGAGATCCACAAGAATTCATGACATCTTCAGATCACCCAGTATAGTATCCATTGCTCGTTGGAACATAGCTGGGGCGTTACATAGCCCTTGCGGCATGCGCGTTAATTGGAAAAGCCCTTTTGAGGTTATTACAGTTCCTTTTTCTTGTTCCGCCAAAGGCAACTCAATTTGCCAATAACCAGATGTCAAATCCATCTCCAAGAAGTATTGAGCTCCATCTAGCCAATCCAGCACATCATCAATCCGTGGCAGAGGGTATGAATCTTTTTTGGTGATGCTATTAAGCTTCCGGTAGTTTATTACTACGCAGTTAGAGCCATCCTTCTTTACAATTAGGACAGGAAAAGCCCACGGACTCTTAGAGAGTTTGAGCATTCCTTGCTCTAAAGATTTTAATCTCCTTGGTGACAACTTCTTCAGCTACCCGTGATTGACAGATCAGTTGAGACCTGATGGGGGGATGATCCCCAGAATCCATTCAATGAACAACCCCCAAGCGCACCCCAAATCATGTCATCAACCGCAAAAATGTCCTTGTAATTTTTTTATAAAGCTTCCACCCGCTCCATCTAATCTTCTGATAACCCAGATAAATTTTCCCATGGTACAACCACCATTGCGCCAAGATGCAGTTTGAAGGGCAGACCAAATTCATCCAGAGACCCAAACTCATGAACCTTGTTGATCTCTTCAACCAGGTTCAGATGTAAGTACGCTATAATCTGATGTAGGTAGATTTTGATTGGTCTGTTCTAGAGATTTGCTATTAGTACTTTGAGTTCCCCATGGCCTGAAAGTATGATGCCTGGAGCCACGTGGGGCTCAAGCCGCGATTGTTAATAAGGGCCAATGATCTCTCCATAGAGCCCAGCTGGCACTTCCAATTTATCTCTGTGTCTAATATTACTTGATGTCCTGAGGGATGGATATAGCTCTGGCTGCTCAAAGCGGTAGCCCTTGGTATTCGTATATCTGATGGGGGAGGGCCCGCGTTTTCCCTTTTAATCAATGATAGTGCACAGAAATTACCCCATCGCTGTAGGCAAGGTTGATCTGTCTCATATGCACTGAGCTCTTTGGCACTCCAATAGAGGTGAAATAAATAGAGATTCGCTGTTCCATAATGGCTAAGGTATCTTCCATCATGTCAACTATAGCCCCATAGTGTCATATAAATGCAGTCCCAACCAACAGATCGTAGTTACTATTTGGTAATACCACCGCTGGAGCCACCACAACAATGGATCTGAACCGCAAGGGAAGCGCGCTATATGCTCCCTCAGAAATGGTGGTTTCAGCTCCAGCGGTCCCATATACCATCCGATGGTCTATGTCAGATTTTAAGAGAAACTTCGCCACTAATTTAGTGGAGACAATACTAACAGGGGCGCCCATATCAATTATAGCACATACCCGTGTTTTAGCTACCACAATGTCAAAAGTGCATTCTGAGTAAGATGGATCCTGGCTATTTACTATGTGTACGCTTAATGATTCACTTTTTCCCAGGAAACTCCTAATACCCGCACTTATTTTAGGGTATTGGGTTACAATAGCGTCCACTAAAAGGGCGACATCTACTCCCCTCAGGGACAGGGCATCAGCGAACTATCCAGCTGATCTAACGGACTTTGGTCAAACATTTGACAAGCATAAAGCTTTGGTTGATCCTGAGAGTTTTGTCCGCCATTTCTTCAACGTGCACTTGGGTCAGAACATTTACTCCCCCAACTGGCTGTTGGTAGAGGAATGTATCGTCATACTGAGAAGCTATGGCTATATTTACTACAGTAGACTCAAGTGGGACGTGTAAGTTCAAGGTAGTGGAGGTAGAGAGTCCCTTCTCTACTCCGCTCTGACTTTTCCCTGATAGCCCTGATCCTGTTGTATGGGAGGGATCCATCGATTGGGGCACCATTGCCCCATGTGCCCAGTGCGACCACGATTAAAACAACTTACTCCATAAGGCCTATAGCCATGTTCAGCATAAGTTGGTTCACTTAGTAAATGGTTCTGAAAAGAATTGATGTAATCAGACCCCCAACGGTAAAATGACCGCCGCCTATTATTGTAGTTAGGGCTAGATTGGTAGTTATAGGTTGATCAGAAATATAAAGAACGCCTGTTGGACTGTGTAGAGTATCCTGACGGAATCCTCCCTGACTGGTTAACACTTCCCATTATTAGGGTGGACAACGGCGACAGTGCAGATTTGCTTGTTATTGGGTGGAGTGAAAGTTACGGATAAGCGATGTACAAACTGAACAAGTTTAAGAAGAAGTACATTGGGCTCTAGCATTGGGGCTATGACATTTTAAAGTTCAGGGTATGGCTTCACCACCAAGGCCATTGCAATACACACATCAACTTCGGATGAAATCCCTGCCCCAATCAGCACGTGTGCTTCCATCATAAATTGGTTGGTGAATGCGGTGAGAATCTCATTATGCTGAAATCTGATGGTCAAGAACTCAGTTTTTCTCTATGACATTTTCGCAATTCCACTGAACAACCGCAGTACCATCTCCTTAACTTTATGGTATGAAATAGAACTAACTGAGAGGTAACAAATGACTTGATCATCGCTCCAGACATCCAAAGAGGAGATTAATAGTTTTGCCCTCCACCAATCTGAAGTACCTTCAGTTGAAAACTCAAATCAGCTAAAGAACCCATGAATATTTCCTAAGAAATCAAATGGCGGCAACTTATCACTGTAAACCTTCTGAAGAAACTCATCTTGCCTTTTGAGCACAGTATCCAAAGCATGTATCAAATACTTGTATTAAACTGGGCCACCAATTTGTGCAGATTCTTTATCAAAACAAATTCCTGGATGAGACATAGCTGGCAGCTGAGTTTTCGTTGTATTGTTATTGGTCAATGGGCCCCCTGTAGTGAGCACCACTGTTGGATCTTGGCGATTACATATGTACCTGCTAAAGGATCTTTCGCACAGTTTTCACCATTGAACAATGGGAACGGATGATATGATGATCACCAGTTCCTTGATACACTTGTAAACACTTAATTTATAATAAAAACAGGAGCAATTTCCCCCCAAACACTTCTTTATTTTATTTTAGTAATTAGAAGATCTTCTAATATTCCGCTCTTTTTTTCTTCTTATCTACCTCTTTTCTTTGTTCAAAACCTTTCAATCCTATCCTTCAGTCCCCTTGTTTCACTGATATTCCAACGACTTCAGTTGGTACTGACCCTTTCGCTTAGTTTATTCATATCGCCATCCTTTCATTGGTTTTAGCTTGTTGTTCTTCAATTATTTATTGCCTTGATTTGAGCAATCCAATAATCTTTTGTCGAATGTTGACATCACCTTATCGCCCTGTTTTGAAGGCAATCCAAGAAAAGACTCATTATAACCCATTATCGCCTCATACTAAAGTGATCAAACACTTATAGCCCTGAAACATCCTTAATAAATTCTGTCCATTGAACCTTCGGCAGAATTTCTCCAATGATCTGCATGGTCATAATGGTGGCTTGTCATCCAAACATATATAGATTCTCAACAACCTCATGTACTGCTCTAGCACCTGATTAACCCGCTTATTTTGTCCATATGTTTGGGGATTATATGCATTAGACAGTCATTTTTTTAATTCCAAGGTCTGATATAACCTGCTTCCAAAAGTGCGAAGTAAACTTTTGTCTCTGTTAGAGATAACCTCCTTGGGTATTCCATGATATAAGAAGGCATTCTTGGTAAATAAATAAGCTGTCTCTTTGGTTGTGACACTGGTGTTCATGGAAATAAAGCGAGCCATCCTTCCAAACTGGTCAACTACAACTTATACTGCATTATACCATGTGACTGGGGCAACTCAACTTTTAAGCCTAAGGAAACTGACACCCAAGGCTTCTGCGAAACTTCAATGGATCCAACTGACCTTCAGATGCCCCCTTATAGCCTTAGTACACCCACAAATCTTTCATACAGCCAAGTACTTGTGGCAACACCAACCAGACCAGCCAGCGGTAAAGTTTTTGGATGGTAGTTACCATCTTAATTCTTCCAGAATTTCCAGACACTCCTGAATCATGATATTTATCAGTACTTCCATTTTGAAAGCCTTTCGAGAAATACAGGAATTTCTTCCAAGAGACAAATGTCCTTTCAGATAATGTTCCTTCAGATGATATCCGCTATTTAAGTTCTGGATTAAGTCAGCCTTCGCACCTTGACATAATAAAACTTCTTTCTGGTCCTTCAAGATGACATCCTCTCATCCCACTAGAATCATGTGAGAGAACTGGTTCACTGTGTTCCATGTCTTTAGTAAAGCCTGTGCATTATACTCTGTGATCTCTTCTTCTGCAGGCATCAACTTAGGGCGATAATTTAGGAACTATGGGAACACATTAACCTTCACAGGCTTGTATCCAATTTCTATAATATCGTTTGCAAAGGTAAAAGACCATATGGCTTGTCGCTGATTTAGTTGTCTCAGATTGAAGCAGTATTTGATGTTTTTATGGTCAGTAATTTTCTTCACGGAGTGCTTTGCCCCATAAAAGTGCTGTTGCCAGTGTTTTTAGGGTCTGAACATTTCCAGCATCTCTTTGTCATAGATGAGGTAGTTACATTAAGCAGGGATAAAATTTTGGAATAGTAAGCTATATGATGCAGCCTACTATCATCCCCCTTCTGCAATAACACCCCCAAGTGCGTATCCAGAAGCTTTAAATTCAACCATAAAGGGCTTATCATAGTTGCTCGTGGATAACATTGTTTCAGAAACATAGATTGTCTTCAAGCTAGAGGAGATTTTTCAGCTCCTGGAACCATTAATATGGAACACTTTCTGATTTGAGCTGGGTCAAAGTAACACATTATGAGCAAAATTCCTTGATTAGCCCAAAATTTTTCCAAGCCTAAGAAATTGCAAATGCCTTTTAATCTACTAAGCTTTGACCGAGATGTGGTAGCATCCACTTTGCTAGGTGCTATAGATACCCTATTACTACCCACAACATAACCAAGAAATTCAACTTCTTGATGTTAATTCACACTATGAATTATTTACATGAAGGTTATAATCCTGGAATTCTTAAAGATCAATTACAAGTGGCGAAGATGTATCTCTAATGACTTGCTATACACCAGAATATCATCAAGTTAAGCCATACAATACTGGTCCATGTACCCACGCAAAACCTTTTTTTAGTACTACCCACGCAAAATCTTATTAATCATTTTTTGAGGAGTACATGGTGCGTTGTAAAGGCCAAACGTCATGACAAGATACTCAAACAACAAAAAAATCGTTTTGAGAGCTGTTTTCTATTTATCACCTTCTCAAATCCTGATTTGGTTAAATGCATCCCTCAGGTCCACCTTTGAAAAGATAGCTGCCTCATATTTGAACATTCAAGTAGTCAGCATCAGGCAAAGAGTATTGGTTCTTAATGGTGATATCATTCAACTTTCTTATGATATTCAGGAGTGTAAGCATCCATCTTTCTTTCTTATATAAAAATGGAGATGATCATAAAGATTGGGACACTCATATTGTAACAAACGGGTTTACGCCAATATTCCATAAAGAAATTGGGAAATAAGGCCATATAGCTGACTCTACTAGGGACCAGCCTTCCAGAGACAATCCCTGATGCCATCTGCCAAGTTTCGCCATTGCTACATGCCCTCAAAGCATTGTCCACACACGGTAGGAGAATACCAAGATCCATGCCAATGCCACACCATGCTCACTAGTGGAGCCCATGCCTTTGATCTGATTATCTATTTTAAATAAAATACTCTTTTCTTATGCAACCAAATTTTTATTAAGTTTTTAGGGATTTCTTAAAAGACTCAACTGGCTATTCAAGCCAGCCTATCTCCAAATAAATAGTGCTTTTGCAAATATAAAATAAGCTTTCCCCTATGCCAAGCTCTCCTGAACCATCCAGCACATCTCAGGCGAAGATTACATTCCCCAAAGAAATATCGTCTGAACTGCTTTCATGTCCAACATCATATTGACTTGGATGCATTTTGGCTTCGGACTGTTGAATTTCCCTTGCTCCAATTCCCCTTCATTCAGGTTTCTTATTATAAATTCCATATTTGGATCTAGTACTAACTGATCCATAGCAATGTACAGATCAGGTACCACCTGATCCGTTACATCACCCCCCTGTGAAGATCGGAATCCCTGGGCCATCCCCAGGCCCTGTGTGCCATCTTCTCCCGTTTGCCGCGTCATCTCCTCCTCCAGATCACCTTTCCACTTCACTCATGCACGCGGCCGGCCCTTTCCCATCTTCCAAGCTCTGGATCCAGTGCTCTGCGCTGATCCACCTATCACTTCCATTGGACCATCACTTGTTCCAAACGTCCCTGCAACTTCTCCTTGGTATCCATCTGGGCACACTCCATCTCATCCGGCCCCCATTACACTCCATCCACAGCTCCCCCAGACGCTCTTCATAGATCCGCCTGTTGCTTCTGGTGGGCCACTGTCCACTCCAAACTTCCCTGTAGCTCTCCCTTGGTATCTTCCAGGGCATGCGCCATCTCGTCTGCCCCTTGGCACACTCTGTCCATGGCCCCTCTGGATGCTCCTCATGGATCTGCCTGTTGCTTTTGCCGGGCCACCGTCCGCTCCACACTTCCCCATAGATTTCTCTTGATATTGCCATGGCTAATGCCATTTCATCCGCCCACCAGTACAACTCATCCACAGCTCCTTTGGACGCCTTTTGGGTATCCACCTGCTGCTCCTGAGGGGCCACTTCCCGCGCCATACTCCTCCATTGATTTTCCTTAATATCTGTCACGGCCTGCGCTATTTCATCTGCTCCCCAGTACACTTCATTCCCCGTTCCTCCAAACACTTGAGCCAACCACATCTTACACAGCTCTCGTGACATTTCTTTTGGATCACCATAGATCCATTCATCCCCTTTCTGAACCTCCACCTCCTTCAACTCTCAGTCAGTCCATTATTCCCCTTTTAAAACATCCACCTCCTTCAACTCACAGCCAGACCATTCCTCCCCTTCCAGAACATCCACCTCCTTCCACTCATGGCCAAACCAAGAAAAAATTGAGTTGAGTCTAATGTAATGAACGTGGTCATGCCAATATTCCATAATGAAATTGGGAAGTAAGAGCCACGTAGCTGACTCTACAAGGGACCAGCCTGCCAGAGACAATCCCTGAACCCATCTGCCAAGTTTCGCCATTGCTACATGCCCTCAAATCATTGTCCACAGATGGTAGGAGAATACCAAGGTCCATGCTAATGCCACACCATGCTCACCTGTGGAGCCCATGCCTTTTTATCTGATTATTCTATTTTAGATAAAATACTCTTTCCTTATGCAACCAAATTTTTATTAAGTTTTTAGGGATTTCTTAGAAGACTCAACTGGCTATTCAAGCCAGCCTATCCCCAAATAAATAGTGCTTTTGCAGATATAAAATAAGCTTTCTCCTATGCCAAGCTCTCCTGAACCATCCAGCACATAGGCGAAGATTTTATCCCCCATTGAATCATTGTCCAAACCATTTGTAAGTCCAACATTATATTGACTCAGGTGCACTTCAGCTTCAGAATGTCAAATTTCCCTTGCTCCGATTCCCCTTCATTCAGGTTTCTTCTTATGAATTGATTAATTGAATCTAGTACTAACTGATCCATGGCAATGTATGGATCAGGTACCACCTGATCTGTTACACATATGAAACCTTTTTCCACCATATTATCAAAGTACTCACATATTACAACTGTTCTTGTTGGTTACAACTATAAATTGGTCCATGAGTAGGCTGCTTCCTTGCTACCAAGTCTATTTCATGATCAAAAGGAGTGTGGGATGACCGCATCTTTGCCTCTTCTTCACTAAAAAACTTTAGACCACACTTTAAGGTTGTCATTATTCTGATATGACTGGATGATCAGCCCTAAGTCGTTATGGTGAAATGGATAGAATCTTCCAAGTTTAATATTATTAATGATTATTCAAGTGCCTCAAGGTGGGGCGATATTGGGTTGTTGGGAAACTGCTTTAAATTAGGCGATCATGAAAGTAACGAATGAAGAGTTGCTAGAACCAATGAGATTTGGTGAATTAAATTACTAAGCCAAGAAAGCAGTATCAACTGAGGTCGCTACAATATAGGTGAGACAAGATGATTAAGGAGAGGTTGTTAATAGTTTAGATTTAACATAATAGTGAGGATCTGCTGTAGTTGATATATTAAATAAAATGAGCATAGTGGGAGCAAGTGCTCCATATTTATTAGATAAGTTTATTTCTGTTATTTCTAGGGCAAAGATCCTCATATCGTTAGTCCTATTGCTCAGTGGGTCAAACCCTGCGCAAAATTGCCTGCGGCGTATCTCAACAATAACGCCAACTTTATAAAAAATGGTTTGGTAAAATCATTCTTTTACGCGCTTTTATTAAAACCTTGGGATATGTTACACACATAAAGCCCTGTAAACTTAGCTTTACCCAACGCCCATTCCTCTCTCTTACATCTACTTTTTTAGATTGTGTTTCTGACATAGTCTTGTTGAAGCTCCGTCTGGCCTAACCATAGAAAACCAAGGATTAAGAACTTGTGTTTACTTTCTGGATTCTAAAAAACCTCAATTTTAGGGACCCAACTTCAAGACTTATAAGATGGGCACAACTGTATGCAATGGACTGCTTCGTATTTTCCAGGGTTATGGTCCAGTACCTTAGTCCCAACTGGAACTCTCAATTTTTTACCATGCCTCTGATATAATGTTCTGGGACGCCTTACTATTTATTAAAGTTTAATATGGAATATAGTATTTCACATTTTCAAAATATAGAAAAACATGGTAATATTAAATTTCATTCTTTATTGCAAAGGCGCTAATAGAACTTTCCTTTCTTTGAATATTGTAATGCTAAATGACCAGGATTATGGCAAAAATAACACAACCCTAACTTAAATGACGTTGATATACTTCATTGCTCATGTTTGTACTTGCTTCTTGTAAGCAGGCCCTTGCCACATTGGAGTTCTTACCATAACACACTTGAAATGATATTAAGCAAATATCTTAAAGACAGTGTGATGGAGTGGTGTCTTATCAAATCTAACAATGATTTGTAAACCTTGTTTTGAACTAAAGCGCTCTTATTTCATCAATAAAATGTCTTTTAGAAAATATCCAGAAACTTCTAATTATATCCCTTAGCAGTTTAGCGTCCTTCCAAAGTTTCATCAAGGCAATCTACGCTTATAATCTTGTACTAGTAGGAGTTGCTGCAGCTATCAACTAACTTCTAAAATCTTTGTAGTTAGTTTACAAAAAATACTCATTTTTCCAAAACTCCTAAACAACTTGGAGTGTCTCCAGAGAGCTAAGAACCCACTGTCATAACTTTAAGTATATCCTCTGAGTAAATCTCAGGATATGCTTTAAAATGACTCCCATGAAGTAAGTCCTCCCTTCACATCAGTTAATGTTAATTTTTCTAGCAAAGAGGCTATTAGGTATTTATGGGCTCATGCTTGGCCATAGTCACTGTCTTCACTTGACTGGGTCTTATATCTTCTTTATAAATCATTTCACCCTATTTTTAATAGTAAAAATATCCACTACAGTAACTGGTAACATTTCTTTAATAAGGCAAATGCTAAAGTTTCCAATAACAAAAAATTGGATAAGACTTTTTAATGTTGGGCGGTCAAATTTTAAAAGACTGGAACTACTTTAATCCAAAATTGAGATAATAAAATGTGAATATTCTAATACTGAAAAAAAGGTCCAGTATAACAAAGGGGCGGTGCGTACCACATATATTAGATAGTAAAATGGAAAAATTTATCTAAAGAAGGAAGTACTGCTTCAATTAGTATCATTCCTAATAAGACAGTACAATAACTATGTTTGGACATGGAAGTAATGATATAGGGACCTGTTTATGTAAAAGTGTTTCTGCACTCATGGCTATAGGATTCCAGAATTGCAGTTAAAACTGTACAAGCTGGTGTAGATTATCTATTGATTTGGTAAAAAGATTAGCTTGGTCACTAAACAATATATGGAACTAGTATCAAGAAAAAAAGTACTTGGGAAACTGAATGTGATAATATTCTGTTGACCACAAATTTTGACATATATTAATGCCTTGATTATATATTCCAACCAGCTTCCTGAACTTAGCTTAGTTCAATTGATTTTTGGACGTAGTACTATTCTTCTCTAAGCTTCTGATATTACGCCTCACATATGCTTTTAAAAAGTAGTTTGAATTGTCTCAGTCTCATAAAAATAAGTTTTAATATGCGATTAAATGCCTAAAAATCTTTGCAAATAAGATTTGTTAAGCGATTGATTGAATCATTCCCATTTCAAACTATGGTTTGACATGCAATTAATCAATCTAACTTCAATAAATATCTTCTTGATCTGATGAATAAACCTGTAATTCAAATCTCACTAATTTTAGGCTTTACTCTGACACTAGGGATACAAAGAACTAGAGGGATTAGGGAGCTAGAGGAGCAAGCCTAGGCGCGCTTCATCACAGCTGAAAATCTCTAGGAGGCAGAGCATCGCCTCCTACACTGTGACAGCAGGCATCAAACTTGTCAACATTAAAGACATGCCACATATTGATTGCAAAGATTGGTGTATATTAAGTCTATTAATTTGAATTTAATTTATAATTAGTTAAAACAAAAAAGAGTTCTTGGATCTAGATTCTTTGATTCTAGAAAACTTTGACTAGTAATGTTGGTAATTTAATGTGTTTATCTTCCTTAATAAGACTCAATATTGTCCTTTGTCTAAAACAGAACAATTTATTTATAAAATATCAATATGTTATTTAAACTAACAAGTAAGAAAAACCTGTTTAGTTGTTGTACCATTAAGTTAACAATAAAACCTCTTTGACGAAAAAATTCTTTGGTTTCCAGTATGGAATTTGCATTTTGTTTATGGTTTAAAACAGTTATCAAATTATTAAACAGACGAAATTTCTTTGAGTCTGTGAGGCTCAAGTATCCAGATGGCTAAGAAAGTTATTAGTTTGAAAGCTTAAACTTCTAATATGAAAAAGTATAAACATTTAGGATATTCTTTATAGCCATAAAGTAAGCCTGGTAAATTCTTTGCAAATTACCAACTTTTCATTTCCTCTATAATCCTTCATACTAAAGTGGATTTCAGACTTCACAGAGGTCACTAACATCCATGAAATATATCTATACATATTTAGATATCTAAGAAATATACTGGGAGCTAATTTTGCATGAATTCTAACTATTCATATGTTATTGGTATAAAATTATACTTTTATTTTATCACATCTTTTATACTAGTTGTCAATCAATTATTTATGCGTTTATTATCCTTTTAGATGAGGAAGTTAATTTATAGTTCTGTCTGATGGTGTTTGCTGTATTGAAAATTTTAAAGAAATATATATTACATAACCTTTATTATTAATTTACTAGGATAATATCAACAGAAGTTTTATAAACATGATTTTAACTATAATTTTCATAAACTATTATAATTAAATTTATGTTTAAAAAAGGGCTACTTACCCTTACAAGGGTATCTGGCTGCCTTTTTTTAGTACTAGAGGTATCTGGCTGCCTTCATAAAGATTTCTGGATTCCCTGAGTAATAGTAGTACTAACTCTATGAGAAACATTTAAAGCTAAAGAATTGACTATGTACACGGGTAAATGCCATACTAAATTCACACTTTGTTTTATTATACCTCTAGTATGAACAAACCCCTATAAAAATACACCTATTAGTAGCTAAATTTTTTGTTCCTCTTCCAAGTGAATTAAACTTTATAAGCACATTTGCGTTATAAAATACTCAAATGTCTCATGGTCTACTGCACATGGTAATGAAAAATTCTTACCAAGGAGAATCAAGCCATCATGAGGGTCATTAAAGACTTACTAACGACATGAAAACCACTAGGAATGAGAAAATACAAAAATTTGAATGGGTGCCCTGATGAGGACAATTAACCAGCTTGTCGAGATTTCAGTATGACTGAGTGATAAGCTAGTGTTCCTGTGGATTCTAATTTAGATGCAAAGCGAGCTCTGAGGGCGAGCAATAGGGTTTGGTAATTGAAGAAATTGTATTAAAGCTTCAATGATCAAACAAACTCTACATTGATAGCAAATAGAGATTGACTAAGAAAAATGTGTTGAATTTTTGAAGAATACCATAGGGGGTTAAGGGTTGAGTGGGAGAGTGAAGTGGAAGAGGTTTTCAGAATAAAAGAGATGAATAAAGGAGAAGTGAGTAGGAGTAAGTAGAGAGTGAAAGCAGAGAGGGTCTACTGATTATATCATATTAAATAAAGTAGCGTAGCTGGGGCAATTGCCTCATATTTTATATAAGTTTATTGCATTTATTTGTGAGGACCAACAATCTCCATGTTGTTTGGAAGTTGCTCAGTGAGCTACACCCAGTGCAACTTGTTCAGCGGAAACAAGTTTTACCCGCCAAAAGTTTACAGTGGTGCTCACTATAGGGGGCCCATTGATCAACTATTTGAAACTTCATCTTTTCAAAATGCCGCAACCAGCTCGCTTTGATGGGGTACTACCCCATTTATCGAATTGTCTCATTATGGGGAGTTGAAGCTTGCTTTGGATACCTTACTCCAGGTGCAAAACGTACTTTTTCAGGAGAATAAACATATTACTTAGCATCTCAACCATGCCTTTCACCAACTGCACCTGGTAGGTGAACACACCAATCAACTTGCCAACCTCTTGAGCAGCATGACGGAGCAGCTAGACTGTGCAGAGTATAAATTAAATAAGGTTGTTAATAAAGAAGAAAATCTGCAGTGACAGGCTGCCCCATTTAACTGTGATGGTAACATACACGGATTTTCAAGAAGTTTGAGTTTACTATAGAGGGAGCTTCTGATTAGCAGAAAGCTAAACTGTTGTTATCCACGTTGGATGTTTCAAGTGCTGATCAAGTTACCTGTTATCTTAAAAATAGTACTGTAGCTTACCAAGAGGTGAAGGAGACTGTAATCCGCTTGTTTGGGGGCAAAGTGAAAATGGCTCAGCGCAAGGCATACTTTTTTAACAATATCGTTTCAAAAAGATGTATCTTTAATACAGTTTATGGAGCGGCTCACTAATTAGGCTCATTTGTTGTTGGGTGCGAATGTCATATCTAATGAGGAGGTGGGCATAGTAATGATGGCGGCTCTAAACCCTATCGCAAATTGCACAATGCTATGGAATACAATCTTCAGGAGGACGTGGAGTTACTCAAAATCATACATCATTTGCAACATCTATCCATCACCTTTAGTGCTCCAACGTGTAGTGGAAGGATCCTGCATCTGCCACTAAATTTCCGCTAAATGAAGGATCCAACAATATGGGGGCAAACTGTGGGCTACTCCTCGGTCATTTAACTCATGGGCGGGTCCTTTCAGTCCCTAATATGATCAACCCACTTATCCTTGGGCCCATAATAACCTGTGATTTTTAAAAAGTGGACCTAGACCGTCTGAGGTGATTCAGAGATGAGTGCCAGTCCCAAATGCTTGTTTCTCGTGTGGCCAAACAGGTCGTTATGCGGTTAGTTGTCAGGCCAAACCAAAGGTCCACGCATTATCCATTGTCCCAAATGAACAGAAAAAAGGTGAGTGGAGTAGAGACGGGACGCTCCGCTTCCACTGTATTAAATTTAATTGTCCCTGATGATTATCATGTGTCACTTTTGTCAGCCCTGAGGCACACTCTGAGGAATTACTATATCAACAGATCCCTTTGTCATGATTCTGATATGACTGGACAATAATCCTTGGACAGTTAGGGCAGGTTGAGATGAATCCGCTGAAATGAGTTTAGTTATTATTTGAGTGCCTCAAGATGAGGCGAGATTGGGGTTTAATGGTTTTATTATTGGATTGCCTCAAAATAAGGCAATCGGGCAATGTTGACATTCAATTAATATAAACTAAATCGCCTACAATTTAGGCGATAGGGAATTAAAGATAACTAGCCAAAACGAGGAGAATCAGTGGAACCAAATAGCCTAATCAACGAGTGTGGTATTGTCCAAAGCTGCTGTATATGAGCGGGATGGGCGATTAAGAAGGGTTGTTAATTAATAGGGAAAAGATAGCAAGATAGAGAGGATCTAAGGAGCTTATTTTATTAAAATAAAGTATTGTAGTGGGAGCAAGTGCCCCAAAGTTGTTATTTTAACGTTTATTCTGTTGTTACAAAAGGGCCATGATCGTCATATCATTGGTCCTATTGCTCAGTGGGCTAAACCCTGTGCAAACCTCTTATGGCGTATCCCCAGGATTCCGCCAAATTACAACAGTGGTGCTCACTACAGGGGGCCCAATGATCAGTAATAAAACTCAAGTTGCCTGCTATGTCTCACCTAGGTTGCTTTAAAAAGAAATCTGCATGACACTATAGGACCGTTGCATATGAGGAGTTGAAACTTGCATTGGACACCGTGCTCAAAAGACAAGATGAGCTGCTCCAGGAAGTCTGCTGTGCTCAGCTGCCGCCCTTTGACCACGAAGGCAATATTCATGGATTCTTTAAATTATTTGAGTTTGCAACTGAAGGTGCCTTTTTACTGGCGTTGGGCAAAACTGTTAATATCCACCTTGGATGTTGGAAGTGCTGATCAAGTTGTTTGTTACATTTCAGACAGTTCCATTACTTACCAAAAAGTCAAGAAGACAGTGATACAGTTGTTCAGCAGAAAAGAAAAGATGTTGCAGTGGAAAGCTAAGTTCCTGACCATTGGTTTTCAACGAAATGAGAGTCTCACCACATTCGCTAAGTGGTTTACAGTGGAAGCACATGTGTTGATTGGGGCTGGGATTCTAGCTGAAGATGATGTATGCATTGCAATGGCCTCTGCAGTGAAGCCATATCCCTAGCTTTACAATTTCATGGCCTCATAGTTAGAGGACGATGTACCTCTTCTTAAACTTATTCAGTTTGTATGTTGGTTAGCTATAACTTTCCCTCCACCCAATATTGAGCGGATTCCCACTGTCACCGAGGCCTACCCTAACCATGGGGAGGAAAGTGACAAGTCAATGCAGATCATGACAGACTACTCTCTCGCAGCTCACCATCTGTCCCACAACTGCTGAGCAACAACTGCCCAGCTACCACTTCAGCCCTAACTATGCTGATCGACAGCAGGCAGTCTACCAGTGTGGGTCTGGTTACGCTGATCATCTTCAGAATAACTTTCCAAGTGAGCTAACTTATATTAAGCACAGATGTAGGCCCTATGGAGTAAGTTGCTTTAATTGTGGTCACACCAGGCATATGGGACGATGGTGCCCCAATTGACAGATCCCTCACGTACAACAGGATCAAGGTTATTAGGGAAAAGTCAGAGCGGAGCAGAGATGGGACTCTCTACTTAAGCTATCTCGAAGTCATACATCCCCCCTGAATCTATTGTATTGAAGGAAGTAGAAGCCTCCCAGTATGATGATACATTCCTCTACCAACAGCCAGTTGGGGGAGTAAATGTGCTTACCCAAGCACAATTCAAAAATATGGTGATTCAGGGTTTCTGGAGCAGCCAAAGCCTTACGCTTGCCAAATGTTTAACCAAAATCTGTCAGACCAGCTACAAACATCTGCGGATGTGTTATCTCTGAGAGAAGTAGAGGTCTCCTATGCAGTGGATGCTATTATAGCAGGATACCCTAAAGTTGGTATGGGTATTAGGTTCCCTGGTAAAACGTGAACTGCTAAATGTACACGTAGTAAATAACTGGCATTTATCATATTTGGAGTGCACTTACTGTGACGTGGTGGTAGCCAAAACCCAAGTATGAGCTATAATTGATATGGGCGCTCTTGTTAACATTGTCTCCACTAAGCTGGTGGCAAAATTGGCTTTAAAACCTGACATAGAACACCATATGGTGTGTGGGAATGCAGGATTGAAAAACCACAGTCTCTGAGGCTGCATATATCACACTTCCTTTGCGGTTTGGATCTGTTGTTATTATGGCACTGGCGGTAGTATTACCAAATAGCAACATTGATCTACTGATTAGACTGCATCTATGTGACACTATGGGGCTGTCGTTGACATGATGGAAGAGACCCTAGACATCTGGGACAACAAATTCCCATCTATTTTACTTCCAGGGGATTTCCAGATGACCCAATCTGCTGTAGTCAAATTAATCTCGCTTATAGCAATGGTGTGATACCTGTAAGTTATTGGTGGGTGAAGTGGGAGACCCAAATGCTCCCAACCCAGATTTATGAATACAAAGGGATTCCGCTACGAGCTGAAAACGCTTTTACTATCCCAACTGGGCATCAGGTCATAATTGGAACAGAGCTTGAAATTAATATATGGGCAGTCTGTACGGAGAGGTTGTGGGGCTCTATCAACAATCATGACTTGAACCCCATGTGGCTCCTGGGTTACTGTTACCTGGGAAGGGGAAGTAAAAGTTTTAATAGCAAATCTGCAAAAGGAAGTGGTGAAGGTTCAGCGGCACCAGTGGTAGCTTACCTGCAATTGATCCCAATCAATGAGGTCCACCATATACGTGACTTTGGTTCATTGTAAGATCTCTGCTTGCCTTTAGAAAACCACCTATGGCATAATGACTGTGGTTCCTCAGGAGGCGCTCACTGGTCTATCAGAGGATCAGAAGGACAGGGTGATGGATCTGTTCAAAATGTATCGCAGCATCTTTGCAACTGATGATCTTGACTTGGGTTGCGCTCATGGGGTTGTGCATTGGGTGGACACAGGAGACCACCTCCCTATCAGGTCATGGCCTATTTATTTCTCAAAAGCAGCGTAAGAAGTTGTGTCTACAGACATAGATACATTGGTGGAACAGGGAATGTTGGAGCCGTCAAAAAGTCCTTGGTCATCCCCAGTACTAATTGTCAAAAAGAAAGATGGCTCCAATCAAGTAGTAATCGATCATCAGAAGCTTTCCAGCATTATGAAAAAAGATTCATACCCACATCCGCAAATTGATGATGTGATAGATCAGTTAGGTGGGGCCAATTATTTCTTTGCTATGGACTTGATATCAGGGTACTGGCAGATCAAGTTGCCAGTGACAGAACAAGAAAAGTACTCTATAATCACCTCACAAGGATTGTTCCAGCCTACACATATGCCACAGGGTTTGTACAATGCTTCCGCTATGTTCCAGTGGGCTATGGATACTATTTTGGGTGACCTAAAGCTGTCTTGCATTCTTGTCTACCTTGACAATATCAACGTGTTTTAACAAACGTTCATAAAGCATCTTAACATCTGGAGTAAGTGTTCTTACTGCCTGGCTGATGCTAGTATCAAGATTAAGCCCCAAAAGTGCCACTTTCTTAAGGAACAATTGGAATATCTCGGTTTTGTGGTAGACTCCAAAGGTCTTAGCCCTCATCCAGCCAAGGTGGAAGCCATCCGCAAGATGACTTCGCCAAGCAATAAGCGGGATATCCAGGTTTTCTTGGGGATGATTGGTTACTACCGGCGGTTCATTCCCAACTTCAGCTGTATTGGGGCTCCACTCTTTGATCTACTTAATAAAAACGCTGTCTTCAACTGGACGGATCGATGTCAGACCACATTTGATGTATTATGTACTGCGTTGGATAGCACACCTGTTTTGCAATACCCCAATTTCGAAAAAGAGTTTATTGTGCAAATGGACGCTTCACTTTCTGCTGTAGGGGCTGTGTTATTCCAAAGAACGATGATGGTGTGGAGCACCCCATCGCATATTTAGCCACAGTTTAACCAGGCCTGAATGGATTTACACCATGACTGTGAGGGAGTGTTTAGCAGTAATCTATGCATATAAGCAGTTCTAGGTCTACCTTCATGGGGTGAAATTCAAAGTGGTAATGTATCATGCCTCCTTGCGCTGGCTACAGAATCTGTGGGAACCTGAAGGGTGGCTTTTGCGATGGGCTTTGAAGCTCCAAGAATATTATTTTAAGATCATGCATCAACCTGGGGCGAATCATCAGGATGCAGACTGTATTTCCCATTTATCCATGGTCACCATTACAGTGGATGTGGCGGACATAATGTACAAAAAGATTATTGTGGGCAAATATCAAGATGAGCCGCTGCCCGTGATCAAAGTGTTAGATGGGCTTAGGCAGGATACCTTCTTGTGCAATGTGGAATTATATAAGCGGATTTGGGAATCAACGCTGAGTTTCCCAAAAACACTCTACCCAGCCTGCGATAATTATGGATGCCCATAAAGTGGTAGGTCATGGAGGGTTGAAAAAGATGCTAAGGTTCTTGCGACCCCTCTACTATTGGGAAAGTATGCACTATGATGTGCTCAAGAAAGTTGGTTGTTGCCATCAGTGTCAAGTGGAGAAGCCATACCACCGGAAGACCACCTACCAGCTAGTTAAGCCTTAGTTCACATGGCATACAGTTTCATTAGATGTGGTGGGGCTGCTGCCAACTGGCGCGAACCGCTCCAAATATATAATAGTAGCTATCAATCAATTGACAAGATGGGTGGAAGCGAGGGTTATCAAGTATATGGGGGCTGTCACTACCGCCAAGTTCATCCTGGAGTGCATCATACAGCGCCCTGGTTGTCTGCAATTTATCTTGACGGACAACTGAACCAATTTCGCATCCCATATATTGGCCAAGTTGAACGAGCTCATGGCAATCTGCAGGGTTTTAACTACCCCTACCACCCTGAATCTAACGGTATGGTGGAAAGGGTCAATGGGACCTTGGTAAATATTCTACACAAGCTCATAAATGAGCGGCCATCAGACTGGAGAACCCATTTTTATACACTGCTGTCTTTGCATACAATATCAGCTACCACTCATCAAATGGTAAGAGTCCATTCCAATTGCTCTATGGACAACATCCAGCGCTGCCTGCATTAATTTACTCCTGTGTGGAGGATACCGGCAAAGTTGAACCCCACCACTATTTGTCTACCTTAACGAACATGCTGATCAAGCTCCAAACTGAGGCATATTCTAATAGTCTTGCCAGATAGATTCAGGATCATGCATCTGACCAATGTAGACGCCGCAGTCTTCCACAGTTCGGTCTAGGGAATTGGTCCTGTTTCATGACCAATATGGATTCAAAAGAAGGAACAAGCTCGCCAGCATATTGAGTGGACCATTTGAGATCATTGAGAAAACCGGGGTTGATGCCTACACCATTAAGGAACCTGTGGGGGGTTTAATTATTAACTGGGTACACGTAAAGTTCCTCCGACCATACAGACAATAAGAGCCTTATTGTCCAGTCAAGAAGGGGGTGATGTCGTGATTCTGATATGACTAGACGATAATCCTGGGACAGTTAGGGCGGGTTGAGATGAATCCGCTGAAATGAGTTTAGTTATTATTTGAGTGCCTCAAGATGAGGCGAAATTGGGATTTAATGGATTAAGTATTATATTGCCTCAAAATAAGGCAATCTGGCAATGTTGACATTCAATCAATATGAATTAAATCGCCTACAATTTAGGCGATAGGGAATTAAAGATAACTAGCCAAAACGAGGAGAATCGGTGGAACCAAATAGCCTAATCAACGAGTGTGGTATTGTCCAAAGCTGTTGAATATGAGCGGGATGGGCGATTAAGAAGGGTTGTTGATTAATAGGGAAAAGATAGCAAGATAGAGAGGATCTAAGGAGCTTATTATATTAAAATAAAGTATTGTAGTGGGAGCAAGTGCCCCATAGTTGTTATTTTAACGTTTATTCTGTTGTTACAAAAGGGCCATGATCGTCATATCTTTGGTCCTATTACTCAGTGGGCTAAACCCTGTGCAAACCTCTTATGGCGTATCCCCAGGATTCCGCCAAATTACAACATCCTTACCAGCTGTTGGCCTCAAGCTGAGGGAGAGACCCCAGTTACGCAGACATGGGGTTCTGCCAAGATGTGCATAAACCATATGCCTGACAAATCCTTGATCAGAATGGTATGGTTGGCGTTGAACCCTCCGCATATGTTGCAGCTTTGGAGGGAATGGAGGTGGCTATTCTTTTAGAAATGATAGCCCAGGAGTATACTCATGTCAGGGCCAGTATGCTCACTTTTCTGAATAATTAACGCCCTTGGATGTTTATGTAACGAACACCAAGGGTTCTTCTTATTTGGGATGTACATATTGTGACTTATTCATACAAAATATCAAAATTTGGGCGATCATTGATACAGGCACTCCTGTCAATATAATATCCACCAAGCTTGTGGCTAAGCTTCTGCTGAAGCCAGATGTGGACCACTGAGTAGTGTATGGGACTGCGGGGGCACAGAGTACTGTGTCAGAAGGTGTATATAGCTCATTGCCTTTGAGGTTTGGTCAGCTGGCGCATCTTCTCCGGCCGTGGTCTTGCCTAATGACCACTATGACATGTTGATTGGTGCTGCATTTATGCGGAACTTTGGGGCTGCGGTTAATATGGCAGACAAAACCATCAGTATCCTGGGACAACGGATCCCCATCTATTTTACTTCCAGTGGAGTCCCAGATGACCCCATCCGCTCTAGTCAAATTAATCTCGCCTATAGTGATGGTGTGATTCCTGTAAGATATCAGCGGATGAAGTGGAAGACCCAAATGCTTCCAACCCAGATTTACAAGTACAGAGGGATTCCGCTATGAGCCGCGAATACTTTGACTATCCCTTCTGAGCATCAGGTCATAATTGGGACAGAGCTCTAAATTGATATAATGGGAGGTCTGTATGGAGAGGTTGTGGGGCCCTATCAACAATTGCGTCTTGAACCTCATGTGGCTCCTGGGTTACTGTTATCAGGGCAGGGGAAGTGAAGGTGTTGGTAGCGAATCTGCAGAAGGAGGTTATGAAGGTTCAGCGGCACCAAGTGGTGGCTTACCTGCACCTGATGCCTATTGACGAGGTCCACCAGGTGCATGACTTTGGTTCTTGGGAAAATTTTGACTTTCCTCTAAAAACCACCTTCAGCGTAATGACTGTAGTTCTGTTGGAGGCGCTAACTGGTCTATTAGAGGATCAGAAGATTAGGTTTATGGATCTGTTTGAGAATTATCACAGCATTTTTGCAACTGATGATCATGACTTGGGTTGCACTCATGGAGTTGTGCATTAGGTGGATATGAGAAAACCCCCTATCAGGTCATGACCTATCCATCACTCAAAGGCAGCAGAAGATTTGTATCTGCAGATGTAAATACGTTGGTGGAACAGGGAATGTTGGAGCCATCAAAGAGTCCCTGGGCATCTCTGGTGCTAATTGTCAAAAAGAAAGATGGCTCCAATTGAGTAGTAATTGATTATTGGAAGCTTAACAGCATTTATGAAAGGAGATTTGTACCCGCTTCCACAAATTGATGACGCTTTAGATTGGTTAGGTGGGACCAAGTATTTCTCCACCTTGGATTTGATATCGAGGTACTAGCAGATCAAGTTGCCAGTGACAGAACAAGAAAAGTGCACTATAATAACCTCACAAGGATCATTCCTGCCTACACATATGCCACAGGGTTTGTACAATGCCTCCACTACATTTCGGCAGGTTATAAGCACTATTTTGGGTGACCTAAAGCTGTCTTGCATTCTTGTCTACCTTAACAATATCAACGTGTTTTAACGGACGTTCATGTAGCATCTTAACATCTGGAGCAAGTGTTCTTACTGCCTTGCTGATGCTAATATCAAGATTAAGCCCCAAAGTGCCACTTTAAAGGAACAATTAATTCCTCGGCTTTGTGATAGACTCCAAAGGGCTTAGTCATCAGCTGGCCAAGGTGGAAGCCATCCTCAAGATGAGTTGGCCAAGCAATAAGCGGAATATTAGGTGCTCTTGGGAATGGTTGGTTAATACTGGCGGTTCATTCCCAACTTCAGTTGTATTGGAGCTCCACTCTTTGAGCTACTTAAGAAAAACGCTGCCTTCAACTGGATGGATCAATGTCAAACTGCTTTTGATGTATTACAAACCATGCTGGCTAGCGCGCCTGTTTTTCAATACCCCGATTTTGAAAAAAGTTTATTGTGCAAATGGACGCTTTGCTTTCCGCTGTAGGGGCTGTGTTATCCCAAAAGAACGATGATAGTGTGGAGCACCCCATTGCATATTGTAGCCTCAGTTTACCCCCTGAACGGAATTACACCGTGACTGAGAGGGAGTGTTTAGCAGTAATCTATGTGTACAAACAATTCCAGGTCTATCTCCATGGGGGAATTCAAAGTGGTAATGGATCATGCCTCCTTGCGCTGGCTGCAGAATCTGCGTGAACTGAAAGGTGGCTCACGTGATGGTCTTTTAGGCTCGAAGCATATGATTTTGAGATCATGCATCAGCCAGGGGCGAAGCATCAGAATGTGGACTGTCTTTACCAATTATCCTAGTTTACCATTACAGCGAATGTAGCAGACATAATGTACAAAAAATAATATAGGCAAATATCATGATGAGCTGCTGGCCGTGATCAAAGTATTAGATAGGCTTAGGCAAGATACCTTCTTGCGCAATGAAGAATTATATTAGCGGATTGAGGAATTGACGCTGAGTTTCCCAAACCCCTCTTCCAAGCCTGCAATAATTATGGATACCCATAGAGAGGTAGGTCATGGAGGGTTGAGAAAGATGCTGAAGTTCTTGTGACCCCACTACTATTGGGAGATTATGCACTACGATGTGCTGGAGATGGTTGGTTGTTTCCTTCAGTGCCAAGTGGAGAAACCATTCCA
The DNA here is from genome assembly GCA_022478985.1 of Massospora cicadina. NCBI lineage: Eukaryota > Fungi > Entomophthoromycota > Entomophthoromycetes > Entomophthorales > Entomophthoraceae > Massospora > Massospora cicadina. The sequence goes on along the minus strand of JAKSZP010007984.1, from coordinate 33,550 downwards.
CAGAAAGATCACCTACCAGCTAGTCAAGCCTCATTTCGCATGGCATACTGTTTCATTAGCCATGGTGGGGCCTCTGTAACTGGCGCGAACTTCATCAAATATATAATAGTTGCCATTGACCATTTGACAAGATGGGTGTAAGCAAGAGCTATCAGGGGATTTGGGGGCTGTCACTACCGCCAAGTTCATCCTGGAGATTGTCATACAGCGCCATGGTTGTCCTCAATTTTAATGGACAACAGGACCAATTTCATATCACATATATAGGCCAAGTTGAACGAGCTCATGGCAATCCGCAGTGTCTTAACTACCCCTACCACCCTGAATCTAACGGTATGGTGGAAAGGATCAATGTGACCTTGTTAAATATTCTATGCAAGCTTGTAAATGAGTTGCCGTCAGACTGGAGCACCCTTTTATCCACTGCTGTCTTTGTATACAATATCAGCTACCACTCAGCAACTGGTAAGAGTCCATTCCAATTGCTTTATGGATGACATACAGCACTGCCTGCATTGCTTTACTTCGTAGTGGAGGATACCAGCGGAGTTGAGCCCTACCACTATTTGTCTACCTTAACAAAAATGCTGATTAAACTTCAAACTGAGGCATAATCCACTAGTTTTTCCAAGAAGATTCAGGATCATGAAGCTGACCAATTTAGACGCCGCAGTATTCCACAGTTTGGGGTAGGGAAATTGGTCCTGTTTCAAGAACAACATGGGTCCAGAAGAAGGAACAAGCGCTAGTATATGGAGCAGACTTCTGAGATCTTTAAGAAGACTGGGTCTGATGCCTACACCATTTAGGAGCCCACAGGTGGTTGGATAATCAACCAAGTACACGTGAAGTTCCTTTGACCCTAAAAGCAACAGGCGCTTATAATCTAGTCAAGGGGGTAATGTTGAGATTTCAGTATGACTAGGCAATGAGCTAGTGTTCCATGGATTGTAATTTAGATGCGAAGAGAGCTCTGAGGGTGATTAATAGTGTTTAGTAATTGAGGAAATTCCATTAAAGCTTCGATGATTGAACTAACTTTACATTGATAGCGAATAGAGATTGACTAAGAAAAATGTGTTGAATCTGTTGAAGAATACCAAGGGTTAAGGGTTGAGTGGGAGAGTATAGTGGAAGAGGTTTTCAGAAGAAGAAAAGAGATGAATAAAGGAGAAGTGAGTAGGAGTAAGTAGAGAGTGAAAGCAGAGAGGGTCTATTGATTATATTTTATTAAATAAAGTAGCGTAGCTGGGGCAATTGCCTCATATCCTATATAAATTTATTACGTTTATTTGTGAGGACCAACGATCTTCATATCGTTTGGCTGTTGCTCAGTGTGCTACACCCAGTGCAACTTGTTCAGTGAAAACAAGTCGTATCCACCAAAAGTTAACACATCTGATCTGGACATTGTCAAATCAACCTGCATAATTTAAAATTTGGTGTCTGGTAAAATATGTATATAAATTTGTTGAATTAGGATCTGAAGATGAAATCAAACCTTATCTTTTTAATCACTAGTGGTGCTCAACTCAAAAGAGGGAGCCACCACGCATCTTTATATGCAAATGAGCCAAACAAATGAATTAACTTAATAAAAAATTCCTAATACAGCTCCTAAGTTATCAACATGGGAAGCCATATTAAATGGTGAGGAAGCTTTGGGGAAACTTTTGTCCAGCGCCCACTTTAGCTGGTGGACCATGGCAGACAACATTGGGGTAGGAACATTAGCGACATGTGGCATAAGGAGGTATAGTTGTGGGTTTTCTTTGATTATGAGTCTGACATTGTCCATTGCCTCAACGTATTGAGCAAGTTGATGCTCAGCAAAAGTAATGAGAGCAGGCACATATTTGAAAAATCTAATGCGTTTGCAGGTCTGGAGATAGTTGGGGTCAAAAAGAGAAGTATTTGCCGCATTGATGCAAGCTCAGCTTGCACCAAAAAATTTCCTCAATTTTTTATTCTGAATCTTCATCAAAATCAGGGGGAGTTTGATAGGAAGACCATCCACTAGTGGTTGTATCGCCCCATGAAGTTTCTGTAATAGTAGAGTGTTGATAGGGGCATCTGCGGCCTCAATTGGCACTTTATTTAAACTTTTATAATTAGCAAAACTGGGTTTTGTGCGGAATAAGTGAGAGCTCAAAGTTGGAGGATCATTAAAAAACTCCTCCAAAGCAAAATTCAGCTTGACTTTAAATGACCAGTCACTATCTTTTAATTATTCAAGACATTCTAATGAATTAAGCTTGGTCAACCCTGGGCCAGACTTCGGAATCAGAGCAGTGGCAGGAGCTGATTGGTTGCAGACTGTTGCCATGGCAACTAGGCAAAAACTGTCTCAGCCACTGACTCAGGACACCATAATCTGTTCAAATTATTCAAATTTTTTTAAGAAATTTAGATTTTGATTGACTGCTGCCTTGGAAGCAGTACCAGAATTTGCTGAGGTTGGGGTGGGAGGATTGAGACCCTTTTGAAAATTGGGGCAAAACAGACGCTGACCCACACCAGTTGGAGGAGCTGCAGAAGCGGTGGAGGTGGAAACTATAGGGCACTTGCACTTTGATTGGTCAAGCTCAAAGCACAAGAGGCAAATGCATAGCCGTTTTTGATGTGTGTCTAGAAAGGGTAATCAGGGGCGGATTTGATCATGGTGCAGGGGGAAACTGTGAGGTGGGAATTGCAATGAAATTGATGGATTGTCACTATCAAAAATTAACCAGATGCTTTCCTCCCAATAATATCAGAATTATGGGTGTCGTTTAGTCAAGTGTGATTACTGGCTAATCGCCCAGTTTAGTTCATTTAATGCTATAAAAATAATTAATGTTTTAGGTTTGGAGGATTCCTAGCATGGCACAGAATCCAAACTTGTGAATGATTGTGGGAATTTTTGGTGGAAAGCCGATGTATTCAATTACAAGTATCTGATGATAATTTGCTAACTTTAATATGAGTTTGGCAGAATTTTATCCCAACGCCATCTGCCTATTACTGATTGTGGGATTTTATGGTGGAAAACTGAAGTATTTGTTATAAAACATCAAATTAGAATTTGCTGCCTAATTTTGAGTACTGGCGACTTATACCAAGGATGCTCAAAGTATTTATTATAATAGAATTTATATATGGCTGCCCAGAGACTTGTGCTGAGGATGAGTCAACCTAATATTTGGTGATTGGGATGAGCGGAATGGGAGAGAGTTGCTAGCATAATTGACTGCAATTAGTTGAGGTTCCAGCCTGGATGGCAAAAGGGTTACTATAAATGCAGTAGCATAGAGTATAAATAGTCATTCTTCCCTTTAAATAAAAAATCTCTCTTTCACCCATCTTATTTTAGTTGTTAGTAATTTGTCTGCTATAATAGGAAAAGGTGAGACTGGAGATCCCTGGTTTAAGTTTGGGGTGATATTCCTGGAGTGCTGTTGCTGCCAGCTCCCAAACCTCAGCCCTATGAGGAACTGGTGGGATCCTGGATAACTGGCCACCAATGATGATGTGCTGATGGCCATCAGCCATGAGGGTGGTGCAGCGTGGGAGTGCCATAGCTGCCAAGGATGGGGAATGGACTCTCCATGGCACATCCAAGAGGGACTATGAGGCTAAGGCGAAGTTATTGTCTTCTTTGATGATGGGTTAAACGTGAATTTGTAAAGGGTTGGTACACCAATGAAGGTGAAACAGTAAGGGTCAGTCAGTCTCCATGCCGGTTGGCCTGGCACACTATCAGAGCCCACTGTTCAGGAAAATGATTTTCTGACAGTCACAAAGGCGTGAGACACTACCAGATGATTCATCCCATTAAGAACTACAAACTGCGACATGTGATTTGTGCTGTGGTGGAAAAACCCTCTGTGAGCTCATGGCAGAGGCTTATGGAGGATAGATGGGAGGGCAACCTAGGGAACTGGACCATCGAATGGCCTCATCCAAGAGCTAAGTTTGAATAGTGGGGAGGGGGATTTTTAAACTTTAAAAGCAACTTGTTTGCTGCAGCTGCATCAGCTTCAGAGTGGAAGCTGAGATTAGAAATACCTCTTGAAGGGGAAAAATTTATATATCCAGTAGGTTTGTACACCGCCATGGCCATCTCAATGATGGCTGCACTCGCATATGGGAGGAGATTCCCATACTTGACCCAAAGGCTGAAATGAAAATTGCTGTGTAGGAGCACCAAAGTGCTCCAGAACACCGCCTGGGAGCTTGTGAGGTGGTGGGCCAAGTCCTGAGGGGGGGACATTGTGAGAAATTGAGGACTAGCTCGCTTATTAATTTAATACTGTTTTGATAGTTAGGAAGAGTTTCAGCTGATAATTTCTCAATTATGCTAATTGTCTTACATTATTTTCTTTCCGTTTAAAATGATCACAAAGCTAAACAACAATAAATGTTTTCTCTGGCCTTCTTTTGGGCATATTTGATCCTCTCTAATTGGGAACTCTCCAGACACAGGTAATGATGACAAGCTCCCCTGAATGCTTGTCTACACTTCTTAATATGAAAATCAAGTTGTCATAAGACAATGTAAGACAAAAATGTAATTAGATGAAAAGATGAAAATTTTATTTTAGGGCCATGCGCCATTGTTTTATACCTCTAGGGCATCTCCTGGCCATACTCATCTATTAGATAAGTTCATTAAAGCCATGGCAATCTCTATGGAATATGGCAGTTGTTATTAAAATATCCATAAGTAAATTTATCCCTTGCTTTAACTAAATTACAATTGTTTCAGCCCAATTAAAAGCACTAATACTCTCGTAATTGGGAAGATTATTAGGCTTATAATAACGCCTCAGTGGTGTAAATTCGCCTCTCAATCAGCCTGATTATGTTTCGTCATACAGCTGACAAAACACAAATAATGGGGAGAATAAAAATATTGAGTTTGAATAATGATGCACCCCTAATTGGGATGTCAGCATGCCTCTCAATAGTACTAGGTACTCCCTACTCAGGCCATCCATGTGCAAGTACTATTGTGCCAATTACAATGATTGACATATATTAAAAAAAGAACTCGTTAATCATCTTTTCATTAGATTCAAAAATGCAATTAAGTTTGTTCTGTAAATTCACTTGGTTTACCCAAGTGGCTCCCATAATCAGCCATAATGTAATTATATCATAGCTATTATTAGCTACAATAATTGGGACGATTTAAGTACAAATGATGCTGTTATAAAATGAATTTAGTTATGCAGATAAATTGAGAAGGACCAAAGAATCCATCATTTAGAGTAATCTATTAGCATTGGTGGTTTTCTCAAAGGCTTTATTTTTGAGTCAACCACAAAATCTAACAGACATAATGCCAGATTGCATTTGAAGGTCTAGCAGAGCCAGTACAAGCGTGCTTCATAGTGGCTAAAATACACTAGATGCCAGCGCACTACCATCCCAAGCTGTGGCAGTGGCGTTGGTGGCAACAAAATTGGTAAGTTTTGATCAGGTGGTTTTTTTGTATTATTTTAAAAGTTACATATTTTTTATGATTTCAAATTTTGAAGCAAATGAGATTGTCAAACAAAAATATCTTTATGAGATTAGTAGTCCAAAATATATAGATAAGACGCTGCCACAACTGATCCTGATGGGGTTTCACTGTACGTTAGAGAATTAGTATGCCATGAATAGACATACTCAAATGGAATATAGCCATTAACTTATAGAGCCAAAAAGAAGGATTATACCAACGCTCTACAAGGATCAAGATACAAAAAACTTCAGTCCAACCCGCAGTATCTTTATTTATAATACTTTCTTGCGCATATAAAATTTTATTCCATCTCATAAATATAACTTAACTATTATTTGCTGGAAGTTGAATACATCCCAATTATTAAATCATACTTCCAAATTTATAAATGAGTTATAATAACCTTGATTACTATATTATGTAATAGATAATTTACAAACATTTAGTTTTTAGTTATTTATGTTATAAATAGGAAGAAAGATATCATAAAGAAAAATGATCAAGAGTGTACAACAGGGACATAATTATCTTTAAAAAGTTTATTTCAACGCGGTGGTACCAAAAAATGATTCAATACTTAAAGTTTTCTAGTAGTCTTTATTTGTGAGAATGACCGCATGCTTGCCTAAAATTCAAAAAATTAATACTAATAACAGTAAGGGCCACATCTTTACTCACTACAAGGTAGTGCACAACCACTCCAGATCTAATGGAAGACCTTATTGCTTCTAGTGGGTGAAAAAAGTGCCAAAATTGAGGAGGCGTAATGTGGCAATGAATGATGCGCAGGGTTTAGAGAACGTTTTTCCACTGCTGAAAATGAATCATTGAGGCCAGACTAGCAGCCTTGGCATGATAAGTAATTGAGCTAAAAAAAGGAATAAGGGAAAAGTTTTAGATGCTGCTTGATGTGCACACCTTGTAACTACACCATTATCAAGTTTCTAACAAAAACAGATAGAATTGAAACCTTAATAAAAGAAATTGGATGCCTATGTCAATAAAAAAAATCAAAGAACTTACTGAAAATTGAGGGCTTAAACTCACAGGGAAAAAAGCTTAATCTTTATGAAATTTCCTTGGAAGCGATTAACAGAGATATAAATGATTTTATAAAACATAATTGAAAACATAACTTGTAGCGACCAGAAGGTCTTAAGGCGCCTTGCAAGTAGGTACACCTGCCCTTACAACAACTCAAATGGTACGACCTGATGTTCCTTATAAAGACTTATACTTTAATCCATATCTAAAGTAGTGTACATCCCATTAAAGGGAGAATATTTGGCTTCCTTTACATGTATGAGAACATTAAGGACGTTTCCAGTGACTGAAAAAGGTTCACCATATCTGGGGATGCATAACTAAGAAGCACAAGAAATTCTCAGCAAATTTTGAAACCAAACTTTTTATGCGCTGATGTCAAAGAAGCCCTACATCAGAATTTGGCTTCACACAGGACATGCAGAATATGAATATGAATACTACCTTATGATAAAGGTCAAAACAGAATTACACTAATTAAAATTAGAATATGACTTGAAACCACATCAGCTATGGACCAAAAGAAGTCTAGAACTCTGTTAACCAAAAAACGTTTTGATCACATCAATCAAGTATCATCCCCACAAAATGATGTTCACCATGTCTGTTGAAATCAGCACAGATGCTTAAGATTTTTGGTGTATTTATCAACAAACAGCATTATTAGGTGCTGTTTGATGAAAGTAGCCTGAATGACAACTTACAAGAGCAAACCTTATTATCAGAAATAGGGCTTATTAGCAAAATAGATTAGCACACTGTATTAACTACTAATTTAAGTGGCTAAGCGGTGTAGGAACCCAGCTGAGTTCTTGCTCGCTGGTGCCTCACGCCGCTGGATTCCTCAAAGTTTTTCTTTAAATTAATAATAAAATAACAATAAAAACTGAGTTTTATAAGGGTTTAATAGTAGTGTGGGAATAGTAAGAAAACTGATCCCTCTCAAAATCCGACCAATCAGTATTTAAACTGTATTGAGGGTTGAAGGGATTTAAGAATAAGTTTGGAACGGCTTTTTGCAGTCTAAATAAGGAAATATGAGCAATCAGCCTATAAAAAGCTTGAAAAGTCACTTCACTTAGGCTGAACAATGGACGGTTATCATTTTTGGGGCAAGATGTAACTGTGGGGTAATGACTTAATATACTTTTTAGCCAATCTTTATTTGAGAAATTTTGCACCTTGGGGGACCCCTGCCACGCCTAAAAAGAGAGTGGCCCTATGTTGGTGCTTAAAGGGACCTGATTATAACTAGGGGAGTACCATCTTATGGACGCCGCAGAGTCCACCGCATGGTTGGAGTAGTCTTACTACTAAAATTTGTATGTATTGCCTGTGTAGCATTCAAAATGCTTTACCCCAATTTGCAGGGTTCCACCGAGAATCAGCTAAAGTCTTTTGGCCAATATTATTGTTAGTATTACATAAATCATTTGTATTAATATTGATGTTATCATTTTGGCGGTATTCAATAGATACGCTGGCAGATTTTTGCACAGGGTTAACCCACTGAGCAATAGGGACCAACGATATGATGATCGCTGCCCTAGAAACAACAGAATAACTTTAAATAAATATGGAGCGCTTGCTCCCAAAACCTCTTTTATTATATGTAATTTAGTATTGCGGATATTTTATATTCCACTATACTCTATCCTTCTTAACAACAAACCTTCTTGATAATCTCATCTCGCCTATATTGTAGCAACTTTTGGATGCTATGACTTGTATGGCTTAGTAATTCACTTCGTCATATCTTACTGGCTCCGTCAATTCTTCATTCATTAATTTCACAATTGCCTATTTGAGGCGATTTCCCAATAACCCAATATCGCCTCATTTTGAAGTGCTTAAATTACCATTACCAGTTTGATGCCAACGGATTCCGTTCATTTCACCATGATGACTGCAGGCTTATCTTCCAGTCATATTAAATTCATAACATTACCCCTCTTTGACTGGACAATAAGGATTCTATTGTTTGTACAGCTGGAGGAACTTTGCATGAACTCAGTTGATGATCTGACCTCTAGTAGGGTCCTTGATAGTATATTTATCTATACCAGTCTTTTCAATGACTTCAAATGGCCCAATACAGATACTGGCCAGCTTATGTTTACAGCCAAACCCATGTTAATCATGGAATAGGACCATGTCTCCATCTTTAAACTGTGCTAGGTCACTCCATCATACCTGATTGGCAGCCTGGCTTTTAATTCTCTTGGCTAGGCTGAATGAGTATGCTTCAGTTTATAACTTAATCAGCATATTTGTTAGGATGGTCAGATAATGTTGTGGATTCATACCGCCAGTGTCCTCTACACAAGCATATGAGAGGGCGGGCAGAGCGGGGTGCCATCCATAAAGTAATTGGAATGGGCTTTTCCCCAAGGTGGAATGATAACTAATATTATAAGCAAAGATGGCGGTGGATAAAAGGGAGCTCCAGTCTGAGGGTCAATCCGCTACTAATTTATGGAGTATGTTCACTAAAGTCCCATTGACCTGCTCCACCATTCCATTCGATTTGGGATGTTATGGGGTTGTCAAAACCCCTTGGATATCCATTAGCTCATTAAGCTTTGGAAGAATGTGGGAAGTGAGGTTAGTTCCATTGTCAGTAAGGATGAACTGGGGACAACCATGTCGCTGAATTATACATTCCATGACAAACTTTGCCACTGTTAGCGCCCCTAAATCACATATTGGCCATGCCTCAACCCACCTGGCCAGGTGGTCAATTGCTACCAAGATCTATTTGGACTAGTTTGCCCCTGTTGGTAAGGGACCCACAACATCAATTGAAACGGTGTTCCAGGCAAAGTGTGGCTTCACTAACCGGTATGAAGTCTTAGGGCGGAATGGCTTTTTACTTGGCACTGGTGACAAGAGGAGATAGTTTAAAGTACATCAAAGTTCATGCTTTCCCAGTTATACCGAGGTCGCAATAATTATATGGTCTTATGCACTCCACCATGTCCAACCGCTTGGTGGGCGCTCATAATAATATTTGGGCGGGCAGAAGGTCTTGGAATATTCACGGTAGTGTCCCCTATCTGCTTATACAATTTTCCACTTTTTTGGAACGTATTGGCCCTTATCTCATCCAAAACCTTTATGACTGGGAGCGGTTCATCATTGTACTTGCCACTAAGCATCTTATTAAACATAATATTGCTCAGATCCGCTGTAACTGCAATCGTAGGTAATCTTGATAAACAATTGGCTTTCTGGTGTTTTGCTCCAGGTCGATGCAATATTTTAAAATTATATGCCTGCAATTCAAGAGCCCATTGGGCTAGACGCCCTTCTGGTTTTTTAAAATTTTGTAACCAGCATAGTGAGGCATGATTTGTTACAACTTTGAATTTTACTCCATGCAAGTACAACCCAAAAGCTGTTTATAGGCGTAAATTACCACTTAACACTCATGCTCAGTCACAGTATAATTGTTTTCATGACTGTTCAAGCTACGACTGCAATATGCTACAGGATGCTCTTCCCCTTCCTCGTTTTTTGGGATAGGACTGCTCCTACAGCAGAAAGGGGTGCATCCGTCTGAACAATGAACTCCTTCTTAAAATTGGTATTGTATAACACCGGCGCGCTGGTTAACGCCACTTGAAGCGTATCAAAAGCGCATTGCTGACGCTCAGTCCATTCAAACGTAGTGTCCTTTTTTAACAACTTGAATAGCATGCCCTCAATACAACTGCAGTTAAAGATGAAGCGCTGGTAGTAGCCGACCATTTCCCAAAAATATCTGTATATCCCGCTTGCTATTGGGTGGAGTCATTTTATGGATAGCTTCCACCTTGGCTGGTTAAGGTCACAACCCTGTGGCGTCAGCTACAAACCCCAGGTACTCCAGCTGGTCCTTAAAGCAGTGGCATTTCCGAGGTTTAATCTTTATGTTGGCCTCAGCAAGCCAGTGGAATACAGTTTCTAAATGATCAAGGTGTTCCAAGAAGGTTTGGGAAAAAACATTAATGTTATCAAGGTATACAAGGACATACGACAGTTTTAGGTCCCCCAGAATAGTATCCATTGCTCGTTGAAACGTAGCTGGGGCGTTACACAGCCCTTGCAGCATTCGAGTTGGGTGAAAGAGACCTTTGGAAGTGATTACAGCGCACTTTTCTTGCTCCACCAGTGGGCAGCTCGATTTGCCAATATCCTGAGATCAGGTCCATAGCTGAGAAGAAACGAGCTCCCCCTAGCCAATCTAAAGCGTCATCAATCCATGGTAAGGATAGGAGTCTTTTTTGGTAATGCTGTTAAGCTTTTGGTAGTCTATTACTACGCGGTTGGTGCCATCCTTCTTTTTAACAATCAGAATGGGTGAAGCCCATGGACTCTTTGATGGCTCAAGCATCCCTTGCGCTAATAGCTTATCGATTTCCTTGTTTACTACTCCTTCTGCCACCCTTGATTGGCGGATTGGCCTTGACCTGATGGGAGGGTGATCTCCATTGTCCATCCTATGAACCACCCCCCGCGCGCATCCTAAATTGTGGTCATCAACAGCGAAAATCTCTTTATATTTTTGAAATAAAGCGATTGCCCTATCCTTCTGTGTTTTTGACAGCCTCATCTAATTTGTCATGCAATACTTTTGCCATTATATTGAGCTGCGGGTTGAAAGCAGACCAAATTCCTCCAGTGACGCAAAGTCATGAACTGAACTAACCTCCTCAACGGGGATAAAGTGCAAATATGCCACTATTTGGTGGCGACGGATTTGCAGTGGTACCATTTGTAAATTTGCAAGCAAAACTTTGACTTCCCCCTACCCTGGTAATATAATACCTGGGGCTACGCGAGGCTTGAACCGCGACTGCTGATATGGCCCAATAACTTCCCCCATAAAGTACATCTGGAACTTCTATTACCAATTCTGTGTTTACTATAACTTGATGCCCGGATGGAATTGATATAGGTCCAGCAGCTCAGAGCAGCAGCCCTTAAATTTTAAATTTATTATGGGGAAGGCTGACCATGGGATGGACACTTCCAAATATGACTCAGAAGAGACAAAACTTAGTACCAGGGAAGGCACCCCAGAGAAGCGATGCTATCTCTTGTTGCCAGCGGGAACGCCACTTATGGGGAGGGGAGGGAACGTGTGGATGGGCCGTAGCCACAACTGAACACGTGTGGAGGAAGGGGTCTGATTTGATGAACCAGACTGGGAACCAGGAGGAGACCATCTGTCAGCGACGCGGTGGGAGGTATCCAAACATCCACACTTGAAAATGGTCCACCAAATGAGACCGGAATCTGTGGACAGCTTCTGGGAGAGTGGGGGTGGAGCCTGCGATGGCATCTAAGACAATCGTGTGGATGGTCCACATGGCGATTGCAACCACCAAAGCACGGAGGGAGGTTGGAAGAGAGGAGGCCATTGATAGAGCAAACATATCTCTTGACAGACTGAAGGGATGCGTTTGATCCTGGCCCAGCAGACGTTAAACTTCGCACCATATCACTTTAGAGGTAGGGCACTTCTCCAGGCGGTGGAATAGCGTTCCATACTAGCCACACACGGCACAGGATGAGTGTAAAGCGTTAGAGTGCTCAGCTGTACGATACACCCACCTTGGGCAGCGCCACACATGGGAGCGGACTTGAGGCTGCAACAGAGGATGGTGTACGTATTTCCAGATAGTTTTTTGGGTCTCAATGGAGCAAGGGATGTCCATCATGTCCAGGTAGTTGACCCTGTATAGGACATGGGGCCGAATGGGGATCACGCCATCATGGATGGGTAGCCCCTGTACCTCTTGTGTGAACTGAGGAGAGGGGCGGCCTCTTTGGGTTGTATGTCCACTAATACAAATTCTCCGCTCACCGCTCCGCATGGAGAGTAGGATTCGTTTGTAGTGGGTTTTAGTCCCGTGAGGACCTGTGGCCGATGTGTGTGATGCGAGGTATGTCATCAGGGAGTGGGGTTCGATGGATTGTTGAGGTTCAAGGCGCAGGAGAAGTTGGAGCGGGCTGCGCGGGACCAGTGTTGGGAGGGGAGTGTAGGGGCGGTGACGGCCGCAATCCAGGTGCCCAGGATCTTGGCAGCATGGGCTTTGAAGTCAAGCAGGCCCATGCCACCATGATGATGAGGTCAAAACATGACCTCTAGCCGTACTGGTGGAGGGCGGCCTGACCAAAGCCATCCTTGCAGCAAGGCATACAAGGATTTGAAGAAGCTTGGGGAGAAGGGGATGGCGTGGGCTCCGAACCAGACTTTGGAGAGGAGCATAGTGTTGGCTAAAACAACCCTGCCAGTAAGGGAAGTAGGGTGGGCTGAGAGAGGCAATTCGCTTCATCACGTTGTCCAGAATACGGCACTCCATTACTGTTGACGCGTATCCGCCTGCCTCCATCCACACGCCCAGATGGCGTACCAGTCCTATGGTAGGACGTGGCACAAAGGGGAGCACCAGTGGGGCGGTGTGTGTTGAGTTAGTAGGGCGAGGACGTGGGCGAGCAGATGGGCCGGGTTGGGAACTAATTGCTGGGGTCCAGCAGTTCTGAAACTGACCAAGGAGGATGATTTTGGTTTTGGAAGCGTTCAGTGCCGCGTTGCTTAACTGGGAATACTCCTGGATGAGAGCTTCAAGAGCGCGTGCATCTTGATTATTAGACACCCCAATCACACAATCATCTGCAAACGCCATTATCTTGGCTGGGGCTTGGCCTGGCACATGGACCCCAGTGAGTTGGGCATTCACATTTTAAAGTAGTGGGTCAAGGCTGAAGTTGTATAAGAGTGGGCTGAGGGGGTCCCCTTGTCGCAAGCCCCTTTGAGGGCGGACTACTTCTTTTAGGAAGCCAGGGCCATATACTGCCATTGTTGCAGATTCCGTGAGCAGCATACCCAGTTGATGAATCAAGGGGGTAGGCGAAATTGATGGAGGCAGGCCCTGAGGTATTCCCAGTTTACTCTATCATAGGCCTTTTGTTGGTCCAAGAATAAAAGTGCCCCAGAGGCTGTGGATTGAAATACATTAGCTACAGAGTGCACGTTATCCCAAATCGACCTTCTGGGTATGAAACCGAATTGTTCTGGGGAGATGGTAGCAGATGCTACAGTCCCTAAATGGTTAGCCATGATTTTTGTTAAAATCTTAGTGTCTGTGTTTGTTAGAGAAATGGGGCGCCAATTGGCTAAGTCTAGCTTTTCCCCTTTCTTGAAGAGTGTGACAGTAAAGGCCTTATGTCCTCCTGGTAGGAGGCACGTTTCCAACAGGCTTTGGTTGAGTGAAGCGAGCAGCAATGTGGATATATATTTGAAGTACTTTTTGTAGAACTCATATGAAATGCCATCTGGGCCTGGGCATTTTCGGTTTAGCGCACTGCAAATGGCGGTCCATAATTTGGTCGGAGTAATCAAATTCATTATTTCTGGGTATTGGAAAATGGTGCAGATGTGGGCTCAGTTGAGAAATTCCGCCACTTTGGCCAGCTGAATTGGATCGGATTGGTACAACTTGGAGTAATACTTTTGTGTTTTGATTGCCAATTTGGCTGGTGTATCCGCAATGGAATTATCCAATCTTTGCACCTGTGTGCAGCCATGCTCTGGTGTGGTGCGAAGATTTTTTTAAAGAAATGTGCGGTGCACTTGTCGCCTTTTGTGATGCATGTGGCCCTGTACTGAACACAAACCCAATGTTTGTGTTGCCTTTTGAGTGCGTTGAGGTGGGCGGCTGCCTCAGCCCACTTCTGGCCCCATGCAGAGCTGTATCCTGTAGCTGGGATGTTGGACTCCAGATGTGCCAACTCTACCAGAGCACGCGAAATGACCACTGATGTGGCTTATGAGCATCTGGAGGAGAGATGGCGAGAGTGGCAGATGGTGTCATCTTTGAAAGTTGCCCATGTGGAAATGGGGTCCACGCAAAACAGTGCAACAAACTTTCTAGCCAAAGTTGTTACTTCCACCCACTTAGAAAATCCTGCCGACGCGAGCTTGGAGGGGCGGATTTTGCACCAATGTGGGCCTTAGCAGCTGTGACAGTTAGGTGGTAGGTTAGCGAGACCAGTTGATGGTTGGAGAATTCCATTTTTGTTGTTTTGAAGTGGGAGATGTGGGGTTGGAATTTCGCTGGTGTTAGGATAAGGTCAATGCGGGTCATGGACCTTAATTGGCCGTTGTGGATGTGGGGGCGCATCATGTTTTTGAACAGTGAGGCATGTCATAACAGTGCATCCATTAATACAAGGAGGTCTTTAGAACGCGCAGTTCTATGTGACCCTGGGGGGCGTGGGGTGAGGAAGGCCACCAGTCCGTTGGTGTGTTTGCCAACAGTTCATGTCGCCAACTAGGAAAGAGTCTGGGGGTAGTGGGAGGGATTTGACCAATGAGAAAAATTCCTGACGCTCGTGTGCACCATTTGAGGCATAGATGTTGATGATTGCGTGTACTACGTCAGCCCACAAGAAAGTGACAACAAGCACTCGGCCATTTAGGAATGTTTCTGAGGATTAAAATTTGAAAAATTATTCTTCCAAATTAGCACCCCACAGCGCTTTAACCAAAAGGATAGGGATGGGAGGAGCATTGTTTTCCGTGCTTCCTCAGAACCTCATGGATAGTGGGACTCCTGGATGGCCAGGATATCCACGGGTAAATTTTGTTGTAAAAAACTCAGTTTCCTAGCCCAGGACGGGGAGTCCTTGAGTCTGGCGATATTCAACATCCCTAAAGTGAAGGTTTCCCCTATCACACCTTAGGTGTGAGGGGGTGGGCACCTGGGCCCACCAGCCTCCTCTAGATCCCCATGGGCCTTCACAGCAGTGTGGGTGATAGCAACAATGCTATCGGGGTTTTTGTTAAATTTTTGTGGAAAGAGTTGCATTGGCTTTAGCCTTCACTTTTTGTTTTCCTGACGTCGGACAAATTTTTTTCAGTGTGGATGAGTTTGGTGCACCATTAAGCAGGTCAAAAAAAAATCTTCAGTTGGGATGGGTCCCAAGTCAGTTTCAACCAGAGCTTGGGTGCAATGATTGGGTGAGATCAAATCCCCCATCAGATCCTCGGATTGAGTGGCCCACTCAGCATGGGCTTCCCAATCTGATTGGTTAATGAATTCCCAAGTTGCTTCCACCGCGAAGGTTTCCATGTCCTCCTGGCGTTGTGAGTATGGGATAGCAGTGGTGGCTTTGGCCGCTTCCTTGGCCGCGGCCCTGTGGGCCTGCTTGGCCTTCTTCCACTCTTGCGGGGAGATAGGCTTTACCAGTAGGTAGCAGCCTTGTGCTCCCCATGGGAAAGCCTCTTTGGTGCTTGCAGTTGGTTCATAGTACGCCTCTCCGCTGGCCATGGCCGCCAAGGGGTGCTCTTGGAATGT
The DNA here is from genome assembly GCA_022478985.1 of Massospora cicadina. Taxonomy (NCBI): domain Eukaryota; kingdom Fungi; phylum Entomophthoromycota; class Entomophthoromycetes; order Entomophthorales; family Entomophthoraceae; genus Massospora; species Massospora cicadina. Next base: position 17,668 of record JAKSZP010007984.1, on the reverse strand, counting down.
GACGCCCTCCTTGGTGGGGCATGCATGTGCCTTATGGCCAAACGGTCAAAGTGGGTGCAAATGGGGGGCGCGCTGTCCACGGTCACCTAGAATGGGTGGGTGGTATGCCCTGCAATATCAATAAAAGTGGAGTGCGGGATCTGGGTTAGGTCCTTTACAATCTCATCAGTTGGGGTCAGGACTGCGATGGCTTTGCCAGTGCACAGGTGTAGCATCAGCGTAAAGCGTTGCATTTTGAAATTTTGTATTGCCATATACGGCGAGACCATCTTTCAGGTGTTGTTCCAAAATGTCACGGTTTACCATAGTAGGCAAAAAGTCAAACGTGAGGAAAATTTGGTTTGATTTTGTCCATCTGGTGCATTTGGTTTCGATGACCCATTGCCCTTCAGGGATGTCGACCACTACATGCACTGCCGCAGCCTCATCTGCTGCCTCTTTGCTTTTGAAACCTAGGTACAGCCAACCATGTGACATGGAGTGAGGTGCGATGTACACCACAGTCAGGAAAATTGTGTGCACATCTTCACAAAATTTTTCCCATAAGGTTGTTTGTTGGATGTCCAGGAACACACGGACTCTGAATTCCACTGACAAAAGTGGCTGGGAGTGTGGCGTGTTGATGTACTAGTTGCATTGTGCTTGCCATGTGAGTATCTCCGGGGAAATAGTGACCGTCAGTTTTTTAAAATTCTTGCATATTCTGCTGGTTTCTCCGGGGCGTTTTTGAACGTTGGAGGCCGCGGGTCTTCCACCTGCTCCTCTTACCTTACTTGCCCAACTGCTCCCTGACATGGGCGCAGACTAATCTCCTCTGTGATATTATCAAACTATATTCAGTCTTGAATAGAATAGGTTGCAATAGTGATTGCAACGAGAAAGAAAAGTTTTAGAGCAGCAGCCCTTGATATTCATAAATCTGTTGTGGAAGGGCCTGGGTTTTACCCTTTAACTGATGGTAGCACTGGGATTACTCCGTCACTATAAGCTAGATTGATATTCCTCATATTTACTGGATCATTTGGCACTTCACTAGAGGTGAAGTAAAGCGGGATCCTCTGACCCAATATTTCAAAAGTCTGGTCTGTCATATCAATAACAGCCCCATAGTGTCACAAAAAGGCGGTTCCAATCAGCAGAACATAATGGCTATTTGGTAACACTATAGCTGGAGCTACCACAATAATATACCCAAACCGCAATGGAAGCGCACTGTATGCTCCCTCAGAGACTGTGGTATTTGCTCCAGCAGCTCCATATACCACCCGATGGTCCACATCCAGTTTTAATAATAATTTGGCCACCAACTTGGTGGAGACTATATTAACAGGGTACCTGTATCTATGATGTCACGGACATGGGTTTTAGCTACAACCAGGTCACAGTAAGTAAATTTATAGTAAGATGAATCTTGACTGTTTGTAACATAAACATTTATGGCATCTTTATTTTCGAGAAAACCCACAATCCCCTCGCCAATACTGGATTATTGTGTGATAATAGTGTTGACTAAAGGAGCAATGCTTACCGCTTGCAAGAGATGGGCATCAGAGGAGGGGTCCAACTTTTCAGGTGAGACTTGGTTAAACATCTGGCAAGCATACGGCTCAACCTGCAACTGGGACCCCTCTCCTACCATAGCCACAGACTGCGCTTGTGTCAAAATATTCACCTCTCCAACTGGCTGCTGATATAAGACTGACACATCAGCCAAGGGAGCTTCAACTGAGTGTACAGGGGTAGATTCATGTGGGACGTTTGAGTTAAATTAGCGGAAGTATAGAGTCCCATCTCTACTCTGCTATGCCTTTTCCCTGATTGTACTGTCCCTGCGGGAGGGAATAACGCTGACGATGAAGACAACTTCTGGCCAAGTGCCCAGAGCAACCACACAAGAAACAATTGATCCTGTAAGATCTGCGTCCATAATTGTTGGGGAATGGGCCATCCCAAAAGTTAGGCTGGGGTCGAGAAGTGTAGACAGACCCTTCCCAATAGTTGAACTGCTGGCGGCAACTCTGTTCAAGATGAGGTATGTGCTGACAATAAGGCTGGTGGTTACCAAATGGACGCTGAAATGGAAGAGATGACTTCCTTAAATAAACAGGTTTAGCAGCGGAAAGGATATGGTTCCGCTCTATGTTGGGTGGAGGGAAGTTAGCAGATATATGGCGCAAGATTTGAATGAGTTTAAGAAAAGGGATATCAACTTCTAAATATGGAGCCATGGTATTAAGAAAGCTCATGGTATGGTTTCACAGCGGAGGTTAACGCTATGCATACATCTGATTTAGTTAAAGTTCCTTCTCCAATTAACACATGAGCTTCCATCATAAAAAGATCAGCAAAGGCAGTGAGGGTCTCATTATTCTGAAACCCAATTGTTAAGAATTCTGCCTTCCGCTGTGCCATTTTCATAGTCCCTCTGAATAACCACAACACAGTATCTTTCACTTTTTGATAGGTAGCAGAACTGGTGGGAAGATAGCAAACAACTTGTTCAGCGCTGTCAACATTCAAAGTGGATATTGTTAATTTGGCTTTACGCCGATCTGAAGCTCCTTCCACTGCAAACTCAAATCGCTTAAAAAATTATGGATGTTTTATTGCAATCAAATGGAGGCAGCTTATTAATATGAACCTCCTGTAGAAACTCATTTCCCACTGGAGAACAGCGTCCAAGGCAAGCTTGAGTTTTTAATATTCAATGGTTGCAGTCTTTCAAAAAGACTCCTTGCCAGAGTAAGCCTGATTGAACATGGCCAGTGATGGAGGAAGGTTATTGGCTTCGTGATTGTCCAATGGGCCCCCTGTAGTGAGCACCACTGTTATAATTTCAGCGGTATTCAATAAATACGCCGGCGGATTTTTGCACAGGGTTAACCCACTGAGCAATAGAGACCAACGATAAAATGATCGCTGCCCTTGAAACAACATAATAACTTTAAATAAATATGGAGCGCTTGCTCCCCAAACCTCTTTTATTAAATGAACTTTAACATCGTGGATTCTTCTTATTCTGTTATACTCTATTCTTCTTAACAACAACCCTTCTTGATAATCTTGTCTCTCCTATATTGTAGTGACTTTTGGATGCTATGATTCATATGGTTCAGTAATTCAATTCGCCATATATTACTAGCTCTATTAATTCTTCATTCATTAATTTCACAATTGCCTATTTGAGGCGATTTCCCAATAACCCAATGTCGCCTCATTTTGAAGCACTTAATTTACTGTTACCAGTTCAATGCCAACAGATTTCATTCATTTTACCATGATGACCGCGGGCTTATTGTCCAGTCATATCAAATTAACAACAATTGATAAACTTGCAAATGGCTGAAATTTCTCCTTTTCAGCTAATTTCAACACAACACATTCTTATTTTGCAGCTGGGAGGGCAAAGTGTCTGACATCACCACCCTCAATAATGTTGGGGGGAGAATAGGGCCATAGGAATCGGCCATGTACCCAATGGATGGTAATCCCAATAGCCAGAGATTTTTTGGAATGCTCATTGCCTCTTTTATAGGTAATGGTGAAGTGACCCTCCCAGATTGATCCAAGCTTAACGCATCTAGGAGTAGCAATTATGGTATTATAATACCATATCAGATACTTGGAAAGTAGGTAGGGGGTTCTGAGCTCATTGGCCGCCTGCCCTTCTTTTTTCACCATTTTTGCTAAATTGGACATAGCTTCAGATTGGAGTTGGATGATGCGCTGATCCAAAATTTCTCATGACTTTCTCAGGTTCCTCAACTCTAGAAGAGAATAAATCTTTAGCTAAGAGGGCAGAGATTCCTGTTCCCACTCATACAAAAATGAAATGAAGACATTTTTTAAATTTTGTGATAGCTAATCTGGTATGCCATAAGAGCACTGGGTAGGTATTGATCCCAATGAAGAGGATCAGAGAAATCCGTATTGCCTAGGATGGAAACTAAGGTTTCATTGGCTCTCTTCACAGTTTCATTGGTAGAGGGATTATATGGAGCTGAGAAAAGTTACTGGGCTCCCATGGATGTGGCCAGGATTTTGAATACTCTGGAGGTGAAGTTCTTAATATTATCGCAGAGTAGTACTTGGGGAAAGCCATGACGAGTAAAATTGTTTTTATGTAAAATGGTGGCTGTGGCCTTTGCCGCTTGGGCATGAAGAGCTACAGCTTCAACCCATTTAGTAAAGTGGTCAAAAGCTACTAGAATAAATTTGTTTCCACTAGTAGTCTGAGGAAGGGGACCTACTACATCCAAATGATGGTGTGGAACGATTGTTGAGGGGTATTTGGTTAATACTGGTGTCTAGACTTGAAACTTGTTTTGCTGCTTACACGTAAGGCAATCTCAAGACATCAACAATAGGTTTTATCATTCTATCCCAATAGTACTCATCCTTGATCCACTCATAAGTTTTCTTTGCCCCTCCATGACCTAGGGTTGAGTGAGCTTCTAGGATAGCAGGTATGCGTTCTGAGGGCTGAAGGTAAGGCAGCCATTTTGCCCCCAACTGCTTATATAACTTCCCGTTCTCCACTTTTATGTTGCAAAAGTGCCGGGCTAACATCTTCTAGACAGTCTCATCCTCATCCTCACAGTCATTGGGGATCAATAAGAGATCATGTAACCTCTCCGCCTCACTATTATCCAAGCGAAGGGTTGGCAGCCAAGTCAACCCATCAGCATTCATGTTATGGGTCCCAGCATGGTGTTCAATCTTCATAGCACAATGCTGGAGCTTTAGAGCCCAGAAAGTTAACTGGCCAGTAGGATCCTTTACATTCTGTAAACACTTCAACGAAGCGTGGCTCATGATTACAGTTAAGGTGGTCCCATATAAGAAATGATGGTAATCTTTTACAGCTAAAATAACAAGGCACTCCTTCTCTGTTACGCTGTAATTACATTCCACTTTTGAAAGCACTTTACTGAAATAAAGGACCGGATGATCAACACCATTTTCATCCAATTGGGCTAAAATGGCCTTATAGTGTAGTCTGAGGGGTCAGTAAGCAAGATAAACTGTTTACTATAATCTGGGCGCTATAGGATAGAGCTTTGTTGTAGCAGTTGCTTCAGCGTCTCAAAAGCGGCCTTTTGTTCAGCACTCCAATAAAAAGTGGATTCTTTATTAATAGATGAACAAGGGGCTTTTCAGACATTTGCCCTCCCAGCTACAAGATAAGAATGTTGTGGTCCAAACTCGGCCAAAAAGGGGAAAGGTTGGACATATATAATTCTGAGATAATGACCTGAATGACTTAATCAATATCATCGATCCCATCAGCCAAAAGACCCTGGCCAAATCTTGGTGGAAATCCCACAAATTGGGGTAACACTATAAAGAATAATAAACGGAAAGTAGCACAAAGTTGGACAGTCAAAATTCTTTGACCACTTAAGGGAATTTGGGGAGTCCATCATCTTTTTCTCCCCAGCCACGTCCAATTCCCTTCAAGCACCTAACTGGGGACCACCCCTTTTATAGACGTGGCGGTGGTCCCCCAAGGCGAAATAATTTTCTAAGGCATGGATCAGCTGAAGTTCATCAAATTGTTACCTCACAGGTACATCTTGCTAAACAATATCTCCCCCTCTATCGTGCATCCAAAAGGAAGCGAGTTTTCTGAGCTTTGATATGCTACTTTTTCATATTACCAAATTTGGACAGTAACAAGCAATTCCAATTTATTATTTAATTCACTTTGACTTAAGATGCAGTTTAAATACTGACCAGTCAGATCTCAAAAGGGTTCATTTTTCTCTTACCCCCAGCGCCACCTAAAAAATATATATAAAATCATATAACTTTCTAGATTTAAAAGTTTTGTTTTTGTTATATTTTGTAGTTCAAATCCCATATTGTTGAATTTTTGGCTTAATAAGCACCAGCGAGTTTTTCCCAAACGCCAAAAATCCAACAGAGCTCACTAAGGTGGGAAAACTTAGGGATGAACTTATGGTAATTCCCCATCCCTAGAAATATCTGAATATCAATAGATTTTTAAGGGGAGGCATTTTTGAGATTGCTTCAACCTTGTCCTGTATGGGTTGAGTTTCTTCTTGGGAAATGGAGTGGTTAAGAGAATTTAATCTTCTTTGGAAGAAGGTACACTTTGAGGGTTTCACCTTAATGTTAGACTTACATAACTGTTAAAACAACTCCTTCAAGTGATCAAGATGTTTTTTGAAGGTTTTTGAGAACACCATGATGTCATCAAGATAGATGATGACACAAGTTAGCTCGAGGTCCTGCAATATGTGATCCATCACATGCTGGAAAGAGGCAGGTGCGTTGCACAACCCTTAGGGTAATTTTGTGAGTTGAAAAAGACCCTCACTATAAATAAGGGTGCATTTCTCCTAAATCTGAGGAGAAAGATCCATTTGCCAAAATACAGTAGCCAAGTTCATCTCAGAGAAGAGGTTTGATCCAGAGAGTTGTGATAGTGAGACATAAATATGGGGATAGGATAGCTATCCTTTTTTGTGCGGTTATTTAATTTGCAGTAGTCCATGATTATCCGTTTACCTCCATTTTTCTTTTTAATTTAAAAGGGGGAAATACCAAGGGCTTTGTGATGGTACTAGTAACCCCGCGTCTAGTAACTTCTGGAGCTCCGTCATCATTTGCCCTCCTCCACCTTTAACTTGCAATAAGGTTTTGATCTAATAGGACAGGCATCACCAACATCGATGGTGTGGCACCAGCCTTTTATGTGGACATAGTCATTATCAAATTTGAAAGAATGTATTGCTATAGTCGTCTAATAAAGTATGAACTTTTTCCAGCTCATCTGGGGTCAATTCATCCGAAATGTAGACGTTGGACAAGGTACATACTATATTCCACTGGCAAACCCAAAATCCTTCATCAAGCCAATGGAGTTAATTTGTTCAAATTTCTCCACGGGGATTAAAATCGCTCTGCCAATCTCCTGGTGTTTTTTTATGATCATGTCCTTGCCGGTGAGGTTTCCCAGCATAGTATTAATAGGATCTGGTAGGCTGGGTCTAGTACCCCAGGTAATACCCAAGGCTCCAAGGGGCTAATGCCCTCAAGACTTATGAGGTGCAACAAACAGTGGTGTGGTATTTGAAGTGTGATTTTTGTGTCAACCACTCGTTGTTCACCAGGCTTAATCAAGACCTCATCTGCAGCATAGAAAGAGATACCGTCACTAACATACACTGAACTAGGCATTTTCTTTGTGTTGCGCCCAGATGTGGTATAATGTAAAGTTATAGCTGAAAAGGGATATTTAACCAGGCGAGAGTATTCTTTCTTGCCAAACTCTTTATTGGATAAAACTTAAGGGACTTCAAAGTTGAGTAATGAGAGGAAACCTTTCTTCATGTAAATTATTCCCCCATACTAAATCATAAACTGGGTACCTATGAGCATATCATAGGAGTTGTTGTCTAAGGCCACTAAATGGGCTGATAAGATGAGCTTCCCAATTCGGATGGGAAGAGAAGAATATGCCCCAATAGCACGAGTGTTATTAGGGCCAGCGGTCCCAAACTCTTGATTGTACCCCAAGTCAGGCGCCAGCTTTATCTTTTTTATGAGCTTAGTAGAGATCGCATTATCCAGGGAGCCCATATCCAGGATGGCGATTACCCAGACTTTTTGAACAACCGCTTCTTTCTTGGTGAGTTTTCTTTAAAGTTAGGTGACAGAGCTAAGACCTCCTTAATCTGAAAAGTGGAGATTAATTTGCGTGCAATCTCAGAGTTTTATCTAAGATGAATTTCATGGTATGGACCCACTGAAGAGGTTGAATCATGCCAGGTAATAATTCATCACTGTCGCTGGTAGTTTCAATAACTTTTGGGCACCATAAAATTTGGCTGAGGTACATTTCCTCAAGGTATGGTGGTTTTGTCTACTCCTTCAGCATTTAATTGATCAGGGACCTCCACTTCTGCAGGATCTCCCAACAAGTAGTAGCCAACATCATCGTAACTCCCTCAGATTCATCCCCAAGGGTATTTTCAGACCACTAGTAAAGCTGCAATTGAAGTAGGGGAGACGGCCACATGAGGTTGGGTAGCCTTAGGGCGTGCAACTACCAGTTTGGTTGGAGGGGAAGGCACAGCAGCTTTGGTGAGCATGTGCAGAAGCATGGTAGTAACTGCATGATAGGCATCAGCCCTACAGGAGGGAGGGATATCAGTTTTAGGTCGCACTAAAAGAGCAGGTTTCCCAAAGAGGATAGGCACCAGTGAGCTCATCCCAAACTGTTCTACAAGAGGAAACTCCTCAGTAGTTAGAAATGAAGCTTTCCCTCCATCTTCATTGGGTATTGCACATGAATGGAAATTGGAAACATCTAACAGAGCCTCCTTTATGTCTCAGATGTTTAAAAATAGCGTTTCACTGAGATGTTATGCCTGGCTATAGAAGGCTGAGAAGCTAACCCAGTTAACAATGTGGCGATAGCATCATCAAGGGTGATCATGTTAGAGGTTGACAGCCTTTGCGCAGCGAGGTAAAATCGTTCAGCAAAGGCAATGGGCGGTTCACCCTCATACTTGCTAAGGCGCATAAAGGCCTGTTTTTCCCTGTGTAGACTTTGCTTTGATCTGAATTCAGCCAAAAGTTCCTCCTTTACATCTGCCCAGATGTGCAAAGGCTCCAGGTAAGATAATAATATCTCTTTTGCTAGGCGGCTTAGGCAATAAGGGATGTGTTAAACTTTTTGCTTATTAGTTGCGCCATGCATGGCAGCTTCATTTGCATACAAAAAAGTAGCAATGCTCTTCTCCAGGGATTTATTTGTCTTTTAAAAAGTGGTTTTAATGGTCGCTGCTCAAGTTCTTTGAGACAGGATAGAGCGATTGTTAATTGCTTTTCCAGAGCAACTAAACATGATTCTTTGTGAAGAGGAAAAGTGGGAGGGTTACTCACGTTTGAAGCCTCCATTTTTAATGAATTTGGGGTAAACAGATGTCCCCAGTAGTGAGCACCATTTTTAGGAACCCAGCTGAGTTCTTGCTCGCTGGTGCCTCACGCCGCTGGATTCCTCAAAGGTTTATTTGAATTAACAATAAAGTACTAATAAAAAATGAGTTTTATAAAGTTTTTATAGGTAGCATGGGAATAGTAAGAAAACTGATCACTCTCAATATCCGATCAATCAGTATTTAAATTGTATCAAGGGTCAAAGGGATTTAAGAATAAGTTTGGAACGGCTTGTTGCAGTCCAAATAAGAAAATATGAACATTCAGTCTATTGAAGCTCAGAAAACTCACTTTACTTAATCTGAATGATGGATGGGGTATCAATTTTGGGGCAAGGTGTAACTGTGGGGTAATGACTTAATATATTTTAGCTAATTCCCATTTGAGAAAATTATTGCACATTGGGAGACCCCCACCACGCCTTTAAAAGGAATTGGCCTTCGCATTGGTGCTTGAAGGGACCTGGTTGTGATTGGAGGAGTACCATCTGATGGACGTCCCAGGTTCCGCCATATGGTTGGAGTAATCTAACTACTCGATTCTTATAAAATATTTCTCATTTACAATTGAAATGGTATTACCCTGATTTTTGGGGTTCCACCAAGAATCAGCAAGGGTCTTTTGGCCTATATCATTGTTATTATTACATAAATGATTTTTATAAATAACTTGCAAATGGCTGACATTTCCCCTTTTTTGGCTTATTTCAACCCAACACATTCTTATTTTGAAGCTGGGAGGTACAAAAATTTACTTATTTAGTTTTTATTGGCAAACAACCCTAGAAATATTTTAACTGCACATGTTCAGTTCTTGTGCACTTTGTCCGCGTTGTATAGTATATTAGATTATTAGTTGATTATATAATGATGACTATTATCTGTAGTTGAGTATGAATTCTTATATTTTGGCCAAACAGTTGGCCAGTATTCCCAATTAAAATACTTGAGATGTCATGATCTATGGATTTTTTCCCTCGTTCTGTCCAAAATGATCTTCTCTGAGATTCCCTGGTGACAGTCTCTTCAGTCCAACACACAGTCAGCAACAATCCCCAATTGTTTTTCCTTCTTCTCTAGATCCCCACTCAGATCTTTACTCTTTTCTTTAAGAGTCTCCCAATTATTGCAAACAGCAATAATATCCTTAAGAAGAATAGCACAATTGAAACCTGATAATAGTTTACTACTTAAACTATATACTGGATGAAAACTATAGAACTATATAACTCTGTTCTAAACTCTGGTTTTTTATTATAAGTAAATTCTAGGGAATTTATAGTGGGATTTGGTCGTCTAACCCTCAGTTGACACCTCTTTGATGAAATGGCAGCTGTTGCCATTGAATCACCCATCCTCGTCTTTGCAGTGGTGGTCTTTCACATCCTAGCTAGGATTCCACATTGAAAATCCTTGAGACCTAAATGGAAAGAGTCAGAAAACGTGTCCCTAACATTTTCCTCTCAATCCAAGAGAACCAATCATAATTGGCTAGAGATCTGCTTAGGTAATGAGACTTATTACCCATTAAGGCAGGTCATACACCAACTGATTGATTCTCTATTTGCAGGCGGCATCACTCACCTCGAAACTTGCTATTCATTACCAATCAGTCAGTTATGAAACCTGACCAATCCTAATCAGTATACCTGATAGCTAATCACTATCAGATGCCCCTATTTTGTTAGAAACTCTGCCTGACAAGATCTCAAGTATTTGTCCAGATTGAATTCTAATGGATATGACCAGGCGAATATCCCAAAATCCCTCAAACGTAGTTACTCCAAAACTCAGGCCAACCAATTTCCAATTCACTTCGCCTTAGAAGGTTATCCCCTAGTGATTCCTGGTAATCTAGCAGGCTGGTAATATGGGAAAATTTCCCAACAGAGGGAAAATGTCCATCAAGCGGCTTTCTCAAGGTAATCTTCATGGTAGGCTGGTAGCAGGGTGCATAAGAAATAAGAACCCTTCCAGATGAGAACCACTTTGATATGTTATTCTCATCTGTAAAGTTTCTATTAGTGCAATATCTGACTACTAACTGCACTTGGGAATGATAAATACAGGCGTAATATCCAAATAGTCCAGGAAAGCACTTTTATGGGCTAAGGGCATTTCCATAAAAGTAGCAGTACACTGATTGCCATCGAGGTATTTGAGGATGGCGAAATAAGATGGATACCCTTTTACTGATTATTTATCATGGAGCTGAGCAAAGGGAGTATACTAAAGGTAAAAATATAATTGATGATATGAAATATGAAAACACATGTTTTGGTGAATACTAATTTACATAATAAAGTGGCGCCAGCATGGATTAGGTATCTGATCTGCTGTCAACTTGACTATTGAACAAGTGGGCCTGCGAATTTATGGACAGTAGTTCAATAGAACTTTGGCAACAACCTATATAGTTGGAGGCCATGGGAAACAGATAATTAAAACTGATTAAGCACACTACCATATTATTAGTTAAAGTAAAGAATTAAATAATTAATAATATAGAACAGTAGTTATCAAACCAATTACAACTTTTCCTCCACATGACCAAAAATAAGGGAACAAATTATTTTGGTGGTTAGAGCTCTCTTTTGATTCAATCACTTATTTAATCAAATACATAAATTCTAAAAAAATCTACTCTTAATAGCCTTTGCGCCTGTGCCACTACTAGCCAATGTCAACTTGAATGACGCCTGCTGATCCACATGAGGTAACAGTGAGCCTCCTCCTGGCATTTGTTGGCTGACACCAAAACGCCCCCAGGATGTCATGTCAACTGTAAGTCCTGGCGACAAGCCCCTGCAGCTGGATAGGGAGCAACACCCCTACTGAACAAATAGAGGTCCCAAGGGCCAAATGAACTCCCTGTTGCAGTTGAGCAACTTGGCACACATGGTAGACGAGTGCTGGGTGAATGCTCTCCCCCCCCAAAAGGATAACCTGTTTCCACACCTTTCCCCCTCCTCAACCTGATAAGTTTAATATAGGTGGTCTGAAGAGTGATTGTGAACAACAGAGGCCATGGGCAGGCCTCTGGAACCCTCACTCTCCAGGAAAAATATATCAAAATTTTGAGGGATTAACTCCCACCAACATCAGAGCCTGGTCTGCAATTCTGAGCTGGGGGAGCCAATCCAGACTGGCAAATGCTGAAAAGCAGGTTGGGCATCATTTGGATCTCGAACCAGGCACCTAAAAACTTGGACTAGTTGCCCCAACTATCTGGGATAGATCTAGGAAGTTTAAATTTCACAAATAGCCTAATTGAGAGTTCAAACTAGGTCTCAAACAACTCAGGCCAGCGTCACATGCCTCCTAGGATAAATCCAGATAATCTGAATCATGAAATTTGCCAACTCGGATAATTAGGACCTGGATTGGCACCATCAACTTGGTTTATTCCCAAAAATGCGGAAATTTGCAAAGGTTTTTTTTATTTTTGCCAAGATTTTGAGCTTCCCTCCACCCCCTCCCTACCAGCCAACCAAATCCCAGCACCAAACCCCAAATGACCAATCCCAAGATACCTCCCCTATGCGATTCACCCAGTACTTTAGGCAACTGCCCTTCTCAGGGGTGGTTGTCAGTTCATTCTCTTATCTTCTCGTGCTTTGCGCTTATTAAACCTTAATTACCTCATACAGCTTGCTGCAGCCTCCATCCACTTTACTTTTAATTAAAATTCTGCTTATTGATCTGAAGGAGTGTGCCATTGCCCAAGCTATTATTCCAATGTTCGCTGACTGGATCATCCAGTCACTTGACTCCACCATTTGACAGTGGATCATAAATGCAATAAACCAGATCGCCCCTGACAATGAACCCGCTGTCTCATTTGTTGTCACATGTCCATTAAACATGAACCCTCTCATTCAATCTGCTGAAATTTCCAAAACTTCTCCCTTATTGGAGAAGCTCCAGAGCGGCCCTGCCCTGCTAATTGCAGCCTCAGGGACCACACCTGGCCCAGCCGCCAAAGGTTCAGCCCACCTGTGGGGCCTAGAGCACCCTGTTTAGGGGAATCTCAGCCCCAACCCCCTTCACAGGTCACATTCCTCTTAAGAGCTCACCTCTGATTGTGAGGTAGCCCCTGCGTCGCCCCTCATTGGTGCGCAAGCTCACTTGTTTGAATATGAAGGCTAGCAACCATGAACCTGTGGAATTCGTCGTCCTCCTTGCCTCTCCTGCCTTTGGGGTTTCCCCACAAGACTTGCAGTTGCCCCATTGCAACCATCTGGTTTTTTGGGGGGCCTTCAGTACGTTAATGAACTTTTACTTTCTCACGTCCCACAATAGAACTCCACTTCTATAAGTCGCTCAGACTGCTGTGCCTATGGCATTTTGTGCTCTCCACTGGGTGCTCGCGCACCATGAATGGGAGCCCAATCTAATTCTTATCAGATGACTCCATGACAATAGCCCCATGAAAACTTCCAGTCACTACATCTTTCCTCAGGACCTAGCCCACCAACTCACATGCTCCCAGCGGTGCTCAGAAGCTCCTGGTTCTCCCTCAGAGCACCTTGCTTTTCAGCCTTTGGGCCAAGTATGCGAACCTTTTCCCCTACATGAGTGCAACCATAATTAAAATGGCCACCGCAGTTTAGAAACTCTCCAAATTTATAGATTCCCTCCCCTTTAAGGGGCACTTTAACCTTGGCTTCTCTTGTGAAACTCACGCTATGGCGGCAGCACAGTTGCCTTTAATTTATGGAAATACTCCTATTCCAGCCATTTAAACTTGTTTGCCAGATGAGACCACTGGTGGTCCAGTTCTCTGGCTTGCCCTCACACCTCTCCCCTAAACGACTCTGCCACAAGCTCATGGAGGGCTTGGCTGCCTATGGTGCCAACTCCATGCTGCAGTTTGTGGTTCCAAATGGAGCTGATCATATCAATGGACTTTGCACATTCACAAAAATCCACCCCTTCTGTCATGAAACCCAACTTGCGATACCCCCTGCAGCATGATCAGATCTGCCTCTGGTCATTTCTTCCGGGAAAAAGTTAAAAATGAACACTCCATATATCCATGGTTCTTGGCTTTTGACCACTCAAAGAGTAAGTGCCCAAAGTTTACCACTTAAGCTGCTGCTGCCTCTCCTCCCCCTGGCTTCAACCTCCTACTGATTTTAATAAATTTTTTGCATGGGGATCAATTCTCCCCCACCCTCATCTTCTAAGACGCTGCTCCTACCGCTCCTCCCAAACAATTTCACCATCCAGAACCATTATTGAGCAGATGGCAGCTCATGCGTTGGCAGATTAGCCATGGTCCACTGTGCACAGTCAATCAGCTTTTGCCATTCAACCAACTCCAGTCACTAGCTCAGCACTGGCAGTAATAAATCCTTTTGACGCCCTCAAATGGATTAATGATGCTGACTGTTCCTATGGAATTAAACCTAAGTTTGACTGGTCAAATTTCTTCACACATCCTCATATATGACTCCCTGCCATCATTTCCGTCCTCATAACGGATTCTTATTTAAAGAAAATATTTATCAAAAGGCTATCAATGCAGCTGCTGCCCCCATCAACTCCCTCCTGTAACAATCCCTCCATATGACAATCTTCTACTTTGCATGGGGGTTCCTATACTTAGCTTGCCTATAGACTTCCCCAAGTTTCCAAATTCAATATTGAAGAACTAGCATTTGCAGATGGCTATGCATGTGTTGATATAGTGAAATCTTTGCTTTATGATCTAAACTACCCCAAATCTGCCAGCTCATTAAATTATTCACTTGTGTTCCTGAATTCATTACTTTAGCAAATATTGAATTGCCCAATATCTTAAGCAATACACACCGCTGGCCTCATTGACGAGGAGAACCTTACCTCTTTTTTCTTCTACCATCACTGCTGACGCGCCAACCCCCTTTTGTCTGGCTTTGCTCGCCACATGAAGAAACCACACTTGAAAATCTCCTTGACCCACCTTCCCCCTATAATATAGATTCTTATGCTAATGGTACGGCACCGTGTCAAAGTTTTTCTAATGTATAATCCCTTTATTTTTGGAACTTAGCAAACATAGATGCGTGAAGGACCACCTTCTGTAACAATCAGATTGATCTAATCATTACATTTCAACTTGAGATTCAGATAAACAAATCTCAAGTCAAGACGCTATTTTGGGTTTTTGAGGTTCATGCAGGCTCAGCACTGGGCTGTTCCCCTCCCAAGTTATTCTTTATGATCTTAGAGGCGTAAAGAATAGTGTGGGAGGGGCTTCCTGGAAGGGCGACCTTTTAAAATCAGGCCCGCGCAATTTTGAACTCAGTTCAGAATTTTTCTCATTCCCACCCTTGCGTGAGTTTCTATATTGGCCTTGGGGTCACTTTTGCCTTGTTTTACCTGGTATTCTGCAGCAAACCTAGTTTGTATCCTTAACAAAAAGTTGGGATTTGGTGGCAAACTGATCCGCTGTATACTTTATTTTTTTGTTTCATTTGTGGTGCCCTATGTTATCAGGATTGCTTTTGTCAGCGTGTTTATTTTATCTAATAAACAAAACAAGGGTAACTTTTGGGACAAAATCCTCACTTACCTGTGTCATCTTTTCTCATTTTAGAATTTCCCTATATCTGAGGTTAAATAAGTGAGTACTTGGGGTCAAAACTCTTACCTTGAGGGAATCTCATATCAGATAATCTTTTTAGTACTAGATGGTCCCAACCCAATATCAGGCAATCTTTTAGTGCTGATTTTGATCCACCAATTCTAAGGCAAGATGGAGGTTAAAATTGAGCCGTTTTTAATCGCAACTTCTTCTTGTGTTGGGCACCACTAGTACTAAAAAGATGAGTG
Source organism: Massospora cicadina (assembly GCA_022478985.1). Lineage (NCBI taxonomy): Eukaryota > Fungi > Entomophthoromycota > Entomophthoromycetes > Entomophthorales > Entomophthoraceae > Massospora > Massospora cicadina. The sequence continues at coordinate 1,880 of JAKSZP010007984.1, read as the reverse complement.
GGGGTCAACTAAATCCTTGAGAACTAATGGTCATTGTAAGAAAGCTTATATTATTTCTTCAGGAACTTAACCTGCACTCAATTAATAAGGTGACCTTTAATGGGGTCTTTATTAGTGAAGGCATTAATGATTTTCTTCTCAACGATCTCAAAAGGCACTTTACATATGAGCTCAATTTATTAATTCATCTGAAGCCATGGTTATCATAATAAAACCAACCTCAATATGACAAAGTGGTGTAAAGGCCACTGGTCTTTATAATCATGCTCCTAAGACCTTACTTTCTGATCCAGTACATTATAATATATAGCGCTTTGTAGCTGAATTAATGTATTCGTCAGCTTCTTCAACTATTGAGTGGGAATTATAACTCATTATAAATCAAAGAATATAAAATTGGTGGAAGTGTCAGTTGCTTCCCTATAAAGTAAGGCGAATGGGGGTGCCCTATGTCCAAGTGAAAAGATATAATATATGACAATAGTGGAAGGTAAGAAAAGATTCATCTTCTTTTGCTTCAATAACTAAATTGAAGCCAAATTCAAATTTAAAAAAGATACAAAAAATGACCGCTTAATCAAGCCAAAGCTTATTGATGTTAAAACAATTGACGCCTGCTTCCCCCGCTTGGGGTAATAATGCACCGCCATCTGGCATCTTTTGTCTGCCCCTGAAGCACACCTGGGCTGGCTCTTCTAGCCCCCCTAATGCTACCAGGCATTATGTCCCCCCTCAGGACTTGGCCCATCATCATACAAGTATCCAAGCGGTGCTCTGGAGCCCTTTGGTGCTCCCACATAGCAATTTGAATTTTGGCCTCCAGGTTTAATATGGGAACCTCTTCCCATATACAAGTACTGTCATCATTGAGATGGCCATGGAGGTGTTTAAACCTGCCAGCCTCATTGATTTCCACCCTTTAAGGAGTATATTAACCTCATTTACATTATGAGTCTTGCAACAGCAGCATCTAAGCTGTTGTTAATTAGAATAAAATCCTCTTCCTACCATTAGCACCTGGCTCCTGGATGATGCCACTTTGGTGTCCAGTTCGTCAAGTTGCCCTCCCATCTTTCCCCCAAAGGCCTCCGCCATGGCTCATGGAAGGCTTGGTCATTTATGGCGCAGAGCACATGTCTCAATTCATGGTTCTGAATGGAGCAGATCGCTTGGTAGGGCTGCAGGCCTTTGTGACTATCTTCCTATTCCATCACAACACCCACCTTGTAAATTCCCCCTTGCACAGTGATCAGATCCACCCTGATCAACCATTCTGGGCATATATCAAGAATGGCTGTACCATTTGCCCCCTGGTGCTTTGAGCCTGATCACTTGAAGTAAAAATGCCCTATGGCCTCCACCTTCGCCACTTCTGCCGCTCTTCCCTCCAGCATCAGGTTGGAAGCTAGTTCAGCCCAAATTTTTTGAATGGGGCAATCCTCCCGCCCCCAACCTCAGCAAATTCTGTCACCACTTCCAAGGCGGTAGCCAATCAAAATTAAAAAAATAGAAATTTTGAACAATTTGACTGGATTATGGAATCCTGAGTCGATGGCTGAACCAGTTTCAGCTGATCTGCCATGGTCAACAACACATGGCCAATCAGCTCCTACCACTTCCTTATTTCTGGTGGCTGGCCCAGCATTGGCCGACTTTATCCATTTGAGAGCCTTAAATGGATTGATGAGGATGAACGGCTGTACCATGTCAAGTCATATTTATACTTTGGAGGATTTTTCATCAATCCTAAATCGCAGCCCCACTGTTTTTGCCCAAAAAATGGGTATCCATTATATAAAGATATTAAAAAACGGTTGAAGCTGCTACTGCTCCTGCCAACACCTTACTTTGCCAGCAACTCCATGGGGCAATGGAACCCT